>SSNR01000311.1:539356-555901 GCA_006937965.1 Callopanchax toddi | reverse complement strand
CCCCCCCCCCCCCCACACACACACACACACACACACACAAACACACCTTTTTTAAATGCATCTTACTACAACACGCATCAACACCACATTGGAGCAGGCGGGGGGAGACTTGGGGTCTTCACACACCCCTGTTCTCTGCTCGCTGCCTGGGGCCTGGAGTGGAGCGGGCCGTCTGGTCGGGGTCTGCGGTGGGGGGCTGCTCGGCGGCTGCAGGGTGTGTGGTGGTCTTCTCATCCCCACTCTGGTATGGAAGGGACAATCTTCTGGGTCTGGGGACCGGTTTCACCCTTAGAACGCTGGTCCCCGGTCCTGGGAACATAGAGTTTGCATGAGGAGTGAGAGTGGGTGTACAGCATCTATTGTATGTCTTGGTATGTTTGTATTTTTCTCCCTGTTTTGTTTGTTTGTGCTTTATTTGCAGGTCTAGAAGTGGATTCTTCATGTCTCTTGTTCTCTTCTTTTTCTGTTTACTTTCTCCCCCACTCTTCTTTCTGTACCCTTCCCTTCACTTTCAGGCTTCATGTCCATTGGGATTCAAATCAATCATAAAAATATTCTAATAAAGATTTTTAAAGTTATACTTAAATATAAGTCAGGTTGAGCATTATAGCAGTGGCTGTAACCTCTCAACAGCAACACTGTTGGGCTTGTTCCTGGCACTCAGACATTATTCTGTTTGCTCCACAGCCGGACAGGACATGGGTTTTTTTTTTTTTAATTGTAAAACAGACTTCATCTTGAGTAGAACCTGGTAGTAAAAACTTTAAAATAATGTTTTTTCATTTAGAGAACACTTTTAACTAAATCATCTTACATTTGTAACCTATAGGCATGTTAGATCTGTGGGGGGAAACCAGGGTACCCAGAGACAACCTACACACACATGAGGAGAACATGCTATCTCTACGCAGAAAACCTGCACCCAGGATTTGAACCTGCAAC
Source organism: Callopanchax toddi (assembly GCA_006937965.1). NCBI lineage: Eukaryota > Metazoa > Chordata > Actinopteri > Cyprinodontiformes > Nothobranchiidae > Callopanchax > Callopanchax toddi. Next base: position 554,959 of record SSNR01000311.1, on the reverse strand, counting down.
CCTTTTTGCTGCGAGGCGACAGCGCTACCTACTGCACCAACATGCAGCAGCTTTTTTACACTTTGATGAGTAAAGTATGGGTTTGAGTTTAATGAAACCTCCATTCTAGTAATTTTGGCTCCAGGATTTTTTGTAATTGACTTATTGAAATAATTCGATGAATCGTTTCAGCCCTAAATGAAATTCTCATTCTCTCATTCCCCTTAAATCAGACTCCATGAGAGAATCAGGTCCACAAAACATAAAGATGAGATTTGTTTTGCTGTTTAATCCTCTTACTGATGGATTACTGTGAAGTCAGACCTGCTTGAGAAAGTAAAAGTTCCACTTCTGATGACATCAGCTGTTCTCTCACTTTGATGTGTTATTTTCCGTACTTTGTCTCAGAGCACGCAGTCAGCAGGACGATCAATAAAACAAAAAGGAAAAGAGTTGTTCATATGTCGAAGGATAAAATTAAATTCTGTCACTGCGCAGAAACACACACCGGAGTGGACACTGACATTGATTTTCCCTCCAAGGAAAAGAAAACAAACGGGAAAAGGCTCTGATTCCTGGGAACAGAAATAAACTGTTGGGGAATTAGAGAACGGTTACAGACCAACCTGCTACTGGTTGAGAAGAACATTAAAACTCATACAGCAGCTTTAAGTGTTGATTGTCTGGAAAAAATTCAGATGTTTCAGGATAAGATTATTAAAATATTTAACAAAATACATGAATGTGAAAATCTTTTTACAAAAACCACATTAGGAACACATATGAGACCTTATTTTATTTGGATCTCTATACAGACATTTTTAAATCTAGATATATATTTTAAACTTGTCTCATTTACCTGTTTGGATTATAATTGTCTTAAAAGCTTGATTTTTATTATGAGGTGTAGATAAATAAAATGTTTAAGACAAAGAAAAAGAATGATTTTCTTCTATCTTTATTCTTTTTATTGTCATCTTCTAGTCCACTTCTTCTTCAAGTCTTCTCTTCTAGTCTCAGTGTCCCAAGTCGGAACTCCCATTTCACCTTGGCTATCTCCACCAGCTCCTCAGACAGGACCCTGAGGTCTTCTCAGGCCAGCCTGGAGGTGCTGTTGTTGTTGTTGTTGTTTATCCACTTAGCAGATGCTTTAATCCAAAGCAACACACAATTAACAATTTTTCTATCAGGCATGTTGTGATCTACGGGGGAATCTGGAGTACCTGGAGGAAACCTGCACATTCATGGGGAGAACATGCTAACTTTATGCAGAAAAGTATTCAAACCTGGAACCTTCTTGCTGCGAGGCGACAGTTCTACCTATTTTGCCACCATGCAGATTTACTTTCAACAGCTTGTCAACCCGGGGGTCTCCTGCTGGCAGGACATGGTCCAGTCACCTCAGCTTTCTCCTCTCGATGTGGAGGAGCAGTGGTTCTAGTCCGAGTCCTTCCCAGACGTCCGAACTCCTTCCCCCATCTCTAAAGCTGAGCTCTGCTATCCTGTGGAGGGAACTCATTTCATCCACTTGTACTTGCAATCTCTTTCTTTCAGATTCAGATTCATTTATTAATGACCACACAGCAAGTTGGTGGAATTAGTTTCCAGTACAGCAAAACATGCTCACATCTCTGTGTCAACACACAATACAAACAATAAGTAGACAGGTACACATCAATACTTCAGGTACATACTTGATTTAGTGTCTGTACGGCTGTTGGGGGAAGAAACAGTTTTTGAATCTGACTGGTTTTGTCGGCAGGGACCTGTAACGTCTCCCAGAAGGCAACAGTGTGAACAGGTGATATGCAGGATGAGAAGGGCCCGAGGTGATTTACTGCCCGTTGTGTGATACATACAGCGTGTCCATGGAGGGGAGGGTATGGCCTGATATTTTAGATGATTTGTCTGATATACGCTGTAGTTTTTTGCGGGAGTCCAAAGACTGTTATGGATGAGGTGAGTATTCTCTGAATCGGATTCACGAAGTGTGGTGGGCTGCACCTAGGGGGTGCGCAAGATGAAAAATGTAACGGCGGAAAAATATAATGGTAATAATTACACAATTACAAGTTTTTTGCCCCCATAATAAAGATGTGTAAATAAACATTTCCTATCGTTATTGTGTGGAGCTGTGGGACAGTATTTGGATGAATTCAGAGTCTTTTTTTCTGTCAATCATGTGAACTCCTTTGAGCATTTTATTTTGAAGGAGACGAACTCTTCAATTAGTTCCGGGGCGATCTGTTGCATGGTGCTGCTAGAACACTAATCTTGTCAAATGGATATTTATTCAAAGAATTCTTCTTGACACCCTGTGACAGCCCTACTACTGATTCCATGATGTGTCCTTATTGAACCAGCTCCACGGTGAGTCGTTTGCTTTATTTGTTTTGCTAAAAGTGCAGCACAACTTTGATGAGCTAATGGCTAGGCTAGCAAGCTTTAAGCCCTGATAAGTGATTTTATTCATTAAACAGCGACAAGTCTTTGTTATCATTATGGCTGAACATTCATATTACATGGTCTCTTCATCATACTTATTCCAAAGGGCAAAGTAGAGGAATAGAAGTTCATGGAGCTGGGTTTAAATTTTGGCATAATTTAGAATTACATACATATTGTTATATATTGAGAAATACGTTTTTTTTTTTATTTAAAAAGTGATTTAATTAATTAATTGATTCCTAGGTACCAGGAATTAGTTCCAATGTGAAAGGTACTCATCCCTAGGGGGATGGGGGGTGCACCAACATGGTTGGGACATGCTCTGAATGATGGCGGTGTAGAACTGAATCAGGGTAGTCTTTCTGAAATTAGCAGCACATGTTAATGCAGCACCTATTACTGATCTATTTAACCTGTCCCTACAAACTGGTGTATTCCCACAGGACTGGAAATTAGCCTCTGTCACTCCTCTCTTTAAAGAGGGACTTAAACTGTTATAGGCCTATCTCTATCTTGCCTTGCCTCTCCAAAGTCATTGAAAAGTTAGTCAACAAACAGCTGACTCACTACCTGGAATCCCACAGTATTCTTTCTCCCACGCAGTCTGGCTTCAGAACTGGTCATGGATGTGTCTCTGCAACACTTAAAGTGTTAAACGATATCATCTGTGCCATTAGGAATATTGTGTGACCGTGTTTGCTGACTTGGCTAAAGCCTTTGACTCTGTCGACCATAACATCGTTCTTAGCAGGCTCAGACACAGAGGACTTTCTCAGACATGCCTGGCATGGTTTACTTTAGAGGTTCTATCTTAGGCTGTATGCAAACAGTGAGAACAGACCAATCTGCTCCTCTACCTCTATCTATGGGTGTTCCTCAAGGGCCCATACTAGGTCCAACCCTATTCAAAATCTATATTAATAACATTGTTGATGCTGTTGACAGTTCTCATATCCACTTATATGCTGATGACACCATTTTGTACACAAGCAGTTCTTCTTTGAATGCTGCTTTGACCTCTTTATAGCACAACTTTACCAGACTTCAACACGCCTTCTCCAACCTTCACCTTCCTTTAAACACAAGCAAAACCAAGCTCATGATTTTTTTACCGTAACTACCTCAACCCACCTGCCATCCCATCCAGTAACTCCTCCCTGGACGGCACAGTGCTACAAACTGTCAGTTCCTACAAGTACTTGGGTATTTGGCTGGACAGCACACCCTCCTTTGATATTCACATCAATACATTACTTTCTAAAGTCAAGTCAAGAATAGGTCATCCTTTACTCATTCTGCAAAACAAGCCCTGGTCAGAATGACAATCCTTCCCATTTTAGATTACGGTGACATCATCTATAGGACTGCTTCTAAAAACTTCTTCATAAACTTGATGTCATTTATCACTCTGTGATCTGTTTTGTCACTAGTGCCCCTTTCACCACTCACCACTGTGATCTGGACTCACTCGTCAACTGGCCTTCACTCCATTCCCACAGGATGATGCACTGGTATCAGTTTATATACAAAACAATCATCAGCAAAACCCCATCATATCTTCGCTCTCTACTCAACACTTCCAACAACCATCATAATTTATGTTCCAGTAACTTCCTCTCTATGGTCATTCCCAAAGCCCGCACCTCATTTCAGTTTGCTGCTCCAAACGACTGGAATGAGCTGCAAAAATCACTAAAGCTCACTACCTATGTCCCATTATCTACCTTCAACAACTCAGTATGACCTTCAACCTCTGATCACTGTGCCTGCTGCTGATTGCTGTCAGACTGCCTTGATTCATTGCATACACTGTATATGAGAACAGTCTTTATGTCTGTTTTTATCTTGTAACATGTATGTTTGTTTCTTTTTGTTGTAAAGCTAGTTGTATTGCTGCTGGTTTAGTTGTCTGAGAAAACATTGTATAAATTGTATTGTATAAATCTGGTTTGAGTGCTGTTTCCATTTAAGGGTGTTACCGATGTACCTAAGAACTTGAATGATGGTGATGGGTCGGTTGGAGATGGAGATGGGATTTTTGTGAGTGGGAGAGCGTGAGAAGTTGACTATGAACTCCTGTGTTTTTGATGTGTTGAGCTGTAAGTTATTGTTTTTTTCACCAAGTGACTGCTTGGGCAACCATCCTTCCATCACTAGTAAAAGAGCACAGCTGCACTCCGCTTGGCCTTCTGGTACCTGTCTGTCTGGAGACCCACAGACCAGCCATAGGCTGTAGGCCTCCTCCTTCAGGCCTCTGGTGTCCACCAGCGGGTACGAGGGTTGACCCGGCACCGGCCACCTTGTGACCACAGCTAGTAACACCTGCCTCAACAACAGCAGAGCGGAACGAGGCCCGTTCAGACTCCATGTCCCCCATTTTATAGTTTAACATTTAAATGAAACATTGATTTTTATTCTCTCACTTGGACATGAAGTTTTATTGATTAGCCTGATTGAGATGTTTTTCATGCAAATTGGGCCGTTTTATTCTTTTTATCTCTAAACATGAATGAATGTTTTTCTTCAGATGATCGGCAACACGTCCAGGATGAGACCAGAACCAGCAGAGGATGAGTCCAGAACCAGTCCAGGACATGTCCAGAACCAGTCCAGGATCACATCTGGACCTTTAATTCATCATAAAAACCATGAAAGCTTTTCACAAACCAACAGCTCAGCTTTATTAAAGCAGAAATAAAAAAACTGAAATGTCTGGAGGGCAGAGAGCGATAAAGTAGTGGGGTGGGCTCGTACCTCCGGCCTTATTAATTGGCAGGGCCACTGGGGCCCCCGGGGGCCGAGGCTGTTACCTGTGTGAAGAGAGGCGATTAATGCCTCCCATTTGACCGAGTCTGGCTCTCAACCCGGCTCTGCTGAGACGCTCTCTAATTAATCCACTCTTACTGTTGTAATAGGCTCCTCCTCAGGGGAGCGCTCGGCCTCGGATAGAACCCCCCCCCCCCCTCCCCCCCCAAATATGATTTCTCTCTTACATGGTAAACAACAGGCTGTCTCAGGGGACGTACTGAGATGAAGGAGGACGGATTTAAGAGATGCAACAACAGGAGAGGAAAAAGAGTCTGGAACAGGATGATGAAGACTCTTCATCACTGAGAGGAGGAAGGTTTTATCTGCTCTTAGTGTCAGGAAAACCCAACACGTCAGCCGCTCTGGATCCAGAGTGTGGTGTTGTAAACGTTTAAGAGTTAAAGCCTTAAAGGTAAGGGTTAGGAGATAAGGGTTAAAGTTAAGGGTTGTTACTTAAAAGTTTAGAAAATAAGGGTTTAAGTTTAAGGTCTTGAGTTAAGGGTTCACTTGAGCATGAAGGAGAAACTTCTGTAGTGGATAAAAAGCATCACAGTCTACTGTAAACACCAACCAATCACTGCTCCAGGATCAGACTCATCAAATGGATCAGATGAGACTTTCTGTTAGAATAAACAGCTGATTTAAAAATTCCATCAATCCATTTTCTGTGTGTGTGTGTGTGTGTGTGTGTGTGTGTGTGTGTGTGTGTGTGTGTGTGTGTGTGTGTGTGTGTGTGTGTGTGTGTGTGTGTGTGTGTGTGTGTGTGTGTGTGTGTGTGTGTGTGTGCAGCCTGACCCTGCAGCTCTGAGGCCAAAGATCTGGATTGTGTCATCACTGAGGTGTCGACAACACAAACACACACAGACACACACCAGCAGGTTGCTAGCTGCAGGCAGCAGGCGCTAATAGCTTCAAATGGGCCCAGTTAGCAGCTGATGGCGGCACATGTTTCACACCACACAGATCAGACTCACTTCCTGTCCAGCAGTGACTCCTAACGCCATCCTGTCCAGGAGCCAAAACATGATGATGGCCGAGCTTCGCCTCATGATCATGTTGAGCTGAGTTTAACCATCAGGTGTCGGTTTAATTTACTCCCCTCTGAGTCATTAGGAAGGAGAACCTGTTTGCTGCCAGTGATTTTTGTTTGGGGTTTTTTCTTTATAGATTTTTAGACTGAATAAGTTCATTTTAGATTATTTGTTTTGAATAGTTCACATTTGTATTTCTTTTTTTGCTGTAGCTTCTTGACCACTTTTTATGAAGAGTAACCATAGTAACAACAGATTTGTTTACAAGAGGGAGCAGCTAATTGACATCTCAGAAGCTCAAATAAAACCCAACCTGTGACCTATAATCCCAAACAAGGGGATTTGTTGTGTTTATTTGCTTGTCAGACACATTCATCCAAAGTGACGGATGTGATCTGTGGGGGGAATCCGGGATGTCTGGAGGAACCCATGTAACGCCACACAGAACGGCTGTAGCCAGGATTTGAACCTGCAACCTTCTCGCTGAGAGGCATGAGTGCCAACATGCATCCAGACATAGATGTAGAGCAGGAGCAAAGAGAAGAGAGAGAAAGTTTAAACCATCACTTCCATCCATCATAACGGTAAACCTGAGATCTGTCCTGAATCAGATGGACCAGCTTGAAGCTCTGATGAGGATCCAGACAGAATATCATGTGTTTCACTGAGACGTGGCTGCAGGATCAGATCCAGACAGAGATTAGAAGAGGAGTGGGAAATGCAAAGGAGGTGGATCAGCAGTGCTGGTCAACAACAGATGGTGTAATCCAGGACATGATGCTGTGAAAAATCATCTCTGCAGCCAGATATTGAACTGAGATCTTAATTCAACAGCAGAGAGTCTTCAGTCAGAGGCTCCTTCAGATCTGCTGCAACACAGAAGATCCTTCCTGTCCATCACAGACCACTACAGGAGATCCTTCCTGTCCATCACAGACCACTACAGGAGATCCTTCCTGTCCATCACAGACCACTACAGGAGATCCTTCCTGTCCATCACAGACCACTACAGGAGATCCTTCCTGTCCATCACAGACCACTACAGGAGATCTTTCCGGTCCACAGCCTACAATGGGCATACTCAATTACCTGAAGGGCCACATGAAAACCCATGGAGGACTCTGCAGGCCTGGAGGAGGATACGTAAGATGCGTCCATTGATACGTCTGTGGTCCGGTGGCAGGAGGTGTTTTGCTGGTTTGCAGTGGATTTTATAAAATTATGACAGATTAGGGACCTAAATACATGGCCCGAGGGTCTGAAATAGAAGTCTTGTATGTTGCTTACTGAGTGCCCCTGGCCTAGAGTGGTTTCATGAAAAAACTGAAAGGAGTTACTGAAACATCTCATTTTGACAATTGTTTATTTGATGCGGTAACAGCCAACATGCTGTTCAGATGGAGGGAAACTTTTACCCAAAAAGACAAAATGTCCAGATTGAGTCCTGAGGTTGACGGGATCAGAGCTGCTCCTGTTTCAGATTTCTTGGAGTGTTGCTGCTCTCAGACCTTCAGTCCCAACACTCCCAGTGAACAGCACATGCTGCATTCCTGTTTGATTTCACAACTTTACAGAACGCCCGTTGAACTCTGCTGCAAATGATAATAATAAAACTGGAAATGTGTGATATTCATTTCATGCATATTCAAAACTCACCTGCTAGGTGTCATTGTGCAGTAATAAGCACTAAGCTGCTTTCCTCTCTAGGCCCTGCATACTGATGGTTTGTGCTCTGCACAGAAACAGCTTGAATCCAGAGTCACGTATACAGCTCACTAATGAGAAAACAATAGGGGAGCCTCGGCGCCGTCTCACGCCTTTTCTTCACACATCTCCGTATACTTTCTCCAGTCTCTTCCCCTTTTCTCCTGCAAATGTTCTCGTTACTCTGTTCACACTCCTCTGCAGCGCGATGCGAGCATGTCGCTCCACGTGGGAGGTTTGGTGAGAATTCCCCTGAGCTCTGGTCTGGAGACGGTGAAGCAGACGCTCTCACCTATCAGAGCCTCAGGCGGGGGATCCACACGCCCGTGCAACTGATATTATTTCTATTTGATGATTAAGCCACAAACCGACTGTGATCGCTGCAGCAGGAAAGTTTCTCAGGCTGCAGAGGAGATAACTAGCCGACAAGTGCGCCAAAGAAACCAAACTCAGTCAGATTGATGGGACAAAACAGCAGAGAGACTGGATCCTGTCGAATCAGATTCACATGTAAACCTCTGATGGAACTGGTTGTAAGTCAGGTCAGGTGGTGTAGATGAGGTCACAGGACAAAAAGCTAAACCTCTTGTTTCTTATTTAGTAACACAAGAGTCTGAGTTTGATCTCCATCTGGTCTCCACCCCATCCTAAAGATGTCTACATTAGAATTATTATCTTATTGGACACTTTTATCCAAAGTGACGTACAACAGTGAACCTATCAGGCATGTTGTGATCTGTGGGGGGAAACTAGAGTATCTGGAGGAAAGGAAACCCACACAAGGACATGCTGGGAGCAGCAGGGAGTCAAACCTGAAACCTTCTTCCTGTGAGGCAATAGTGCTACCGACTGCACCAGCATGCAGAACCAAATAAAATGAGAATGGTCCAGACCAGTTCTAGACCTGTTCTATATCAGTGCTAGAATGATGCTAGACTGGTTCTACTCTGGTTCAGTGCTGCTTCTAACACACACACACACACACACACACAGCGCCCCCCGGTGCTGTGGTGGGTTCTGGGCGTCTCAGACAGGTGCTGGGGGTCGACCCGACGACCACCAGTTGTGCCGCGGTCGACGGTCTGCGACAGCTAAATTGGATGAACAAATATGGAGGAAATGAATCTTCTCAGTAATGAGTCCAAACCCCAGAGGCTGGCACAGAACCAGGAACCGGTTCCAACCGGATCAACATGCATTATAGTGGTTAAACACTGAAGCCTCTGAGCGGTGACCAGCAGGGCTGGAAGGTCTAAATCTGCTTCTGACCCAATGGCCAGGACTATGTTACTTTACTTATACTTAACTTATACTTTACTTATACTTTACTTATAAAACAACTCCCTGATCAAAAGGAATAAAATAAATAAAATAAGATAAATAAATAAAATAAGATTCTAATAACAACAATAACGTGTTAAAAAAACAGAACAAAACCTGTAAAATACAATAAAATCTCACTAAATTAAACAACCCCTACAGGTCAAAGGTCATGGGAGAGAGGTGGGATTTAAATGTGTCATTGAGGAAGCTTTTAATGTGCTCACAGAGAATTTCACTATTTGGGATCAGTGGTAAAAAAGACCTGGTCACTTCTCCACTGGGTCCTCAGAAGGTCCAGGACCAGCAGCAGGTTTTCTGACTGTTTTCAGGTTTATTTCATGATTAGTTTGAAGTATTTCTGGTTGTTTGTAGGTATTTCTAGTTGCTTTGAGGTATTTCTGGTTGTGAACACAGATATGAATGATAACTCTATATTTCTGACCCCTCACCGTCCTCCCCCGCACACAGAGACAACTCCTCTCTTCCTCCCTGGTAAAGTGACCCTGACTTGATCAGCGTTTACAGTGGAAACGACCCTCAGTGAAGACGAACTGATCACAGAGTCTCCTCGGCTCAGCTCGGGGATTAGCGTCCGTCTGCAGGACCCTGTGGGGGGAAAGTCACGTTCAAAGACACTCGGATCAATCTGTGTTAATAAATACTGCAGGATAAATCTGGGTTCTCCTCCTTGATGCGCACTAATATCCTAACGTCCGTCCACGCTCGCTCTGCTGCGGCTCTGAAACGTCCTTGGACATCATAATTTGTTTTTTACGTCTGAAACAATTTGGAGGCTTTCTTTGTTGAATCATTAGAGCCCGACGATCAGACATCAGTCGATAATTTGTGATATGAAGGTGATTGTGAACACCGATTGTTTTCTAGGTGTTTTTTATTTGTGAGGAACTCTAAACTGCTGCAGCCTGTGTGATTCCTGCAGCCAGTTTACTCCCTCAGCTTGTTTCAACTTTAATAAAAGCTGTTGATTTTATTTCTGTGAATTAAAACCCTGATTTCTGATCCTAACCAAATTATTATTTCCATGCAGGAAAAGTTGCATGAATGTCTTTTTAAAGCCAGTTTGAAGGAGTACGTTTCTACCCTTCAGCCATCGCCATGCTGAACGCTGCTGAGGTTCGGTCCACATGGCAAGATGTTCAAATCATGAGAGACCACACACGGTGATAAAAGATCACGAATGTTAACCGTTCTGCTCCTACATTGTGTGATGTGTGGACACACAATAAAAACAATAATAATAATAATACCTTTATTTATCCAGGCAAAACAGATTAAGTACAAATTTCTTATTTACAACTGTGGCCTGGCAAAAGACAATGTCTTTTGAGGGAGAAAGGAAAAGGGCTACAATATAAAAACAATTTAAAATAACCTGAATTAGAAACATTTTAAAAATAGTAAAAAGTTACATTTACAAAATCATGAACACACACACACACACACACACACAAAAGCAATTTCATAAACACAAGATCAGAAGAGCAGCCATAAATAATGAGGTGTCAGTCTAAGTGACAGCAGCAGGTATCTTTAACATGTTCTGTGATCCCAGCTTGAAAAGCTGCCTTTGAGATCAACGTGTCCAGTTTTTGGGTTTTCTGCAGGTCATTCCAGTCTCTGGCAGCAGCAGACTGAAAGGACAACAATCCTGATGCAGAAGCAGTTTTAGGAACTGTTAACAAAATCAGGTTTGCAGATCGAGTGTTGTGTGCAGGGGATGAAAAATGCAACAGCTGTTGCAAGTAGGGAGGAGACAAACCGAGGAGAGTTTTGTAAATCAGGATAAACCAGTGGATTTTACGACGGGTGAACAATGATGGCCAGTTAAGAGAAGAATACAGAGAACAGTGGTGAGTTTTAAAAGGAGCATTTGTAACAAACCGGATGGCAGAGTGGTAAAGAACATCAAACTTATGAAGCTAACTTCTGGCTGCTGATCTGTAAATGACATCACCGTAATCAAACATTGGGAGAATGGTCATTTGCACCAATGTTTTCCTTGCAGATGAAATGAAAGAGGAACGCATTCTGTAGAGGAAGCTGATTTTAGATTTAATCTTAGTCTGCAGATTGTTGATGTGCTTTGAAAAAGACAGAGTATTGTCTAACCAGATTCCAGGTATTTCTACTCAGTGACCTGCTCTAGAGGTGTTCCATCCAGGGTGCAGATACTTGGTGAATTAGATGGTGCATGACCTTTTTTACCAAACCACATGACTTTAGTTTTAGATTTGTTTACCTGAAGATGCAAACTGGAAAGGGCCTTTTGTATCCTGTTGAAACTAAGCTGAAGTTGTTGAGAAACTATAGCAGGAGAGGGGCCAACAGAATAGAGGATGGTGTCATCTGCATAGAGGTGAATGAATGAATCTACAACAGCATTTGCTATATTATTAATGTAAATGGAGAAGAGGGTTTTCACGACACGACCCGATTTCACCCACGGACATTCAGGTCAGATGTGAAATCTCGTAGAACTTCTGGAGATCAAACGTGACTTCGGAGTAAAAACAAAAACAGATCGCTTTTATTCTGATTATGAACTACAATGCACTCATGACAGTTCTGTTGACAGGTATAACAAAGATTACAAACAGCTGTTTTGATTTGGGATTCCCTTCGCACCTGTGTCACCTCGCTTTCTGATTGGCTAATCGTCACATTCCACAGACTGGAGGTCACACACACACACACACACACACACACACACACACACACACACACACACACACACACACACACACTGTAATATCAGGTCAAGACAAGCCAACATGTTGGATTTCTCTGATTTGTGATTGGAGCGGTCACAACTTCCTTCTGAGTGGACCAGAGTTCCATAAACACACCACACATGACAGGAACATCTGATAGGACTATCATTAGAGCCATTATGGTAACCGGGTGTCCTTAGATTGTTCGATGAGGAGAATCAGGTCAAAAATCAGCTTAAATAACCTGTGAACCAGTTATAAGAGGTTACTCTGACCTGGTGCATCGTTCATGTTTACAGTCTAATGTTTACAGTACAGCTTTGAGCCAACACCAGGGAATATAATGTATAGGACGTACTTTATATGAGTAAAAACACTGTTTAGGAACTGATTGTATTCCTTTATGTCATCTTAGCTTTTATAATTTTGTTTTGTTTTGTTCTTTTTTCCTGCATTGACAAAAACTGCACCCTGATTTTGTTGCAGCATGTCTCATATCTACAATAACAATAAAGATTCTGATTCAAAACCTGTAAACATTCATGGACCTGCTTCTTTCACACGTTATGTTTTAAAACCCAAATACATTTTTAAACTTCAGGTCTAACATGTTAAACTTGTAATTATTACACTCCATCATCAAATGTAAAGAACACAGGAGGTCCAGAGGGTAAAACACAAAAACAGAACCTTGTTTTCATGTTTTACTGACATCAGATTCAGGTCCCTCTTGGGAAAAGAGATTCTTCACCTCAACTGGATACTACCTGAATAAATACTGGACACTAAAACAGTCAGCCTGTTAATATAGTCTCTTTTAATAAACGTGCCTAATATTCTGTCCACGTCTTTCCTGGGACTGTTAACATGTTGACTCACACGTTGGTCATGCTAGTTGTACAGGTGGGAGGGGCCACGATGAAGACTAACCAATCAAACCAATACTGGCCAATCAGAGGATGAGTGGGCGGGGCTTCATGCTGTGACAGATGAATTAGTTCTATAGTGAACAAAGACACAACAGGCTAAAGCAGCTAATAGTAAAAGGTAAATGTTGTGTAAATGTAACTATATATAGATTAAATGTAGTAGCTGATAGTTTTTATAAATTACATTTTTTTCTCCATAGGAACTAATTTTGTTAGGATGGATGATAATTATTATAATCAATTCTTATATAGAGGATGTGATTAAACTGATGCTGCTAAAAAAAAACTAATAAAATCTTCAGTTAATATTTTGTTTTTTTCTTGACATTTAAAGGACTGATTTGTAAAAAAAAAAATTCCCAAAATGTATTTGATTAAATGTTTCTTTTTTCCACAAATAACAACAAGGATAATCAAACCTGCAATTTAAAGGGATATAAAACTCTAATTAATTCCAACGTTTGAGGTTTTGAGCAGGACTGAAGTTGTTTAACAGATCTCTGCAGAATAAAAAAAGCTGACGAGTAGAGGAATTTGTGACGTTTTTAGTGTATGTGGACATTTGTGTCCTTAATGACTCAGAGGGGAGGAAATGAAACTGATCAGACCAGGTGTGATGATCAGCAACATAAACAGGAAAAACAAATACAAGTGGCCAATCAGGACACTAACATAAAACATAAAATTACAAAAAGTGAGGAAAACCAGTCAACCAATGATAGTCATTAACCAGCTAAAATAATCAACCAACCAGCAACAGGCATCAGCTGATTTTAAACTCATTAAACAAACAGAAAATCCTCAAAATATAAAGAAAACAAAATCTCCTGAAGAAACAATGAATCCATGACCTGTTCAGGCGAGATCCTTTAAACTAAAGATGCTGGTAAAACTCACCTGACTGAGGAAACATCCTGAACATATGAACTGATTTACAGCTTCTTTTCTTCTATAATGTTATTTTACATGTAAATAAATGTATTAGTTGTTGTTATTCAAACTTTTCTTACGCTTCGGGTCACAGGTCACCTGTTCCTCATGGTTTCACCTGAACTTCAGATATGAGAGAAAGAGGAGAACTTTTTTATTCCAGAACATGATGAAAAGCAGGATCAGGTTTTAATTCACCTCATTCCTAATTCAGATGGGAACGCTGGGCAGGCCTGCTAATAGCAGCCGACCGCTGGAAACACAGCGCAGGAGGAGGAGGAGGAGGAGGAAGGTTGTGAGAAGAATAAAATTTCCACGGCTGATCTGCAGGAGCAGTTGTCGGGAGGTTAGGGTGAAGGCCAATCCAGCTGTAAGAGGGGCCAGGATTAAAGTCTTTGGGATATGGATCCGCGGCTCTCCGGCTCTCAGTGCCGGGGCTTAAGGATCATATCCGTGGACAGACGATCGATAACTCCTGCCTTTCTTTTCCCTCCGTCTTCAAGGGGATTTTTTGGCAGTGCTTTCATGGGGTCCTGTGCTCCTGCCCCTAATGACACGGTGGGAGCTGACGTTCAGGCCTCGGGGCTTCGGTGGGATTTCAGGCTGAGCGTGTTCCCTGCACTCCCGTGTTAGAAAACATACTTACTTCACATGTCATACATGTACAGTGTAAGCTCTCCACAGGTGAAGCCGTCACGCCTGGGAGCAGCTGATGAAAGGTGGAGTCTGAAGATCCTCTTCACATGGTTTATGATGTTCTGTGACGTGGTCAGAACTCAGCTCAGCGCTGAGACCAGCAGGAAGAGAAGAACATCACCACACCTCTCTGACCTCTGACCTTCATGGAGTTCAGGCAGCTCTCTGGTAACTGGAGACAGTAAGTATTACTAAAAACTAAGAAAATGGAGGGAGAGGTGCGAGGATTTGATACGTTGGGAAGGTGGAATGGTTTTATATCGTGGGAGAGGATAGGCATATTCTTATCTAATTATTTAATAACTCCACTAAAATCTAATCTGGTCCAGAATAATTCTTTAGACCCTCCTGAGTCCCTCTGGACCTTCGAGTCCATCTGGGTAAAAGTTTCTGTCTCTATCTTGAGTCCTTAAGGACAAAAATGTCCATTTAACCATCTATAAAAACATTACATGTCAATTTATTTATTTTCTTTTTTTCCTAAATCTGTTAAACCACTTCAGTCCTGCTGAAACCAAACATTCAGTCATCTGGAGGATTTAACCTTTTGATGCACCCAAGCACATTTTTGTGTTCTAATTTTAGCATCTTTTATCACATTTTCAAGCACATTGTTAATCATCCATCCATCTATCCATTTTCTGTAGCCGCTTATTCCTCCACAGAGGGTCGCGGGGCAGCTGGTGCCTATCTCCAGCGGTCAAGGGGCGAGAGGCGGGGGACACCCTGGACAGGTCGCCAGTCCATCGCAGGGCCACACAGAGACGAACGAGACAAACAACCACACACCCACTCACACCTAAGGACAATTTACCAGCCCAATTAGCCTGACAGTCATGTCTTTGGACTGTGGGAGGAAACCGGAGTACCCGGAGGAAACCCACGCATGCACGGGGAGAACATGCAAACTCCACGCAGAGAGGCCGCAGAGCCGGGACGCGAACCCATGACCTCCTTGCTGCGAGGCAACAGTGCTAACCAGCTGCGCCACCATGCAGCCACATTGTTAATCATGTCTTAGAG
>SSNR01000311.1:517845-538542 GCA_006937965.1 Callopanchax toddi | reverse complement strand
AGGGGAGAGCGGGTGACACACAGCAAGAGGAGAAAAAGAGGGGAACGCTGAGGAAATGAGTTTTAGCAGGAAGCAGCTCCCTCAAAGCTAATCTTTAGTAAAGACTAGAAGCTACTGTTTTGGGTGTTTAACTTTTTCACCCTTTCACTTTCCAAAGTATCTCGGGACATTTCGGGGGGCGGAGTATTGACGTTTCGGTCATCCAATCAGAAGCGAGGGCTGTGCATATCATGAATACTAATGAGAATCCTGCTGTTTCAAATTCAGGTGTCAGATGGGAAACTTCTAAAGCTGATATTATATGCATCAAAGCTTCTTTCTTTATAAAAATTACACAGATAGCATTGAATTACACTAGAGAACAATGCAAAACTATAAAACAACCCAGAAAACCACACCTTTAACTAATCTTAGTGATTAAATACTAACATTGATTTTACTTTTACACATTTTTTACTTTTACATATTTTTGATATCATAATAATTTTTTTTAGTACAGTGATTTATCACACTTAGTCACTCATTCAGTTAAATAATCATTTTAACTGCTACATAAGTTTAGTCTTTGATATTGTTCTTTTCTTGAACCCACTCTGACATCAGAAGGTTTAACTGTGTCCAGTGTGTCGTTAACGTGTTCTGAGCTTCACCAGATGACCTCGCCTGCGAGATGACATCACTGCTCCTCATCGACCCTGAGACCTCCTTGACTCTTCTGCTGCTCTGGGTTCCTGCTCCTCCTCAGCTTCTCATCAGCTTCCTGTCTGTGGTTTCCATCCCTGAGGGTGACGCTTTGTTTGGGTTGACTTCTTTTGTTGCTCAATGGAGATGTTTGCTGACATCTCTTCTCTGAGGTCTGGAGACCTCTCCCTCATCTGCTGTGCTAACTGTTCCAGTGTGTGTCATGGATCGGACACACCATCTTCTTTGTTATCATGACCTTTGTGTGTCTTCAAGGTCATCTGCTCGTGACCTCAACCCCTTGAAAGGGGGGATTTGTAGCAATCACAAAGTCTTGCAAATGTCAAAAGTCAACAACTGAAACCACTGGTGGTCACTCTAATACCAGACTTGTGCAGACATCCATACTCTGCTCCAGTAACAAAGTGTACTTTCTATTCCACAACAAGGCTTTGTTCTCCTTCCCCCTTACAAAGCTCATCCATATCACCTTTGTTTCAGACTAAACATTTTTCTTGCTGAAGTTACTGATGCCTGGAAGGAACTCATGACTTTTCTCCTCTTTAATAACATCAGTTCTCTTCTTTACAGACTTAATGACAAATGAATAACATTAATTCTTTTTTATAAAATGTATTTAATCAACATTCATTACTTGAAAAGTAATGTTTAAATCATAATTAATGATAATATTTAAAATGCATTATTTTAAATCTTAAAGCAGCACTCCGGAGGATTTCATCAGGAGAGCAGTTTCTGAATCTAGCGTCCAAAGGCTCCTCCTCAAAACATCTCGACGCGCGTCCGGTCGCGTGTGCGCGCGTGCACGCGACGCATATACTTCAGACATGAACTGTACAGCTCAATGTGTAGGGTTTAATCACTCACAGTTCACAATCTTATTCCAACAACACTACGAGGGTCTGATGAGCCCTCTCTGTCCCTGCTGCTTCTGATATTAGCTCTGTTAGCAGAGAGCTGCTGCTGGACTCTGAAGCTGAACTTGACTCGGCCCTGGATGAACTTTCTGACCAAAATAAACGCATAATCCTGGCAAGCCTTGCCATTCTGTGAGGTGAAAGGTTTAAAAATAAAAATAAATCCGTCTTTAGCTGGAGAATGGGTAGGTTTTTAGTAGAAATGAGTTGTGAGGCTGAGACGGTAAACAGAGAAACACACGGAGCGTCCTGTACGACAGCGCCCCCTACTGGTACAGGTTTGGTCGATGCGCGTGCATGTTGAGAGAATGCAGACATTTGAATTTCATTGGCTGAAAAATGTCGGCGGCAAGAAATAATGGAAAGGGGTCTCTAGGAGGAAGGAGGGTCTTCATCAGAATGACAGATGTTGTGGAACTCAACCCATAGATCATAGTTTAGACCTGAAATATCATTTAAAACATTTAGAAAACTTTGATACAGAGAAAAATGCTCCAGAGAGCCGCTTTAAATACATCAAATGTCTCTAATTGATGATTTAATGAGGTTTCATTATCATATTAATATCAAGATATTAATAATGACCTTTAATTAACTTAAACTATGAGTTTAAACCATATTTCTAATTAAATACATTCTCCTTATGAGTTTCAGGAGGAAGTGAAGTCAAGAGTTTTGGTAACGCCTTCAATTATCCTGACTGAGGATTGGTTGTCCCAATCCTATAAAAACATAAGATTTCCAGAATTTCTCTCTCTGACAGTTTCAGTCTAAGTCTCCAGTTCAGTCTGAGTTCAGCCTCCAGTCTGAAGCCTGACTCTGCTAAGTGTGTAGTCTGAGACCTCCCTGCCTGGTTTAAGAGGACTCACCTCTCAACAACACCAAATTCCAAGTTTATCAGAACTGCTAAATTAAACTCGACATCTTCTGAGACACCAAGGTCAACAGCTTTACCAGATGTCCACTGGGACCAGCCTACGTCCAGCCTGTGATCCTGATCACCAAGGCCATCAAGTCGCCATCCGAGTCGTGGGAAAAGTCTTCCTCTGAACTCGTCAATACAGACTTCTTAAGACAGCCTGGATCCATCAGGAGCTGACCTGGTACAGTATGATGTCAGATTGTTTATCATATTGATCAAGTATCAGTAATTACTAAAATCAACTCAGCCAGGTTCATTTTATAATTACTCAACTTTACTTCTTTCAGAAACTAACGAGACCCTTTTATAACATCTCTCATCATTTTGATAAATGTTTATTCATGTTTTGTTTGATTTATTTTGTAAATAAATTAGTTAGGAAAATATAGTAATCAATTCATTTTTATATAAACTATATTTTGCCTCTGTGTCAAATTATTAATAAGTTTGATTCCCTAGTGGTTACTGACAACAACCTGTTTAGAGAGTCAATCTGATATTAATGATCAAACAATATTGATGACTCATCATTTATGAGACATTATACTTTGACAAACTTAATATTTTATTGACCAATTTATAAAGTGTAGCATACTTCATAACGCTACATGACATCATTTTTACCTTATATGGCAAATGTTTTTTTAATCAGACACTTTTATCCAAAGCAACTTACATAACAACCTATCAGGCTGTGGGAGGAAACCCACACATGCATGGGGAGAACGTGTTAATTCCATGCAGAAAGGCCACAAAGCTGGAATTCGAACCTACAGCCTTCTTGCTGCAAGGCAACGGTGCTACCAACTGCTCCACCATGCAGTCATGTGAATACGAAATATGCAGCATTTACATTAAATGGATAAAGGTTTATAAAAACTGGATTGCTTGGTTTTTTTATATGAGCACATAAATGTGTTGAATGGCCCTTAACATGAGTATTTTATGGATTATTACACTGCCGTATGTAAATATTGTAAATAAATAAATATTGCTGCTAAACCGGCTGAAAGTAATTAAACCATTATAATTTACATTTACAAAAAGAGTGTTTTTAGACCACAGAACGGAGTTCATCCAGATAGAACTTGTCATTTTAGGAGTTAAAAATGTGACAAATTAAATGAATTTGTTATCATGTTATTTTATTCTTTAAACCCAGGCTCTGTCCACTCCTCAAATAAAAGAGCATGAACCAGAGGCAGAGCAACAACCGTAAGGGATTAATGAAAGCTACATTATTTTATATATGATTGGGATTGGTGTTGACTTAATGGATGAAAAATACATTTTTAAAAATAATTGATAGAATTTTTAAGTCTTGGTTTTTCATGAGCACCTACATGTGCAAAGGGACTTAAACGCTGTTATTTTAGAGGTGCATCAAAGGCTTAGGACCAGAAATGGGTTGATGCACATTTGCGACAACAGTCTAAAAGGGTTTAATGGAAGCCAGAATCCACCTGATGCCTCCCCAGAAACTACATGATGTGATTTGAAGAACCCCTGGTGGTTCCTTAAATAGAACCAGTCAGATCTCCAGTGATGTTCAGTTCACGTCCTGTTCTGTGTTTAGTTTCTAACACAGATAAAACCTGAAAACGTTTCATAAACGATCAGCTGACAAACAGATCAGAGAATCCAGATCAACAGCAGCTCAGCGAGCAGCCTGGGGTTTATTTGAGTTGACTCAACCTCCAACATGAAACGAGTCTGGAATGAGTCACAGACACAACCTTTGGGAATGCCACAGCCACCTCTGATCTCTGATTGGTAGACAACATGAATCAAAACGATCGATTGACCCCTGACCTTGACAGAAGCATGTGGCCTGGAAACAACAGAACCAATGACCTGGTGTGCAGCGAAGCAGGAACCAATCACAGGTCAGTATGTAATGAGGTTCTGGGGAGAAGACTGGAACAAAGACCTTTTCTTCTGGACTCTGAATCAGAGCTAAACCAGGTTCTTTATAGCAACACGACAATTCTGTCTTTAAAGAGAAAAACCTCTGGTCTGGTCCCAGTGAGATCAGAAACCTACAGAACCATCAGTGAAATCCATCACACTGTGGTGCCAATCAGAGCTGGATTACAGCGATCCTTTAAGAACGCAATCAGCGCTTAGCATGAAGAATCTGAAAACATGATGCCTGACCCTTAAACTCTCCAACTTAGCTGGCTTCCGAATTTCGCAGGGTCAGATTCCAACAATAATACAGTAGCAACTAGAGGCTGCTGAAGGCTGCTAGGGTCTGCTAAGTGCTGCAACTAGAGGTTGCCAGGGGACAGATTGATGAAGACCACAAAGGTCTGCTAGATGGAACTAGAGACTGCTAAAGGCTTGCAGAGACTGCTAGATGATACTAGAGGTTGCCAGAGACTGCTAAAGACTGCTAAGAGCTGCTAGATGCTACTAAAGGCTGGTAAAGGCTGCTAGATCCATCACTTTGGAGACAACCTCCCAAGGTGGGTTGATCGCGTAGACCTCCCAAATACGGTATGAGGTGAAAAAGTGTGGGCACCCCTGTGCTAGAGGCTGCTAACAGCTGCTAAATGACACTAGAGGCTGCTAGGTGATACTAACAACTGCTATGTGTTACTAAAGGCTGCTAGATGCTACAAGAGGCTGCTAAATTGCCAATAGAGGCTGCTTATCCTGCTAAATGCTAATAGAGTCTAACACTTCCACAGGCTAACTGCTGACTGCTGCTAGAGGCTACTAAAGGCAGCTAAGGTTTGAAAGGCTGAGGCTACCAGGGGTTTAAAAATATCTAAAAATGTTGAGTTTGTTAAAAGCTGGTAAAACTGCTAAAAGCTGCTAAGGGCTAATTGAGGCTGCTAAACATTTCTAAAGGCCCAGACTGATGGAGAGATCACTGACAGCTAATTGAAACCAAAAGAGCTCTCTGGGCCACGTTCAGACCCTGAACAAACCCTTGTCTATGATACCTCTGTTTACCTAAAGAACTAAAGCAAGTTTCTAGAAAGTTGACACCCTCCAGGACCGATGAAGTCAGAGGGGAGATTTCAGGCTGAGTCAAACACAGCTGCTTTAAATAGAAACAATTAGAGACGGCTTTGTTTGCCGCAGAGCATCACGGTGCTCCGACTGCTGTGTCAAGATGAATTTCCAGAGATGGACACCAAGAGATTACTGCTGACACATTCCTGTAAACTGTAAATGATGCGTCGGGCCCCAGCTAGTCAGGGTTCTGCCAGAGCCAGCCTGGCAGTCAGCGCTGAGGGCAGCGGTGCCAGGAAAGAGATACAGCTGTCCCGGAGAGAGGGCCTCCAGCCAGATGTGCCGAAATGGAAAGTCGACCTGCGGAGAGCTGGCATAAACGACTGAGAGCGCTCAAACTTCAGAGTGTGTTTGATATGGCTGTGATCACACACACCTCCTACTGTGTAAACTCCTCCAGATCACTCTGAATTCATCATGATCTTCTTAGGGTTTGATCCATTGAGACGGGGAGCAGGCCAACGCCACGCATCACAGTTTCATCCCTCGTCAAGCCCTGAGTCAGACGCTCTGAATAACCTGCTGGAAATAAATCATATTAGAAGGAAACGACCGGTTGTTTCTGCAATAAGCTGAGCATTGGTGGAATAATGAGACCTGGACTGGGAATAGGATGGAGAGTCCAGTCCGATCCTGATCCAGACCTCCACACCCAAAACACCCCGTTACCTCAGCTCCTAAAAATCTAACAAAGTCCTCCATTCACGTGTTCCTGCTGCTCTGGTGTTTTAGAACCCACCAACTTTATTTATACAACTTTTTTTAAATCAGAACATAGAATACATAAAAAAAAGATCAGAAACCTATTAAAGTACAATAAAAAGGCTAAAATGCACAATAAAATAAAGAAAAGGCAATAAAATCAAATAAAATGTACACTTCATATTCAAATCAGAATGAAGAGGTGTGCAGTAGGTAGGGTGGGGTAAAACTGTTTAAAAATGACAGAATCTTATAACGAGGTCTAAAACAGAGTGAGGATTAAACAGGAGTGATGATTCCTCTCCTCCGTCTGCACTCTGCACCAGCTACAGGTGAGGCAGTGAGGCTCGGATAACAGCCATACGATGTTCCCACATTACAGATTGATTCTGTTTCTGTTATTTGTCAATCTTAAATGTTTTAGATCCACAATCAAATTTCAGTACGACACAAAGATAACCTGAGTAAATAAAGAAAGCAGTTTTCAAATCATGATTTAATTTATTAATGAAAAAAATGATTTTCAAATCAACCTGGACCTATGTGAAAGAGTAATTAATTACCCCTTTGGTTAAAGCATGAATTAATTCTGATTATTTTATTATAATAGCCACACTCAAGTCTGATTACTGGCAGAAGTTCTAACATGAATCAGGCTAAACGATCTCAAAAAGCAACGCATCCTGTTCTGAAGAAAGTCAAGAACAGAAAAACCCAGAACATGTAAAGCACCACAGGCCTCTCTTAGTTCAAGTTAAGGTCAGAGGTCATGATTCAGCAATTAGAAAGAGACAGGACAAAAATGTCCTCCACGAGAGAGTTCAAAGGTCAAAACCTCCTCCGGAGCCACCGCTACCAAGAGTCAATACCAACAGATCTGCATACAATCGGCCTCATCTTAATGCCAGTTAACATCTCACTTCCCCGCTCTGCAAACCGGTCTGGGTTGCTAGATACTCAAAGTTATTCCGCACAAAAATTCATAAAACAACACTGCAACACAGGCAGGCACTAATCCTAAAACGTCCTCCTGTCTCCCCCCAACACCTCCAGTACTGTCTCAGAGCCTCCAGCTGATCCAAATGCTGCTGCCAGAGTTCTGGTGAGAGTTAGGAGGAAACATCAGGTTTTAGCATCACTTCTTTGGCTCCCTGGAGACCCTGAACAGAATTAAAACGATGTTTCTGTTTAAGTTTCTCACCTGAACATGTCGATCCAGTCAGGATGAAATGTGGGAGGAGCTTCAGGGTGTGATTTACTCCATTTCATAACATCTGTCCTTTAGTTATCATCCTGCTGTCAGTCATGGAGGTTAACAGGGTCATCACATGCAGCTGATTTAGAGAAGGGCCACACTGACCAACAGGATTCATGAGTTTATTCTGACTGGTTCTTCAGCTGGACTCAGGAACAGATAAAGGATGGAAACCACCAGGAGGCTGGGAGGAGGTCCAGATCAGATCAGCCGATGGAACCAGTGTCTCGGTTAAGAGGAGGTCCTGATGGTGGAGGAGCATCATGGTTCCTGGATGTAACTCAGAGAAGGTGATCAGTTTACTGACTGTGTCACTCTTTAGTGATTTTAAAGTTTCTGATTGATTCACTCTATTTTCTGACCGTGTCTGAAGTGCTCGGTGAGGTTCAGGCTTCGGTTGTCCACCGTTACCCTGGTAACGAGTCAGAGACTGGCTCAGATCTGAAAGGTTAACACTTGCATCCAGTGACATGATGAAAGGTAGATTAAGAGAATTAAAGAGGCATTAGAATGTAGTGTCCTCTCTGGGACCGGTTTGTCTTGCCAACCCGACTCTGAAACAACCTTTAAGAAATGTCAAGTGGCTTCTGCAAATGAGGGATATTTTCACATGTCAAACTCCCTCCTGCACCGCGGGGCGTTCAGGAGCTCCGGGAGAATATCAGAGGTTTCTGGGAGGGCAGCGAGGTTTCAGTCGGAGGAAGAGCCGTCTGTCGAGCAGACACACAGATTTAGACTGGTTTCAAACTAAGGGTTACATCATAGGAAGTTCTGCTAAAGATAAGTGTCAAACTCACAATGAGAATGAATGATTTCTAAAAAGTTTAAGCCTTAAAGCAGGGGTGCCCAATCCTGGTCTTGAGGGCCAGTATCCAACATGTTTTAGTGTTTTCCTGCTCCAACACACCTATCAACCACTGACTGAAATCAGGTGATGAAGCTGGAAAACCTCTGAAACTTGCTGGATACCAGCTCTCCAGGACCAGGAATGGACGCCACTGCCTGAAGAAGATGTTTGGATCATTGGGGTCATCCTGAAGTGGCTTCTAGCAGTTATGTATCTACTGTCAGGACCCACTGGTGACATCACTCAAAGTGGGTGGATTCTCTAGAAACAGAAAGTAATTCTCTATGTGGAGCAATACTCAGGGTTAGTCAAATCAGGAGGGACGCTGCTGCAAATCAGTGACTAAGTAACAACTAATTTTCTGGTATTTAAAACAAAACTTGTTCATAAAAGTCCTAGATTCATATTAATGATATGTACAACCCTCGCCTCTGATTGGATATCAGTAGTGCGTTTAAATGCACATCAGAAAACCTAACTATTGCCTTAGATCGACTGAAGTTGTTTTTTTAAAATGCATGTAAACACGTTAGTCTGGCTGAAGTCAAACTGGCTCTAGTCGAGCTGAAGCACCCAGATAATGCGGTCGTAGCTCGATTTCATTTACATGTAAACAGCTCAGTGGAGCTGAGACCCGGCTGGACGCACCTCTTCTGGGATCACAGCAGCGGCTTTACAAACAAGAAGAAGGCAGCAAAAACAAACGCCAGTGCAGGTACACAAGGACGCCCGAGCAAATTCGTGCCCGATGGAAGCGTTTAAAACAAGCGTTTTTAACAACCGGCAGAACGCTGACATCAAAGGGTGCATGTCACCACCTACGCTCTGCTGGAGCCATGGAAGAGCTGCTGCTTGCTGAGTGGAGCGAACTTCATTTGAGACTTCTGTTTTCTAACGTACATTCACGTTCACTAACATGAAATTGACCTATAGATCAAATTAGGTGAGCATGTAAATGCCTCACTGCCTAAAAAGAAGCATCCCTGTGGGGCGGGCGTCAGACAAGAGATGGGTGAGACCATGTATGCAAAATTGCAGCAAGCAGATAGAGCTGCGAGGTTTTTCAAATCCTAGCGTTTCAACTTAAAAATTCTAGCAGAAGCTAATGCTGGAGGTCCATGTAGAAGACTGTTTTTTTGTTCAGCCTGCATGAGAAGCTCAGAGTGACCAATCAGAAAAAACATGAAAAATAAAATGTTTTTCAGTAAACCACACCTTTAAGTGGCTGGTTTGGGGGGCTGTAGGGACCATGGTTAACTTTTGGGGTCACAGTTAGCTTCTGGAACCATAGTTAGCTTTAGCGACCACAGCAAGCTTTAGGGCCTAATATGACCCAAAATGCCTTTAACTTTTTAAGGGCATGCAACTGTAGCGTTTGGAAATAACCATTAGTTATTTTAACTACACCCTCTTCATATAAATATTGGAAGCTTATTTTTGGATTATAATGAAAAGTGATAAACTGTCATTTAACCGTGATAATAGCTAATATTTATTGAAGGTATCTTTAGGTTCTTTGAAAGAGTACAGTGAATTGAAATACCTTATTAATAATGTGAAGCTGAGACCAGATAAAGATTGAACAACCATTTAATTTGAAAAACCTAAGAACACAGACAGGTAAAACAGTTTGAAAGTTTGATGTAAACACAATTAATATTCTTAAACATGTTGAGGATGTTAAAGATAGTTTAATTGTGAGTTTTAACGGACCGTAGCATATGTTTTAATGACTAGGGAGGTTAGTTAATTTAGTTAACCTAGTTGGGACTTTAAGAGTCAATTTAGGGCTAATTTGAGTTTGGAATGGGATTTAGTTTTGGCTTAATTTAGTTTGGAAGAATTAAGCTTTGTCAAAGCAAGCCTCTCGATCAGAAAGGGGTTTCTTACTGAGTTGCAGCGGTCTCGTGGGTCCCGCAGTGTGAGGGGCCTCTGACAGAGGTGGAGCAGGTCCCCGGATGAAGGCCCAGTTCCCAGAGGAGGCAGTTTCAGCTGGTTCACCTGGGAATCGTCTGATAGCCCTGAAATCTGTGCGACAGCAAGGGAGGTCACCCTCGGCATGGTGAAGTCATTTCTGATCAGTCCCCGTAGTGAGGGAGAGACTGAGAGGCCTTGTTCAAAGCTGATGAAGGTTCAGCTAAGACTCTGAAGGATAGCAGCTCCGACTGCTTTCAGGCTGTAGCATAGACTAAGACTGGCTTGTACCAGAACTGAATATTAGTTTTGAGACGAGTTATCTTAAATTCAACCAATCAGAAGATATTAAGTGTACTAATCAAAACTGAGTTAGTGGACTGGTGGATGGCTTTGATTGGGTAGGGGAACTGTGGGGAGTTACCAACTCACATATGACTTCCGCCCGTTAAACACTCGCATTATAAATGTAGAAATGCATGAAAATAGCAGAGAAGCATATTATAACACTTTGAATGTGTGAGAGGGCGAATGCCCTTGGAGCAGGAACACTACAGGAGACTGTTCTGTAAACAAGAGATTACAGTTTGAACACCAGTCTGTGGTGTTAAAGAAGAGACTCCTTTACAGAGAGTGTTTTATTAGACCAGTTAGTGTCCAGTTAAGGTCATCTGGGAGATGGACACCTGAAAGTGGACAGTAGGACACCTGTAGGGATCTTGATTCAGGTTAAAACATAATCCAAGAGTCATTGTATTCCAAGTTATTGGGAAAGAAATGGATTATTGTTGTGATGGTCAACAGAGGTCAAAGGTCAGAGGTTATAGCATATTTGATGGTGCTACAAAACCAAATTTGATTATCACTTAAAACTTTGATTTGCAATCTTAACCTGAAGCTTTTACAAATAAAATGTATGGGAAAAATAAAAAAGTAAGAAGTAGCCAGGTATTTAAAGGTCTGATAAAGGTTCAAGGTTGTTTACTCAGTTAACTAAATAATAAAACGATTAATTTTAACAATATAAACAATAAACAAAATATAAAAATGTGAGTAAAAACATTAAAACATAAGTGAAATAATTTAAAAAATAATGTAAAAGTACAAGTGTTTCAAATGTAAATACAAGTAAAACATTTTTGACCTCATTATTGGATTATTATAATAAACAAAAACTTGAAAATGAAAAAGTACAACCACCTAAAAAAAGTACAATAAATCACTTAGTAAAATAAAGAAACAACAATGTGACATTGAAAATGTAAAATTACATATCATTTCTAAATCAAATTAACCAACAAAAATGAAAAACTAATAAAAAAAAAACAACAACACAAGTTTCAAAGTGAAATAGTAAATTAAATATCCAAATAAAATAAACAGAAAGTTGAACTTACAAATGTTACTAAACTGATGTGAATGTTAAATCATCGTCTCATATCTGACAGTTCTGTTGAAGATGCAATATTCTGGGTGAGACGTCATCAGTTTTCTAACTTTGGGGGTTTTACGGTGCTTCCTGGTTAACTTTTATTTCCAGACAAGCAGAAACATCAGATGTGTTCTCCGCTAAGTGGAGCATGGATTCACTGGTCCTCTTTCCCACCACATCTCCCTCCACCAGGGAGGATCTGACCCGTCGCAGGATTTCCAAGCAGACAGGATAATCTGGCATGCTCTAAGATGACACCGCCACTCCACCTCGCCCCCCTCCCATCTCCAAACGGGGTACAGAGTGAGCACAAATGAGAGACACTTTGAAAAATAAGCTGCTCATTTGGGACTGAGTGGATTCAGATGGTTGGCCGGAGCTCAAAGGCAGGGAGGAGGGGGGAGGGGTTGGGTCAGCTTATTATCCTGGTGGATCCAAGGCGCTGATGTTCTCCCTCATATGGTATTTTCTCAATCAAAAGGCCTCGGCTACTAGAAGCAGAGCCAAGACCCAAAATGCCTTGCTGCTGCCAAAACTTCAGCTTTGTTTTTAATGAAGAGGTGGAACAACCGGACAGTTCCACCTCAGAAACAAAAACCCCACTAACACAGATGTTAGTAGTTCCTGGAGCGCTAAAAGTTTCACCTATCCAGCCCCCTCCACCTCCAACAACCAGCTGCGGTTCACAAGTTGTTTTTAAAGAGTTTTACTGATTGAATGTGTTTATTCCCCCTGAGCTCCAGAAGACAAATCAATAATAATCAGTTTTCTCTTTTAGGTGATGAGAGGGTTCGTGTGAAGTCCTGCCAGTCGGCCTCTTCGTTCCTCCAGGAGGAAACACAATCTGTGAAACTTCAGACAGAAACTGACAGAAACGTTTCCAGAAGTGTGAGATTTAGACTGAACTTCATCACCATTAACGTTCTTCATCATCCAGGACACCAAACCTCTGGGTCGTAATGGAGTTTACTAGTTGTTTTACTAGCTGCACTCAGATGCTTTTTATCTCTTTAGACCAGGGGTCTGCAACCCCCGGACTCCGGTCCAAATCCGGACCCCAAGAGGTTTTTGTCCGGACCTCAAAGCATTTTCTCATTTACTAATAATTCCTTTCAGCTGCAGTGGCTGTCAGAGCCAGGCAGCTATGCCGATCAGCGCCAAGCGAGTGGCGCACCACGGCAAATCCTTTGCTAAGTTCACTACCCCTACACCGCGGCTGGGCGGCCCCTCACGCAGCTTCAGAAAGAGATCTGCTGCTGCAGACGGCCACGCCACGCACACAACACCCTCAGTCGAGAAGCTGCAGAATTCTTCAAATTGGTTAAAGGACTAGGAAAGAGCTCGCGCACTCAGACGCCAGGCGGAGAGGCTGGAGTGGACACTACAGGTGCTGGAGAGGAGGAGAAAGGAGGAGAGGAGGAGAAAGGAGGAGAGGAGGAGAGGAGGAGAAAGGAGGAGAGGAGGAGCAGCTCAGAGCAGGTAGATGAGCAATGATCCAGGCCATTGTCAGTAATCAGTTCATTCTGGTCAAAAACTGGACCAGTGTCAAAATAATGTCGACTTTTCTGCATCTGACCAAACCAATACCCATTAGAACCAATAACCAATACCCAGTAGAACCAATAACCAATACCCATCAGAACCAATAACCAATACCCATCAGAACCAATAACCAATACCCATCAGAACCAATAACCAATACCCATCAGAACCAATAACCAATACCCATTAGAACCAATAACCAATACCCATCAGAACCAATAACCAATACCCATCAGAACCAATAACCAATACCCATTAGAACCAATAACCAATACCCATTAGAACCAATAACCAATACCCATCAGAACCAATAACCAATACCCATCAGAACCAATAACCAATACCCATCAGAACCAATATACCCATGATTCAACCAGAGTTAGACCAGATCTAACCAGATTTAACAAATCGTTGGAGAGACAAACTTCCAACTTTCTGTTTAGGACCTCCAATAATCTGAAACCCACTGGGTTGTTTTCTAACACTTGTCCTCCCTCCTCTCCTCCCTCCATCCTGTCCCCTCTCACCCGACCAGAACACAAACGGCCTCCACCACAGCAGTGTGATTAAACAGCGCAGGAGGAATTTCTGTGGTCGCTGGTTTGGCTGGAAGTCTTCAGACTCTTGCTTTTAATCACAGAGGTATAATGGCTGCCATATTCCTCCACACTGCTGACTTCCAGCCCACCAGGACCAAACCTCCATCAGTCTGGGTCTTCTGCACAATTAAAGTTCGTTTAAAGCTCAGTCATGAAGTGTTAATAATGATCAACACATTTTCTTTGTTAATCTCCAAACCTTCGTGTTCTGTGTTCAGATGTTTCCTCAGGAAGGTAAAACCAGAGACAGAATTATAAATCTGTAGAAAATAAACCTCTGAGGGTTTGATGTAACCTTTACAGGCCAGTGACCATGTCTGACCACTAGTGCATTGTGGGGGTTTTAATGAATTATGATTCTTTTATAAACATTTTAGTAAATAAATAAAGAAAACCTTGACTTTTCAGGATGAGATTATAAACATTATGTTTTTAAACACTGTGTTAGTAACTAAGGATAAGATAAAAACATGTGGGTCAGGATCAGAAAGGATGATCTGATGAGGCTGAGTAGCAGAAGGAGGAGAACATATGAAGGGAGCAGTCCTTGGTAACCATGGCAACCAGACATACAATAATGCAAGAGGTTCAGAGCTGACAGTGGAGGATGGGGCGGAGCCACGTTCTCAGTTGGAGCTGTTTCAGTCAGTTCTCCATTGCTCCAGGTTCTGTGGTGAGATGTGAGCCTCCCTCCTGAGCAGGGAGACCTCCTCAGACCTCCTGATGGTCGGATGGATGGGGGGGGGGGGGGTCCTGTTTCACTTCAATGTGATTTATGACATTTCCTTAACTTTAAAATAATGGATAAAATAACACATCTGACAGTGATCTTTAAATTTAGATTTGCAACCTGAACCTCAAACTTTCACAAAAAAGTTTTTTAATGATTTTTTTTAAGTAGCAAGGTTTTAAAAAAGCAGTCAAATAAGATAATACCTCAGTATCTCTCAGGTTTCAAACACTTTATTATAAGACCCAAAACACTTTTAACACCTTGAAAATACCAAAGATAAACTTATTTTTCAAATATTGTTAAATGAATCAGAACATTCTGGTCATTGTAGACAAATCAGAAGATTCAGGTCAGAACTTCACAGAAATCAGTGATCAGTATCAGTATCGCTCTGGAACTGAAACTAAACTGGTTTTAGAACAACAACATTGAGGTTTTTTACAGGGTTTGTGAAAATGCTAGACGTCATTGAAAATGCACCAACGAGGTATTTTCCAGGATAATGAAATGTTTGAATGTTTAACAAAGTTCTGAAACCTGAGATGAACCAAAAGCTCAAATCTTGACTTTACGGCTTCTGGTCACCAGCTGAATATTTGGTATCTCTGTTTTCAGACACCTCATTCAAAATTCAAATATTTAAATAATCTAAAAAATAAGACTAAATTAAATCAATTTCACAGACGTCCATCACCTGTTGTCTGTCAGTAAATGTCTGGTTGTTGTTTTGTTTTGTTTAAACACATTTTTTAGTTTCAAATAGAGACACCGATTCTGGCTCTGAGGACCGATTCCAATTTTGACATCTTCTGATTTATCTCAAAGAATCACCAGAAAATGCTTTTAAGTTTCTGATTAACTTGAAAAATATGTACGTTTGATTTTAAGCAGTTGAATTCCAGCATTTTGAAGGCTTTGGAGCACCTGTAGGAACCCTGGTACTTTCCGTGTGAATCGGAGGGCGACCAGGCCGCCTCCCATCAGAATCCTCCTCACCCAGCAGGTTCTGATCTGCTCCGACTCAGGTGATGAGTCGAGTGGCTGACATTAGAATAACAAAGGCAGGCGGCGGCGGGTTGGAGATGGTTTCTCAGGTGCTGCCTCGGATAAATCCCACCGATACGGCGGGAGATTAGCAGAGTCAAAAGTGATCATGGGTAATTGGTTATCTCACCTCCAGCACCTCGCGGGTCTGATCCTCCGTAAGCCTCCTCAGACTCTTAAGTGGACGGCTGCTTTGGTGGAGTCGGCTGGGCCGGGGCGGGGGCTGAAAGTTTGGCAGGCTTTGAAAGGTTCATTTGAGAAAGTGTGTGAGGAGTTGCTTCAGTCTGATGAAAGAGAAGGCATACACACACACACACACACACACACACAGGGCCTGTCTCACACACACATCAGGATGTTAGTTTTCATTTTCAGCTCTTCCTCTTCACATAATTGAGCTCAATACAGTCGGGTGAGAGAGGATGAATACATCATTAAGCTTCCCACACAAACACGCTGCTCGGTAAACACGGTGGAGGGACGGCAGCGGCGGCGAGCTTCCACTCCAACAAAAACGACCGGCGTCGTTCCACCGAGCCTCTTTCCACCCGGAAAAACTTCCACAAAGCCTTTTTAATTGGTAATCCCAAAGACACGGAGAAGATGATCGGAATTAGGCCATATCAGGCTGCCTTAATGAAACGAGTGTTTTCCATCTAATTTAATCAATATTAGAATATCTGCCAATTAGCTGCATTATTTTACTTTGTGTGTGAAATTCAGGAGCCGGCTCGTTTATCCGGACTCATCTCTCACGCTGCTCGCATTACAAATGTGATAACAATGGCTGATTCCTGATTCCGCAGCTGAGAAGTAAGACGAGAGGGCGGCGTCCTAATTACTCTCCATTCAGAGTGTTGATGAGGTTTAACTGGCAAAATTAATTAAAACTTTTTTTTTCTTCATTCCCAGTCAAGATTAGAATCATGACGTCTGGAGTGTTTAATCAAAAATACGTTTTGCAATTAATTAAGAGCTCATTTGCATAAATGTATGTTCATTTAAAAGAGGGTTTTAATCACGAGCTTTGAGCAAACTTCATGATCAAAATGTTTGTTTTTCTCCTGTCGTCAAACCAGCTGGCGAGATTAAAGCCAGATTCAAACTCTGACCTTTAACCTCCACAGATTAGTGCTGCAGGTCTCATTGTATAGCCTGATTTATACTTCTCCGACAGCACATTTGCGCTCACACGCAGACGTATTGACGGAGACTTTTTTGATTTTTACTTCTCCGTCAGTGTTGTGAAGCAGTTCTCCACCAGGACAGCAGAGGGCGCATAACTTTTCTGCAGTAATGCCTCGGTCGACCAACGTTTGTTTATTTCAGCTCAGTAATGGCTGACAGAGAGCGAATTCTGATTGAGTTTGAACAGATTGATCTGGAGGAACAAACAATGTTGTTAAAAGGAATGAAACAGGAGTGAGGAGACTACAACAGGAGTCTGTGAGTCAGTGAGGACGAGGCAGACGACGAGCGAATCTGTAGCTCTTGTTCAACCCTTTAGGGACACTGATGGAATATATAAATGTTCGTACTTCGTCTGCCAGACGTTTCTCGAGCTGATCCATATCTGCTTCCCTGAGATTCTACTATTACTACTCGGTTGATAGCGGCATCATGCCGGAAATGATCACGGGGTGTTGAGCCGACCAATCACAGGCATGCGTTGTCCGTCGCTTTCGACGCATAGTTAGAATTTTGGGCATGTCTCCGTCAGCCTCTGCGAGCATGTTGTACAGAGCTTGCGTCGACGCATAATGGCGTTGCGTGTCTCCGTAACGACGCAGACGGAGAAGTATAATCAGGCTTATCTTGTAGGCATCACATCACATTAGCACAATTTCCTGTTAGCATCATACGCTGTTAGCATCACATCACATTAGCAGAAGTTCCTGTTAGCATCATACGCTGTTAGCATCACAGCACATTAGCACCATGTTCATCACATCCAGTCAGTACGATGTTCTGTTAGCAACACATTCTGTTAGCAGTACTTCCTATTAGCATCATGACTCATTAGCATCACAGCCCACTAGCATTGTGTTCTCACCACATCCCATTTGCCTTGCTTCCTGTTAGCATCGCATCTCTTTAGCATTGCATTCTGTTAGCAACACAGCCTGTTAGCATTGTGTTTTGTTAGAAATCATTTTAGCAGTTATGCTTTATTAGCATCACATCCCATTGATATTGTGTATCAATATAGCAATCCATCCTATTATCCTTGCTTCCTATTAGAGTAACTTCTTATTATTCTTCCAGCTAGTTAGCATTTCAGTCTTATGGGATTCCAGACCCCATTAGCATTACATTTCAGCGTGACATCTTGCTAGCATTACATCTCAATATCCTCATTTCCCATTAGCATCACGTCTCTTTGACATCGAAAACCATGTCTGATGATAAGTGACAAGAATCTGATTCTGATAATGAATTTATCTTTTTAATTTCCTTAAGCCTTACCAATGATATACACACTGTTCACCCCTCCTGACCACTAGAGGGCACTGCAGATGTTGGTCAAATTCCAGTCAGCTCTGCCCAGGCAGCAGTTTAATAAGCATCATAGAGGAATCAGTAAATAAGCTGAATAAGTTGAGTTCTAAATATTTAAAGGCTGATGGTGTCTAAAAATAAAATGAATAAATAAAAAATAATAAAACACTGCATCTGTACAGTGCTTTAGTCACAGACTAGAGTCATTCACACACTAATGGCAGTAAACATTGTAACCGTAGAAGTGAAGCAACCAGTCACAGGCACCACCAGACCCTCTGACTACCAGCAAGTGTGAAGTGTTTAGCACAAGGACTCAACTGGAGCGGGTTTAGAACCGACAACCTTCCATTTGTAAGACAAATGCTCGACCTACTAAGTTATTGCTGCCCCAGAGAGAGGAGAACTTCAGGCTCACTGACAGGAAACGGTTGGTTTGTTTCTCTGCTAGACGTCACTGGTTGATCATCACAATGAAGAAATACCTGAAAACGAGGTAAACTGGTGTTGTGTCAAAAAGTGATGATCTGCTGAAAATGTAGTGAACGCAGTGGGAACAGGCAACATGCAGGATGCTCCTCCTCACACTCATCTCCCTGTTGCTACTCCTCATCCTTCTCCCGCTCTACCTCCTCCTCCCACTATTTCTCATCCTCCTCCCACTCATCCTCCTGTTCTTCCTCCTCTTCCTCCTCCTTCTTCCTCAACTTCCTCCTCCTCCCCCTGTCCCCTCCTCCTCATTCTCCTCCTCCACCTCCTCCTCTCCACTGGCCTCAGAGAGATGAAGAATCAATTAAAGGCCTGTGTAACAGGAAGAGACAGGGAGCCTCTTAGTGTTGGGGTTAATGGTGAGTTATTGTATGAGAACGACTCTGTGAACACCGCTTAATTCCCTCCCCCCTCCTCCTTCGCCCCCTGCCCCCCCGACTCTGGTTAATAGCTATTTTAAGAGCAATATGATGTATCACTCAAGGCTTTCTCAGGGGAAACCCGGGGGCTCTGGTACTGAATCCATTTAGGACGCTGTGGCGATTCAGTCGTAGCGCTCGGCCTGTTCAAACCCCTCCTCTCCCTCCTTCCTTCAGTTTAACGGGAAATTAACTGTCCACTGTCATGTTTAGATTCTGCTTGTAATCCTGCTCAGATGATGGTAGAACATCCAGCAGCAGAAACCTCCTGGAGGAAGGAATCAGGTCCTCGTCTACCTTCAGCAGGAACACCTGAACCTTTATGCCCTAAATAACTCATCAAAAATCAGACTTATCACAAGATAAAGTCATCGTGTCATTACTTCACATTCAATTACAACAAACACATTTTTAAAATACAGACTCCTTTTGTGAATTTATGCATAAATTTTACAAATCTCAGTTCAGATATTTAACAAATCCAACAAATGATTTCTTCTGCTGACTGAACGCAATAATAAAAAGATGGAGTGAAAAAACTCTTTTAGAGCAACAACAAGACACTCCATCTTTAGATTCTCACAGGAAACAACTTCCATCAGATCCTCAGAACTCTAGTTTTTAAATCAAGAGTTTTATTGAAACAGGTTATAAAACTGATATTTTGTGATGTGATATTATGTTGTATATTCTGTGTATTTTTATGTAAGGGTACGTTTTGAGTTTTGTCTGTTTTCTGTGGAACTTTGAGCTGATTTGAGCCTAAAAAACTGTAAGTAAGCAAAATAAATTAGTTCCAGCTGATAGGTTTATTATTATAGTCATAAGTGTGTTGATTTGTTAAGTCTAGGTTTCGCTTGTTTTGATTAGTCATGAAATCTTAAATGCAAAGATTTTTCCTCATCAGCTTCCGTAGATTCATGTTCCAGTGGAGACAGGACTGAGATCCATCAGACTCCAGACCTCCAGTCCGAGTCTCGAGTCCCCAGAGCTCCAGTCTCCAACAACAGAAATGTGAGTTGATGCACCTCTGTTGTTTTTTGTCACTCATGCATGCAGACTCAAGCACACACACACACCCACACTCACACATGCACACACACATGCAATCATCAGAGGAGGCCCAGCTGTTTGGACCTCCACACATGGCCAGCAGAGAAAGAGACGGAGGTGGGGGGGTGAGGAGACCCTGGAAGGGTCCCCGAGGCCTGGAGGGAGAACTGAACAAATGATCAGTTTACGCTCTGGCTGTGTGTGTGTGCGTGCGTGTGTATGTGAGATAGTGGGTGTGTGTAAGTTATCAGGGTTTAATGATGGCTGCAGCTTCGGAATGAGATTTTGACCAGTGAAATCTGAAAAATGCTTAGCAGTGAAACCTGATCTGGTCCAATCTGGTCCCCTCCTCAGCCTGTGTCCTCACAGTTTTATTGTTTTTATTATAGAAGTAAAGTCACTAGAAGAATCATGCTGATCAAGTTACACACATTCCCCTGTCGTCACTGTGAGAGAGGCACTAATACTTTCCACAAATTGTGTGTGTGTGTGTGTGTGTGTGTGTGTGTGTGTGTGTGTGTGTGTGTGTGTGTGTGTGTGTGTGTGTGTGTGTGTGTGTGTGTGTGTGTGTGAGAGAGAGAGAGAGAGAGAGAGAGAGAGAGAG
>SSNR01000311.1:496983-516907 GCA_006937965.1 Callopanchax toddi | reverse complement strand
ATAACCCAAGATAACTCTAACTAAAGAGATGAGTCAGGATAACCCAAGATAACTCTAACTAAAGAGATGAGTCAGCATAACCCAAGATAACTCTAACTAAAGAAATGAGTCAGCATAACCCAAGATAACTCTAACTAAAGAGATGAGTCAGCATAACCCAAGATAACTCTAACTAAAGAGATGAGTCAGC
Organism: Callopanchax toddi; assembly: GCA_006937965.1. Taxonomy (NCBI): domain Eukaryota; kingdom Metazoa; phylum Chordata; class Actinopteri; order Cyprinodontiformes; family Nothobranchiidae; genus Callopanchax; species Callopanchax toddi. Next base: position 516,717 of record SSNR01000311.1, on the reverse strand, counting down.
ATAACCCAAGATAACTCTAACTAAAGAGATGAGTCAGCATAACCCAAGATAACTCTAACTAAAGAGATGAGTCAGCATAACCCAAGATAACTCTAACTAAAGAGATGAGTCAGCATAACCCAAGATAACTCTAACTAAAGAGATGAGTCAGCATAACCCAAGATAACTCTAACTAAAGAGATGAGTCAGCATAACCCAAGATAACTCTAACTAAAGAGATGAGTCAGCATAACCCAAGATAACTCTAACTAAAGAGAAGAGTCAGCATAACCCAAGATAACTCTAACTAAAGAGATGAGTCAGCATAACCCAAGATAACTCTAACTAAAGAGATGAGTTACAAACACATCCTGATTTGCAGAATCCCACTACCACCATCACTTTGTATACTGGGAGACACTACCTTAAAGCTGCACTCGGCAGGTTGGTAAACAAGCTGTTATAGCTACAGAATCACGTCTCAGAGCTCTCACCCTTCCCATGGGGTATAATACATAGACCAGCCTTCTACCAGACATGGGACTGTACATTGCCACGGTTACAATAGAGACCAAAACTCCTTCTGTTGAAACGTTCCCCAGGTTTTTCCTCTTTCTACCTCCAAACATTTTGAGTTTTCTACTAGCTGAAAATGTGTTTTTCCTTCTTGGGACTCTGGAATGTTTTCCCAATATTGAAGCGCTAACCGTTTCTGTCCTTCTCTCACTTCCGGGATGTTCTGCTTTCAAATGCTTCAGCACCCATTAATGGGAGATCCAAGCAGTGAGGAAGTGAGGCACTTCAGCGAGACAGACAGACAGATTGTCCAATTGGCTGAAGTTTTTAGAGATCTGCGGGACAACCACTTTATTGATTTCTTTGGGTTTTTTTAATCTCCACAATATAATTATAGCTATATGTTAGAACGTTGTTAAGAGGCATTAAAAAATGTTAAAAGCTTGTTTACCAAATTAACGAGTGCAGCTCTAATATCAACATGAACTAAAGCTAAAACCAGTTTATTGACCTCTCTATTTATTGCCAAGAAAACATTTTTACTGAACTGGAAATCCAAAACCTCAATCTAGCTCTAACCTCTAACCCTAACCCTATTAATCAATGGACAAACATACTTATTGAACATCTATCAGTAGCAAGTCACAGCTTAACATACAGATGACATTCTGTCCTTTAATTAATTTATTACAAAATATCAAATAATACAAAATGATGCCACATACATTCCATCCCTTTGCTCATGTCATGAATTACTTAAGCATCTTTACTCTAATTTTTTGACACTGAACACCACTTGACTTATTTATTTACTTACTTATTTAATGCCTTTGAATAAATCTGAGTTTCCTCCAGCAGAAAACTGTTAGACCTGTCTAAATCTTTATATGTGCATGTGCAAAAAAATATTCTCTATTTTTTCAAAAATTTTATTGCTCTTTTTCTTTTCTTACCAGTGCATTTACTTGTGTTGCTTTGTTAAATAAAAACAAAACTATGTGATTCTGTATGAGTGGGAGTCAACATTGCAGCAGTGCATGCTGGGTAATGTTAGAAATGAAAGAAAACAGAGTTTCAATCTGATCAGTTTCATATGTTTACATGATCATTTCTTAATTTAAATGCTTTTAAAATCAGCATTTTAGGAATAAAACAAATAAATATATTTGATCCAGATCATCAACATGAAAATGATTTTTTTATATAAATACCTCCAGTGTTTGTCACCTTAAAGCCTGAAACATTAATTATTTATCATCAAAACGTGTAGTTTTTTGCCGAAGTTGATATAAAACTTTTTAATCTCTTTTAGATTTTTTATAATTACAAAATAAAAAAATTCTAATAATACAATTATTTATAACAACAAAAACAGTAAAATGGTCCTTTTCTTCCTGTAGATCCTCCAGCAGGGGGCAGCAAGAGACTGAATGTGGCAGGTTGTTGATGAAGGTACTAATCCTGATCCTCCATCAGGTGTCTTTAAGACCAGACGTGGTTTGAATGTAAAAATAAAAACAATCATCTAGAAGGAGTTTAAATCAGACAAAGCTGAAATTTAATTTTCTCCTAATAATTTGTCCCCATTTACCAGGTTTAACCTTCTCAAATCAACATTTTATATTATTTTCATTTCATTGTATTTTTTTATTATTTAAAGTAAAAACAAAACATTAGATAAGAAACAAATTTTAACAAAAAGATAAGTATTGTTTTATGAAGCAAAATGATGTTTTGTTATTCACATAACAAAAGACAAAAATCTATTCAATCTGAAACAAAATAAAAAAAATAAGGTGAAGAAAGAAAAATGAAGGCAACAGAGTTTATGTCAGCTTCTCCTGATTGGTCTAAATGATATCATTAAATAATCAAATGTAAAAACCAGGAATTTCAATTATTAATCCTCCAAAAGAAAACTAAAACAGTCAGTGTGTTGTTCAATGAGCTAAATGTTCTGAGTCAGCTTAATTATAGTAATATTATTTATTATCATTATTTCTGGTTTAAAGCACAAAATACTGAATAAAATGTCAAGGTTTGAGCTAATTAAAGGTAAATATTCCCAGTGTCAATAAAAACAATACAGAGGTTTTTATAATCAAAGGTCTGAGCTGAATAATAAACAGCTCAGTTTATGTTTTCAATAAGATTTTAAATCATATTTAGATTTGTTATTTGATCATTTGTGTTTTTGTACTGAAGCCCTCTGATGAGTGAGAGATGTGAAGCCAGAGCAGAGGAAGCTGTTTGATGGAGGACAGCGCCCCCAGTGGCCACCAGAGGCGCTGCTCCATGTTTTATTCAGACCAGAGGAGTGAAGGAGAGCTGGATTAGAGACTCTAATCCAGATCAACTCTGCCATCAATCAGCAGAACCTTTAAACCAGTTGGAGGCGGGCTCAGGGTGCTCTGATTGACAGCTCCAGCAGGGGGCGGGGCTTAAAGTTGAATAGAAATACAGCAAACAGACAGGAAACAGGAAGTTATAAATGATTAAACAGGTGGAAGTAAGGATGAAGATACACACATTCATTCACTTCACATCAAAATATTGTTGCATCAAAGTTAATATAAAGTACCAGTATTTAATACCTCAGTAGAACGAGTTGTTTAAATTAATGGCTTTAGTTAAAAGTTAAAAGTATAGTTAAAAAAAAAAAGATGGAAAAAGGTTAGACATTTATGAAGAAATAATAAAACTAAACTTTATTTGTATTTATTTATCTATCAATTTATTTATTATTATTATTTGAAACTTAAAAACATTTTTTTCAAAATATTTAATAATAAAGTTTAAAACTGTTTTAAGCCTGAAATATGAAATAATAATAATGATGGATTTAGTTGAAAAAGCTGAACTTTTTATTGGCTATTATTGATAAAACAACTTTATATGAATCAGTTCTTTTTTTTATGTAAATGTTTAACAATAAAATTGTAATAAAGAAATAAAATAGTCCCTTTTCTATTCGTAGATCCTCCAAAATCCAGAACCTAGAACTCAGAATCCAGAACCCAGAACCCGCCTCACTGAGGAGCAACTTAACCTATAAAGACCTCATTAAATTCTATTTTTAAACGTCTCTCGTTGCAGCTTCCAAGCGTTTATCTTCATCTCGCCTTTTTATCTTGTGTTGGTTTTCATTCTCTGTTGCTGTGTGTGTGTGTGTGTGCGCGCGCGCGCACGTGCGTGCGTGTGTGTGTGTGTGAATTTCTGCTGAAATCAACTAGTCAGAAAACAAATTCAACAGGAAACTATTTAACTTATAATTTATCAACAAAAATCATTAAAATCAGAAAAATTTAAATACAAATTTGAGTTAAACTCTTTATTGTATTTCTCTTCATTTTTAAATGAACCTCTGATGCATTTTGTTGAGTTTTTTTGTATGTTCATCTAAAACTTGGGAAATTCATAAAAACAGATTTCCTTATCTCTGAGATGCCAAGTAGAAAAAAAATCCGCCTCAAATTGATTTTAAAAGACTGACAATGAATTGAAATGATTGATTTTGTGAGGAGAGGTCCAGATTTTCAACACAACACAGGAAAAATAGATCCACCACAGAAAAAAACAAGTAATTGATTTAAAGACTTAAAGAGAAAAGTTTCAGACAAACATCAGAACCAGATATGCAGGAGAGTGTCCAACACAGAAACATAATCAAACAAAATCAATAGATGCACATTTATCACTAACCTAGACTCTGATTCCTGCCTCCTCATTATATCTTGTACAAAAGGAAATGACCATATTTGGAGATAAAATGTTTTTACCCAACAATGTTGATAATGTTCTCATAGCAGGTTATAATGGTGCACATTTTTGTGTTGAAAGGTGTAACTACTAGAGTCGTGTAGGTATCACGTTTTGATTGTAAAACTATGTAAATATATTTATTTATCAATTTCTCTCACTTCTGATTTGTTTTACAGATTTGAACAAAACCTGGCAAAAACCTGGTATCTCCAAAAACACAACTTTTCAGGACATAAAACACTTTTCTTGACACTTTTCTTTCAAAACCACTGATAGATGTGAGAAATTACCAGAATATAAAAACATGATGAAAACAGTAGAGATACACCTATAGGGGGTGTTTCCTGTGGGAGTCAGTCTGCTCAGGTTACGGCCTTTTTCTATGTCGATTAGCCTAGCCTGGCCACGTAGAGCAAGTGTGATACCTTCTTTATATTTATTTATTTATACACACACATATCTATATAGATGTATCTATACATACATACATTGTGTTTATCTTTCTTCCTTTTCCTTTGTCTTTGCTGGAGTTCTATGTTGAAGAAATAACAATAAAAGATGTTTTTCATATTCAGCTGTTGGGTGAAGTGTCTCATGTCGTCCCGTCTGCAGCGATCCAGGACATGAACCTCTTCGCCCGCTGAAGACAGAAAAAAGGCCTCCTCTGCCGTCAAGATGAAGCCTCAGCAGCTGCTGTGGAGTCAGAGGACTTTGTGTGTTTTCAGCATCTCTGCAGGTTTGCAGAGGCCCACATACGGAGACGCACTTCGACACAAACACACACTCAGACGACAGAGCACGATGACAGAATTGGACGCCTCGACTCCTCTGAAGACGCTGCTCGTAGGAGAAAAGACGGGACTGAGGGGAACAAAAGACGAGTTTCAAAAACACTTCAGAACACAGAGATCAAAGCGCGTGAGCAGAGAGGGGAAAAAAAATCAGATTTTAAGTAAACAAGGCGAAGAGGAGTGCTGGAGCTCAGCGGGGAGGCGGAGGTGTCGCAGCATCTTAACCACGACCACGAGGTGTCTTCTACCAGGTTATCTCACAGCAGAATTGACTTTTCTCCTGGTGTCGCCGAAGGCCAGCAGGTGTTTGAGCGGCGCAACGAGGCAGCTGCAGCCGAGTGAGGAGATAACAACCAGAAAAACAAGCCGCCTCCTCCTCCTCCTCTCCTGTCGGGGCTCTCTGAGGATGCTACAATCACACTAAGCTACTTTCTCTCCTTTTAACAACAGAGACGTTACTCAGCTGCTCTGACCCCAAAGGTAAGGAGAGAGGAGACAGGAGAGATGGAAGGAGACAGGAGATAGGAGACATGAGATAGGATAGAGGAGACAGGAGGGAAGAGACAGGAGAGAGGAGACATGAGATGGATAGAGGAGACAGGAGAGAGGAAAGGAGGCATAGTGGAGGAGACACGAGATAGGAGAGAGGAAAGGAGGCATGAGATAGGAGTGAGGAGACAGGAGAGAGGAGATGGGACCAGACATGAGAGGAGGAAATGTGAGGAGAGACAAGAAGGGAGAGGAGAGAGGAGGAGAGGAGATGAGAGAAGAGTGAGGAGAGAAGGAAGGAGAGGAGAGAGGACACAAGGAGTTGGGTGGTTGTTTCACTCTTTTACAACATTTAGCTTTATAGTTTATATTTTAGATGTAGATACTTTTCAAACTAACTTTAGTTCATTAAATGTTTGAGAGTGCTTTGAAAAGATGTGAAGTTAATAGATCCTATATGTTATTGGAATATGTGACTAAACTTATGTAAGAATGTATAGCTGGTCTATTGGTGACTAATTGGAGAATGTGTGTATCAAGATTCCTTTTTCTGTATTATTGTTTTGTTGATTGCTGCTCAGCCCTTTTCTTTTCTTTCTATTTGTTCCTTAAAAGGACATTTAATATTGTAATGCTCTGTTGAATTTGTTAATAAAAAAAAAACTTTAGTTCATTAAATATGGTTTTGTAAATTTTAATACTTTTGTAACTTTAAATATTTGTATAACCTTGAATATTCTCATAAGTTTTATATAAGTTTCATAAATCTCTGTCAGTAGATGTTAGAACCAAAACAAAAACTTTATATTTTTGGTTACTTTGTAACTAATCCAGTTTTTTTGGTAAAATGTTTTTTGTTAGAATTGGGCAAAAACCTAATTTCTTGATTAATGGAGTGAAAACACAACAAGACCCTGGAGCAAAGTTTTATTTATTCACTAAAGTTGTCCATTCAAACACTGTAAAAAATGACCAATAGAGTTGACTTATGTAAAAACATGAAAATGGTGAATAATAGTTTACAGGTTTTAAATATCCTATATAAATAAAGGTCACTTATTCTGCACTTTCTATCCACTCTGAATCATTTCTTTTACATCTCAATAACATGTCAAATCTACCCATTGGTCCACTTGACCCTTACTTTAAGGTCAGCTGTTGTTCTTCCACCCCCTCATCCAACCTCCTAAAGCAAAACTTTCCTTTCAGATGGGCGGGGCAGTTGGGGAGTTGAGCTTCTCTAAGCCCCGCCCATCTGTCTTCTCCATGTGTGTTTGTGATACATTGGTTGGTCTTCAGGAACTCAGATGAAGGGAGTAAAAAAAGACTTGTGCTCGTTGATGCAACCATCTACGAAGCAACTGCCGTGCTTTACTCGTAGCTTCACCATGCCTGTTTGCTAATGTTTCCGAGGATGAGCGCTCCTGTGGTTTTTACAGGGTGGGGGTGGGCTCAGGTAGCCAAAGCTGCTTGTGATTGGCTCTGTCCTCTAGAGGAGTGGTGTTTTCCCTTCTTGACGTCAGCAGGGGAAAGATTTTGAAACCACTCGTTTTAGCATTAGCTCAAAACACATTTACCAAAAATGAGGATAAGGAAGTGAAAACGGTGAAAATATTTTCTCACTTTTGGGTCTCAGACACAGTCTTTGGGACTGACATGACTGATAAAAGACCTTTAAAAAGTGAATTTTGCAGAATATGGGATGTTTAATGTTCATCCTTCATGTAAAACACTTGTTTAGTGTCACTGAACGTTGAGTTAGTTTAGTGACACAAGCCATGGTTTAAGGTTAGTTAACCCAAATTTAACTACGTTAACCTAAACTTAACAAAGTCAACCCCAAACTAAGTTAACATAAACCTAACTAAGCTTAGCTTACCCTAACTCAACTAGATTAACCAATACTTAACTAAACTAACCAGTTAACCTGTTGGTTCCATGACAACGATCTGGGGCGAGGTCATTCACCAGGTTTAAGTCCTGTTTCTCTAGCAAGAATACACACACTCACACTCAGTGCTGACCCGTCAATAGGGGGCGCTAGGGCGCCGCCCCACCAGTCTCACAGGAGGAGGAAGAAGAAGAAGAAGAAGAAGAAGAAGAAGAAGAAGAAGAAGAAGAAGAAGAAGAAGAAGAAGAAGAAGAAGAAAAAGAAGAAGAAGATGGTTGGAATCACAAAATAGTTTTAAAAGAACCATGAAATTTAAACTAAATGATCTATCCATTATACATACTATAAGTGCTGTGTATAATCTGCATTTAGGTGTAGTTTTAATATGTTCTCTCACTTTTTTTAACCAGACTGAAAGGTTGTGTGGTTTACTTCCTGTTTCTTCTGCACGTCTCGGGTGCACGAATCTTTACCATAGACTTAAGCTATAACTGGTGCATGCACACTGGAGGCCCTTCAATACAAAGTATAGGAGAGCCTTGGGTTGCATCATGCGCAGAAGACCAGAGAATCGTCTCAGTTCAGAACTTAAACCGGAAGCTTGCATGGAAGAGCGAGTTCTCATCATGGAGGAAGCTAAATGGATATTTTTTCTAAGAATCCATCTTGACAGCTTGTGACAACACAGCTGATTGATTCCATGTGTTCTGATTTAATCAACTTGAAAGTCGGTGAGTCTTTTTGGGTTGTTTCTTAGAGTTCAGACAGGGTCCTGGTTCAGGCCCGGTACCGGGTCATTTTGGTCCGGTTCTGGACGGGTTCGAACCAGACTCATCTGGTACCAGGGTCCAGTTTGGACCGGAACCAGTCCAAATCAAACCGGTTCCGGACCAGACGGGTTTGGTTCGAATCAGGTCTGGTACCTAGTCAGTTCAGACCAGGTCCCGGTTCAGACCAGGCTGGTTCAGACTGTCCATACCTGCATGCACTGAACATTAGTGTCAGAGTTTATTTCAGTCGTGAGGCTGATATTTGATGTAATCTGGTCTCAGGTTAGCTTCCTTTCATCAACTCTTGCTGCTGGGTCTAACCTGTGTGGCTGTGGACCTTCATTTTCGTGTTCAGGACCTGAAGCCTGGTGCTGCTGAGAACCAGTGTTTTTATCAGCAGAGTTTTTGCTTTCAGGAGAACTTCAAACTTCAAACTTCATTGTGAATATTAAGTTATGTTTCTGACCTTGTGTAGGTCAGGTTGTTTTTTCCCTGAAACTCTTACTTCTGTTGTGACCACATTGTGGTTGTTTATTTTATTGAACTTATTATAAGGTCTCCTTATGAAGACCTTGTGATTTATTTACTGTTTGATGTGTAAAATTAGACCAAAACTGTGACCTAACTGCTCCACATTTCTAGTGAATTGGTGGTAGGGATTTTTTCCCAGCATGCTCTAGTGGTGTGATGTGGGTTTTTGCGCATCTGAAAACTGACTTGCAAAAATGCGCCCCACCAAAAAAAAAATTTCGCCAGCCGCCACTGGTCACACTCACACTCACACATACACACGTACTCAAAATATTTTGCTGCTTAAGTTGAAAATATTTAAGATGTAGGTTTATATTGAGTCTGCATCTGATTTCCTTTCATTTTGCAGATTATTTTTACCCCAAAGTGACGCAACAATAAAAACACAATAAATATTCTTAAATAAGTTCGATGTCCCTCTGGGACCTGGTTCCATGGAAACACCGGATCTGCCTCCAAACTCTGGAATCATGAAATAACGTTTCCTCTGGAGGTTAAGTTGTTTAAACTGGGTTTTGTTTAGAACTTTTTTATTTTATTTTATTTACAGGTCACCACTTTTACAGGATCAGATTCTGTTTGTTCGTGACGCTGACGTTTTACCCAGCCTGCTCCAAAGAGCCCATCAGAGGGAGAAAAAATGACTCCAGGTCAAATACTATTAACAGCTTTCCTAATAATGAAACAACATCCAAATTAAGATTTTGTTCAGTCAGAGACTTCTGGAAGTTTATGTAACTAAAAACAGTCAACCCAGTATAAACCAGAAAACTAATCATCCTGTTTCTTATTCAGTCCGGAACCCTGTGGGACACCATAACTAAGAGTTGTAAAAACATTACAAAAGGAGGAAATTATTATTATATTTATATTTAGTCCAATAAATGATCATAACGCAGTCAGCATTTACATCCTGACAGGTAAAAGTTAAAAAATGTTCAAAACATTTATCTTTAAAGAAATGGAACTAAATGACTATCATATTTTAAAATGTAGTACAATTATTAGATATGAATCAATAAGTGATCCTTCAGCTGATTTTAGATACGCTGAATCAGAAAAGCCCAGATCTTTCTGCTCTTCCTGCTCTAAATACGATCCACGTTCCCTGAATTACTGTCTGATTCCCGTCTGAGAGCAGAGGGGAGTCGACAGCAGCTCCTAATGAAAGCAGCTACTTCATAACCAGACGCCGCAAACACAGTTTAGCCATTCCACAATCAAATGGGAGCGTCTTGGGGGCAAATCCTCCGAACAGCGCTGCAATATAAATTGACCATGTTAAAGGAATGGCGACAACACGTGTTCCCCCATGAGCGTTTAGTTTTCCAGGAACAAAAAAGAGAGAAAAATGCAGAGGCTGCAGTTCTGTTTTGGGCTAGCCTTCATCCACAAACTGACGCCTACAAGCAGCTCCTGACGGCCCGGCGGATTAGCAGCAGCAGAAAAACGCTCTGCTTTGTTTTAGCACACAACGTAAGGCTAATAAATCCACTCCTTCTGAATTTTTTTTCTTCACCCATGAATTACATTATCTGGCTGACAATCCAGGATAATTGATATATCTTTCTCTGGTTTTCTCTCTCCTCCTCTGAGCAAAGGCACTTCAATTATTCATTGTCTTCGCCGCTGAGAGACAAAGAGAGATCTACTAGACGCCACAAAGGCTTAACGCACATTGTCACAGTTAATGGAAGGAGCAATCAAATATTTTAGGGAAAACCAAATATGCGGATGTGTCGGCAGCAATTTAGTGAGACATATTTTAGGAGAGTGGATCCGAGGAGGGAGGGAGGCCGAATGGCGCGAGGACAAATCGAAGGAGACGGCTGACGAAGCTTCAGGCCTCGTTTCTTGAGTCACAATCTACCTGAGAGGAGATATGTCGACGGCATCAAAAGGATGTCTGGGTCATTTTAGAACAGTGTGCAGTTATTTATCTACGGCAGGCATGTGTAAAGAGTGGTGCTGGGGCCACCAGCGGCCCTCTCATGAGGCCTAATAACAATATAAATGAAGATCTTTCTAAAATGTAAAATGTTAAATCCAAAGTGTTTGTCTTTAATTAGTCATTTATTTTCATTTCCTAGTAAATTAAGCCAACACTTGTGAGCTTCATTCATAAAATGTGATTAAACCCAGCAGCATGACTGAAGACTGAGCGACCCAGATCTTGTTCCTGTCACTGAAAATGGAGAAGAATTCATTTTAAAGAAACTAGAAAACAATCAACCAATCAGATCCAGGGATTCTGATGCTTTCCTCAGAGGTATGAGACCTTTTTAGCCTCGTTTTACATTTTACTGAACCTCTACAAAAACACTTGTTTTCTGTTTAGTACATTTTAATTTATAATAAATTTTGTTAGCAAACATTTTTTCTGAGATTTGTGACAGACAGGGCATACACTGTGTGACTTTTGTGCCGATTTCCCGCTGATTTCCCGCTCTGCGACTGTTTTCGTACTCGTGCTGAGTTTCAGCATATCGTGCGTTGGTGTTCATGTAGTATACAGGGGTAGCGAGAAGCCATTTTACACCTCACGAAGAGCTCCCGATCAGCAATCGTACGCTCGCTGGAAAATCAAACGTGTCTGATTTTCTCGTAGCGCCTCGTTGCTCCTCCTCAAGGAGGACCCAGAATGTCTCACACTGCACATGTGCCAACCTGAAAGTAGTAGTAGAAGAAGAAGGAGGAGACGAACATAGATATAAACACTGATAATATCTATATACATAGAAATAAAAACTGATTAGACATGTCTATGGAGTTGAATGTCCCCCCACTTCCGGAGTTTCTTCTTCTTTTTCTCAGAATTTCCGCATTCAAAGGCCTGATGTGTCGTGTAGCACGTACAGTGTGAGCAGTCAGCTCGCATCAGAGCATCGAGTCGTGTAGTCTGAGAACATGACTCGTGAGCTGTGACCGATTGCACCTGCGATGTAATCGGACAGTTTGCACAGGAGCTCAGAGCCACAACTGAAAATATCATACAGTGTATGCCCGGCTTAAGCAGAGTGTCGTCATCATACCGGATTTGCCCGAATATAGGACGACCCTGATTATAAGACGATCCCCAATTTTCAAGACTGATCTTCAGAAAAAAGAATAAATTCACTTTATAAAGAAACTATTTTTAATTAAATTTTGAGAAAATCATTTGAACAATGCCTTAATTACAGACTGCTTAAATATTTGCTTATTAATAAGACAGAAATTAAAGTTCTCTGTGACAACAGATTTCAGTCAATTGGAAAAAAAAGAGGAAAAAAAATGCTCCAGTCAATTTCCTCTCTTCCTCACTCTGGCTGAGTGGGTTCACCTCCCTCCTCCCTCTCTTTTTCTCTCTCTCACTGAGACTGTGTGTGTTTGTGTGTGTGTCGAGCCTTTACCGTAATTATACAGTGAGACGCACAGCTTCAGAAACGGGTCCTGTCTGTGGACGCCAGGCAGCGCTGGATTCTCTCTGGTGTTTTTCAGACTTGAGGAAGAATGAGTGTGTGAATCGAGCGACGCGCTCACCTGTACAGAGCTCACGCTGAAAACACTGCAGTGGGTCTAGTAATCCCAAATCACCGAGGTCCGACAGAAGGTGTCAGCTCCGTACCCACACTAGTCTGAAAACGCCAGAAGTTGATCTGGCTGGAGCTGGACTTTGCCATCAGGTGTTTTAATCCTCAGTGGACCTGTAACTTTGAGGTGGAGCGGACGTCTGGGACCGCTCACAGTCTAAAGCCTGGGACACACAGAAGACGGATGCGTTGCGCCACAGAATCGCCGCGGTCTAGGGGGTACACAGGACGCGATATGCAGCCTATTGAAGGCTGAACGCTTCTTGGAAAATCGCCGTATTAAAGCCGTAAATGCCGCGCCGCGGCACTTGAGATAGAACCGGAACCTATCTTAGCACCTCCGTGCGGACCGGCGTTTGCGTTGCATTCTCCGTGTAGCCACTCTCAGTAACTATAATGTTTTTGGGGTTTTTTTAAACAGCGCGGGCGCAACGCATCCATCTTCTGTGTTCGCAGGCTTAAGAGCTGCTTCCTGCTGGCGCCGCTTCTATTGTTTGACCATAAAGCATGCGCCCCCTGCTGGTGGGCTGAGGTGCGATAGTGAGACGACCCCCCTTCTTAAAATTATTTTTAATGAAAAAAATATCTTCGTCTTATCGTCTTAAAATCGTCTTATATTCAGGCAAATACGGTAACAAAGAAACTTAAAGACAGCAGCAGCTGCAGCTCGTCATCAGAAGCCGAGAGTCACTCTTCAGAACAGGTCTTTATTTAAAACAATGTCAGAGATCATAACAGTATGAACACATCATTTCTATTGGGGAAGCTAATTATTGACGCACACTTAGGTGTCGCAACAAAGAGAGTCCCCAAACATATTTCCGCATAACAGCACCGGTCCTCAAAGGCGCATTCGAGCAGAGGGATCAGACATGCGCATCATTTCTGGGGTGCGCACTGGTGTACCAGTCATATGCACACCTGAATATAGCATTCTAACTGTAGAGGTTAGCTAACAGGTAATATAGCATTCTAACTGTAGAGGTTAGCTAACAGGTAATATAGCATTCTAACTGTAGAGGTTAGCTAACAGGTAATATAGAGTTCTAACTAGAGGTTAGCTAACAGGTAATATAGAGTTCTAACTGTAGAGGTTAGCTAACAGGTAATATAGAGTTCTAACTGTAGAGGTTAGCTAACAGGTAATATAGTGTTCTAACTGTAGAGGTTAGCTAACAGGTAGCATAGTGTTGGGCTGCATGGTGGTGCAGTTAGCATTGTTGCCTCGCAGCAAATAAATCACAGGTTCAAATTCCAGCTGAGGCCTTTCTACGTGGAGTTAGCATGTTCTCCCCATGCGTGCATAGGATTTCATCGGGCACTTCGTTTTTCCCCATAGATCACATACCCTATTGGTGGTAATCCAGGACTCCTTTGGAAAAAAGTTTCTCAATGGGACTTTCCTGGTTAAATAAAGGTTAATAAATAAATAACTGTAGAGGTTAGCTAACAGGTAGCTTTCTAATGCATCAGTGAAACTTTTAAGTGCCGTTTAAAATACAAGAAAAGTTGCTTCTTAGCTTTTGCTGATCTGCAGCAGCGGGTCTCCTGACCTGACCAGCTATGAGCATTGCTCTGGCCAGAGGACTACTTCCTTTTTGAGGTAGAGTGATCCTAGTGACCCTTTAAGGCTAAAAGTCTTTTAAAGCAACGTTGCGACAAAGGATTAACTCCTCGTGAGACTTGTTGGGGAATTTCTGTCATTCTGAAGTGCTGTTTTATCAGTTTAATTTTGTTTATTTACAGTAGATCACACTCACTGGTGGCATCACTCAGTGGGTGGAACCTGTAGAAACAAGAAGAAAACCGTTGTTTTAATTTTGTTTCAACTGCGTGTCTGAATTACTACACTACTGTCCTGCAGCAGCATATCACCATAAACTAAACAAACTTCTTCATGTTACTAGAGACCCCGCCCACTTTATGTGATGTCACTGGTGGGTTTGGTCCTTACTGTAGATAAAAAACTGACTTTAAAACAACACGTCCTCCTCTAAGAGCCTCTCTGAGCCCCGTCCCTCCCAGCAGACGTCTAATAGCTCGTTTGAAGCCGCTGACCCCATGTAGCAGATCCAGCCTCTCTCAGCTGTTAGTGACTGAGTTCATTTTTATAGCAGCTAAATGAAGACGGAGGGATTTGGAGCTGGAACAAACAGCAGTTCATTACCTGAAATAGGCGTCGGGGCTTTATTACCACACGCTCCTCCTCCCTCACATCTATCTGCACACGCTTTAATGTAAAGATGAAAATAAGAGATTATCTTTGAAAAACATCCATCACTGAAAATATCAGAAAATGCCACATGTAGGGGAGGAAAAGCGTAACGCTATAATACTCCTGAGGAAATATTTGCCAATCTAAAAATTTCACTCGGTAAATGTTAGCAGAGAAACGCTGAAGCTGCCAATGGAATCCAATTAAAGCAATCCTCACAATGTTTTTCTGAGGATTTTCACAAGAATGCCGGCAACTGGAGATATCGGCGCATAAATTAACTGCAGCGGACTTAATTACACACGAGAAAACACAAGAGGTAGGAAGAAAAGGAAGGAGGGAAACGGAGGAGTGGAGGTGCACAGATTCTTCTCCTTCTTACAGCGAGAAGTTAGAAAACTCACCGTGCTGCAGGCTGCTCCATCTGTCTTTGACACACACACACACACACACAGACACACACACACACACACACACACTCCTCAGTCAGCCCGCGGTCCAGCAGAACAGGTTAAAGGTGTTTTCTCTCCTGGCTCTGTTCAACCTCCAGCCTGGAAATTTTATATTTGTGAAACACACACACCTATGCACACACACACACACACATGCATGCACACACACACCCATGTGCACACACACCAGACCTCTTCACCTACTAAAACCAACATTCACCCTTCGGGGATTTTTACACGTTTGTCAAAATCAGATTCCAGCATTTTGATGGGATTTCATGATTTTCCATCACCTCAAATTTCCAGAAACATAAACGTTTCATAAAAACTTAAAACTATCGTTTTACCTCCTCATCTCATGAAGGTTTCTGTGCTTTTATCAATTCAGGTGCACTTTTATGCTCTGATCCTGGTTCTGGTTCTGGTTCTGACCCTGATCCTGATTCTGGTTATTTTTATTTGTAACCTGTTTGATTTTGTTTTATCTCAGAGAATTTGATTTATATTAATAAGTTCTTTCAAAACCTTGAAAATATAATTTTCAGAAAAGCGTAAAAATTCTGCACCTTACAGAAGTTTTATATATTACACACACACACACACACACACACACACACACACACACACACACACACACACACACTGACTCCAAATCAATTCTTTCTTTTCTTTGCTTCTGTTTCATAGACGAAGTGTGTGTGTGTGTGTGTGTGTGTGTGTGTGTGTGTGTGTGTGTGTATGTGTGTGTGTGTTGTTTTTATGCTTTGCACATAAATGTGATGCATAGACTCGGCTCTCTGCTATCTGCCTGCGTTGCACGTGGGCGGGTGTAAATCCTCGTCTTCCTGTATATCCATTAGTAATGCAACACTCTAAAAATAAAGTGAGCCGCGGCGTGAACACGCTGCCGGTGTAATCACATTTATACACTCCTGTTTTATCTGCTGCAGCGGGGGAGGGGAGGGGAGGGGAGGGAGGGTTCTCTGGTGCTGTTCTGCAGGCCGGCTGGGAGAACCAGACTTTTTGGATCTAAAGGTGAGATAAGTCCTGCCCCCTTCCTCTCAGCATGCTTACAATACGTCGTATAATACATCAGCTCCGACGTGAGGAAGAGGAGGAGGATTCACCCTCTGGACATGTGGGTCTGTTTGGGTAAAGCTTTCCTCTCCATCTATTATTACTGCTTATTTTAACATAACGTCTTAGCGAATTTTGAAATTCAAATTTAGATTATTTCTTTGTTATTCATGAAAAAAATTGATTTTTTTTTATTATGTCAATGATTTGATGAAGCTGATGAAAACCAATGAAGCACCAACATTAATATTTTGGGTTTGATTGTAAAAAAAAATCCTCCCAAAATTAGTTCTACTAAAAATAAATCAGCTTTTGTGCTTTTTAAATAAACAACAATGTTCTGAATGATCAACCTGACATTTAAAGGGTTAAAATGCTCCGGATGATTGACTGATTGGTGCTTTGAAGCAGGGCTGAAGATGTTTAACTGATTTCTGCAGAAAAATAGATTCATTAGTAAAGTTTTTCTCCCCGTTTGTTGGAAGTGGACATTTTTGTCCATAATGACTCCAGAGGGGAGTGAATTAAAACGACGGTTGAAGGAAAATATCTTTCCTTTTGGACGGAACTTCACAGGCTGCAATCAAGGCCGCGGCTCTCAGCTCTCGACGTGCAATCGAGGCAAATCAAGTCAGCATCTATTAATAATATTTCCCCGCTCCTTTCATTCCGGCGCGTGTCCTACGACTGTCAGCGCCGTGATGGAGCGCTGCCTTTATCTCCACCCCGGCCTGCTCTGTCACAGTGATAAACAATTCTAACAAGAATCAGAATAAAGATCTCCCCAGTAGACTTTCACAGATAGAGGGGGCCCTTTTTTTCTCATTTTCTAGACGGCAAAATTTAATCTAGTCCCCCTCCTCCTCCTCCTTCCTTCCTCCTGCTTCCTCTCTTGCCATCCTCCTCATCTTCTTTTTTTCTCAGCTTCCTTCTTCCCTGCTCTGTGTGTTTTTTTCTCCTTTCCTAGGCGTCACATTCAAAGCGATGCAGATTTCCTCTGAGCTGGGAGCAGATAACGTTACCTTCAGGTTGAAGGTGGAGCCTCTGGTCTAGGTTCTGACCTTCTCCTGCTCCTCCTGGATGAGGAGGTGCAGGACGTCAGAGGCTCCTCTCTATCTGGGTGGTGGTTCTGTGTTTTCTCTCAGGCTCTAACGCAGCGGGCGGGTTTCTCCGGCTCGCAGCGCCTCTGTTTCTGGGTCAGAAACACATGAAGGAGGAAGAAGAACAAAAAAATGTTCAGTTTTAGAAAGTTTCTCTCAGAATAAAAATAAACTGTCAGGTTTCAGAGGGAGCGGAAGGTAGGAACCATGGAAATAAATTCATTTCAATACAGAGCTGGAATTATTCAAGTTTAGTTAAATAAAACATAAGAACATGTCAGGGTGGACGGAGTAGGAGTCTAGGGGGACAGGGGGAGTCTGGGGGGACAGGGGGAGTCTAGGGGGACAGGGGGAGTCTGGGGGGACAGGGGGAGTCTGGGGGGACAGGGTGAGTCTGGGGGGACAGGGGAAGTCTGGGGGGACAGGGTGAGTCTGGGGGGACAGGGGAGGACCACTGGACTGGTCCCAGTCTCATGATTTGTTGACCCACTCTACACCATCCTGCCTTGACATTATGTTTCTATTCCATAACAGTAGAGTTGGATGTGTTTGACCTCTGACCTCTGGATGAACCAGTGATACAGAATTCTACTAGTGAAGAGTGTGCGTGTGTGTGTGTGTGTTGGAGGTTGGGGGGATGGTGACAGATTTAATCTCAGGTTTTTTGCTACGTTAGCTTCCTGTTTGAAGAAAACAAAGTTGTCAAGCTGCAAACTGAATTAAACTCTAAAAGTTTGAGGCTGATCTTCAGCGAGGCGATTTACAGGAAGTATCCATAAACGGAGCCAAAGCGGATTTAAGATACGAGCTTCGTTCCACAATGCCAAGACCCCAAACAGGTAAACAAGTGTGTGTGTGTGTGTGTGTGTGTGTTGCTAATCACACCTTGGGAATGTTCCAGATTTTATAAATCCCTCCCAAAAATTCTAATAACCCAGATAAGCTTGGGGCGTTGGTGAGGAGTTTAACATCAGTTCCTCTGGAGGGAGTTCTGATTCTGAGGTGTGTGAAGACTCCCGGATGAACGCCGGTGGCGTCTGAACGCCATCCAGGTGGGAAGGAGCCTCATGTGTTGCTGGGAATCAAAGCAGGAGAAAAAAGATGGAGCAGAAGGAAGAAAACACAAAAACCCAGACAGGATGCTGACGCAGGTTCATCCCTCTCTTTATATATATATATATATATATATATATATATATATATATATATATATATATATATATATAAATAATAATAATATATATATAATTTTTTTCATTAAAGATATTGGCATCATTTAATCAAAACAGCATTTCAATGGTTAAAATCCTGAGGAAAAAAAAGAGTATTATGTGATTTTTTTTGATCAGGACAGAAGAAAAATGAACCAGTTCTCATTTTACAGCAGTATTTTGGAAATGGGTATTTTTGTCCTTAATGACATTTTTTAAAGTTTTCTATCTTTTTTTGAAAAAACTAAAATTTAAATATCTAAATTTATCAAAAGACAGTTTCTATAAATATTTCTGCCTTCAGCTTGTGACTCAAAAGGCACATTTTGAAACCAATGCTGAGCAAAAAGTAACGTATCAAAGTTCATAATTGTGGTATTTTAATTAGGGCTGATTTGTTTCCATGTCCTGATGACACCATCTGTTGACAGGCTGATCTCCCTCCTCTCTGCTCCTGCTCTACTCCCACATCTCCTCCTCCTCCTTAACCTATCTACGTCCAGTTGTAGTTCAGGTTTTATTTGAGCTTTTTTCTAAACAACAACAATAATAAGTAATCAAACTGTCATTTAAATCCTCAGAATGGCTGAATGCTGTGTATCTTTGAGCAGGACTGAATTTGTTTAACAGATCAATGCAGATGAGGGGTGAGGGGTGAGACAAAGTGCGGTTCAAAAGACTCTTTATGGAAATACAATCATCGAGCCAGTGTACCCGGCCCGGAGGGTTACCGGGGTCCCACCCTGGAGCCAGGCCTGGGGTTGGGGCCCGTGAGCGAGCGCCTGGTGGCCAGGCTTTCGCCCATGGGGCCCGGCCGGGCCCAGCCCGAACTGGATACATGGGCTCATCCACCTGTGGGCCCACCACCTGCAGGAGGAACATGAAGGGTCCGGTGCATTGTGGATCGGATGGCAGACCGAGGCGGGGGCTTTGGCGGTCCGATCCCCGGACACAAAAAATGGCTGTTGGAACATGGAACGTCACCTCTCTGGCGGGGAAGGAGCTGGAGCTTGTGGAAGAGGCTGAGCGATACCGGCTAGATATAGTCGGGCTCATCTCGACACATAGCGTTGGCTCTGGAACCCGAGTCCTTGAGAGGGGTTGGACACTTTTCTTTGCTGGAGTTGATCCGGGTGAGAGGCGGAGGGCTGGGGTGGGCTTTCTGTTAGCCCCAAGACTCTCTGCCTGTATGTTGGGGTTTACCCCGGGGGACGAAAGGGCAGCTTCCCTGCGCCTTCGGGTTGGGGAACGGGTCCTGACTGTTGTTTGTGCTTATGCACCAAATAGCAGCTCAGAGTACCCACCCTTTTTGGAGTCCCTGGGACGAGTGCTGGATAGCGCTCCTACTGGGGACTCCATAGTCCCTGTCTCTTATACC
>SSNR01000311.1:480964-495221 GCA_006937965.1 Callopanchax toddi | reverse complement strand
TCCTTAATGTGTTTTTTGGTTGTTGTGACTGTGTGTAAAATGCTACGCCCTCCCTCCCTTTTGTTTACATTTTCTTCTGCTCCCATCTTTATTTTTTGCCCAAATATTGTATTGAAGTTTGCCCCAATATTTCTGCCCAAGACTTTAGTTCCTTACACAAGCCAATGTCCCACTTTATCTCATAATTTACAATGTAGATCCCCTGATGGTACTCCAAATCTTGAAGTTTGCCCCAATATTTCTCTTTGCCCAAGCCCAAGTAAATGTCCCACTTTATCTCATAATTTACAATGTAGGTCCCCTGATGGTACCCCAAATCTTGCCCAAGCCTTGTATCTGGCTCCCATCTTTATTTTTGGCCCAGATATTGTATTGAAGTTGCCCCAATATTTCTGCCCAAGACTTTAGTTCCTTACACAAGCCAATGTCCCACTATATCTCATAATTTACAATGTAGATCCCCTGAAGGTACCCCAAATCTTGCCCAAATATTGTATCTGGTACCCCCAAATCTCTGTTTTGTTTTTTTATTTTCAATGTTTTCTCTGTTTTGTTTTTGTTTTTTTTTTGTTTATATTGTAAAGTGCTTTGTGATGTATATCTGTGAAAGGCGCTATATAAATAAACTTTACTTACTTACTTACTTACTTACTTACTTACAAGGCATGGCTAGTCTGTGGGTCTCCAGAGGCAGCTGATAGGTATCGGAGGGCCAAGCGGGGTGCAGCAGTGGCAGTTTCCGAGGCAAAATCTCGAGCGTGGGAGGAGTTCGGCGAGACCATGGAGAAAGACTATCGGTCGGCTCCAAAAAGGTTCTGACAAACCATCCGACGCCTCAGGGGAGGAAGGCGGCAACTCACTCACACTGTTTACAGTGGGGACGAGGAGCTGCTGACATCAACTGGGGCTATAGTCGGGCGGTGGAAGGAATACTTTGAGGAGCTCCTCAATCCCACCGACACACATTCCTATGAGGAACCAGAGCTGGGAGACCTGGGGATGGACTGTCCAATCTCTGGGGCAGAAGTCGCTGAGGTAGTCAAAAAACTACGTAGTGGCAAATCCCCGGGGGTGGATGAGATCCAACCTGGGTATCTGAAAGCTATGGATGTTGTAGGACTGTCGTGGTTGACACGTCTCTGCAACATTGCGTGGTCATCGGGGGCAGTCCCTGTTGAGTGGCAGACCGGGGTGGTGGTTCCCATTTTTAAGAAGGGGGACCAGAGGGTGTGTTCCAACTATAGGGGGATCACACTCCTCAGCCTCCCTGGGAAGGTCTACTCCAGGGTACTGGAGAGGAGGGTCCGGTCGATAGTTGAACCTCAGATAGAAGAGGAGCAATGTGGTTTTCGTCCTGGTCGTGGAACTGTGGACCAGCTCTTTACCCTCGCTAGGGTGATGGAGGGGTCATGGGAGTTTGCCCAACCAGTCCACATGTGTTTTGTGGATTTGGAGAAGGCTTATGACCGTGTCCCCAGGGACACCCTGTGGGGGACACTCCAGGAGTATGGGGTGGATGGTCTTTTGTTAAGGGCCATTCAGTCCCTGTACCAGAGGAGTGTGAGTCTGGTCCGCATAGCCGGCAGTAAGTCGGACCTGTTCCCAGTGAGGGTTGGACTCCGCCAGGGCTGCCCTTTGTCACCGGTCCTGTTCATAACCTTTATGGACAGGATTTCTAGGCGCAGCCGTGGTGTGGAGGGTGTAGAGTTTGGTGACAGGAGAATCTCGTCTCTGCTTTTTGCAGATGATGTGGTCCTCCTAGCTTCATCAGGCTCTGACCTACAGCTCTTGCTGGGGAGGTTCGCAGCCGAGTGTGAAGCGGNTATATATATATATATATATATATATATATATATATAAATAATAATAATATATATATAATTTTTTTCATTAAAGATATTGGCATCATTTAATCAAAACAGCATTTCAATGGTTAAAATCCTGAGGAAAAAAAAGAGTATTATGTGATTTTTTTTGATCAGGACAGAAGAAAAATGAACCAGTTCTCATTTTACAGCAGTATTTTGGAAATGGGTATTTTTGTCCTTAATGACATTTTTTAAAGTTTTCTATCTTTTTTTGAAAAAACTAAAATTTAAATATCTAAATTTATCAAAAGACAGTTTCTATAAATATTTCTGCCTTCAGCTTGTGACTCAAAAGGCACATTTTGAAACCAATGCTGAGCAAAAAGTAACGTATCAAAGTTCATAATTGTGGTATTTTAATTAGGGCTGATTTGTTTCCATGTCCTGATGACACCATCTGTTGACAGGCTGATCTCCCTCCTCTCTGCTCCTGCTCTACTCCCACATCTCCTCCTCCTCCTTAACCTATCTACGTCCAGTTGTAGTTCAGGTTTTATTTGAGCTTTTTTCTAAACAACAACAATAATAAGTAATCAAACTGTCATTTAAATCCTCAGAATGGCTGAATGCTGTGTATCTTTGAGCAGGACTGAATTTGTTTAACAGATCAATGCAGATGAGGGGTGAGGGGTGAGACAAAGTGCGGTTCAAAAGACTCTTTATGGAAATACAATCATCGAGCCAGTGTACCCGGCCCGGAGGGTTACCGGGGTCCCACCCTGGAGCCAGGCCTGGGGTTGGGGCCCGTGAGCGAGCGCCTGGTGGCCAGGCTTTCGCCCATGGGGCCCGGCCGGGCCCAGCCCGAACTGGATACATGGGCTCATCCACCTGTGGGCCCACCACCTGCAGGAGGAACATGAAGGGTCCGGTGCATTGTGGATCGGATGGCAGACCGAGGCGGGGGCTTTGGCGGTCCGATCCCCGGACACAAAAAATGGCTGTTGGAACATGGAACGTCACCTCTCTGGCGGGGAAGGAGCTGGAGCTTGTGGAAGAGGCTGAGCGATACCGGCTAGATATAGTCGGGCTCATCTCGACACATAGCGTTGGCTCTGGAACCCGAGTCCTTGAGAGGGGTTGGACACTTTTCTTTGCTGGAGTTGATCCGGGTGAGAGGCGGAGGGCTGGGGTGGGCTTTCTGTTAGCCCCAAGACTCTCTGCCTGTATGTTGGGGTTTACCCCGGGGGACGAAAGGGCAGCTTCCCTGCGCCTTCGGGTTGGGGAACGGGTCCTGACTGTTGTTTGTGCTTATGCACCAAATAGCAGCTCAGAGTACCCACCCTTTTTGGAGTCCCTGGGACGAGTGCTGGATAGCGCTCCTACTGGGGACTCCATAGTCCTGCTGGGAGACTTCAATGCTCACGTGGGCAATGACAGCGTGACCTGGAGGGGCGTGATTGGGAGGAACGGCCCGCCCAATCTGAACTCGAGTGGTGTTCTGTTTTTGGACTTCTGTGCAAGTCGCAGTTTAGCCATAATGAACACCATGTTCGAACATAAGGATGCCCACCGGTACACCTGGTACCAGGGCAGCCTAGGTTACAGGTCGATGATTGACTTTATAGTTGTATCATCTGACCTGAGACCGTATGTTTTGGACACTCGAGTAAAGAGAGGAGCGGAGCTGTCAACTGATCACCACCTGGTGATGAGTTGGATCAGATGGCAGGGGAAGATGCTACGCAGACCTGGTAGACCCAAACGTATAGTGAGGGTCTGCTGGGAACGCCTGGCAGAAGAGCCTGTCAAGATGGTCTTCAACTCCCACCTCCGGCAGAGCTTCGACCGCGTCCCGAGAGCAGTGGGGGACATTGAGTCCGAATGGGCCTTGTTCCGCTCTGCGATTGTTGAGGCGGCTGTTGCTAGCTGTGGTCGCAAGGTAGCCGGTGCCAATCGTAGCGGTAACCCCCGTACCCGCTGGTGGACACCAGAGGTTAGGGGAGCCGTCAGGCTGAAGAAGGAGGCCTACAAGAAGAAGACTTTTTCTTCCGGCTTCTGTTGAGAGCGGTCGCACTGTTCCTTCTCTCCCTTGTGTGTTACTCCTGCAGCTGTTTTTGTCTTCTGAGCATTTTCCTCATTCCTTCTGGTTAAATATTTTTATTTTTCTTGATATGGCTTTGGTTTGCTGGCTTCCCAACAAAATGGATAAAATTTTTTACACTCTCAAAACAGAGGAGGGGACTCCGCGGCTGACTGAGACAAGAGCTGTGGGGTTCGTAATGGATCAGATTGCGGGTCCTGCAAGTCTGTCTCTGGAGGTCTACAACTTTGGATTAATGATGATCGGGTGCACGCTCATTGGAATCTGCATGGACCTGGTTTATCAAAAAACAACGGAGCTAACAGGTGCAATTGACAGGATTCCTGTGCTTCAAAGGGGGCTGATGCGTGCTTTGAACACTGAAACACTCGCAAGGACTGAGTTGTCTCGTAGGACTGACTGCGAACGAACTCTGGCGCGGAGTGAATTATGATCGATGTGTCGAACTACACGGATCAGATGGGACTGGCCAGGATGTGGAATTTGGACGGGATGAAGCCAGTGAGACAGACATTTAAGGCAGCTGTAACAAACAGGACTGCCTGCTCCAAACACATTCTGTTATCTTATCTGGTGACCCTGAAAACATTCTCCTACTCAACAGAGTGAATGAAGCGACTGCTCAGCCCCCCCCCCTTCTCTACGCTCTCTCACCCTAACTCGCCTCCCCCCCCTCTACTGGGAGTGAAGGTCGGTCAGCTGTGCCGTGTCCTTGCTGCTGGTGGAGATCCTGGCCCCCCCACCCTCCTTAATGTGTTTTTTGGTTGTTGTGACTGTGTGTAAAATGCTACGCCCTCCCTCCCTTTTGTTTACATTTTCTTCTGCTCCCATCTTTATTTTTTGCCCAAATATTGTATTGAAGTTTGCCCCAATATTTCTGCCCAAGACTTTAGTTCCTTACACAAGCCAATGTCCCACTTTATCTCATAATTTACAATGTAGATCCCCTGATGGTACTCCAAATCTTGAAGTTTGCCCCAATATTTCTCTTTGCCCAAGCCCAAGTAAATGTCCCACTTTATCTCATAATTTACAATGTAGGTCCCCTGATGGTACCCCAAATCTTGCCCAAGCCTGAGTAAATGTCCCACTTTAACTCATAATTTACAATGTAGGTCCCCTGATGGTACCCCAAATCTTGCCCAAATATTGTATCTGGCTCCCATCTTTATTTTTGGCCCAGATATTGTATTGAAGTTGCCCCAATATTTCTGCCCAAGACTTTAGTTCCTTACACAAGCCAATGTCCCACTATATCTCATAATTTACAATGTAGATCCCCTGAAGGTACCCCAAATCTTGCCCAAATATTGTATCTGGTACCCCCAAATCTCTGTTTTGTTTTTTTATTTTCAATGTTTTCTCTGTTTTGTTTTTGTTTTTTTTTTGTTTATATTGTAAAGTGCTTTGTGATGTATATCTGTGAAAGGCGCTATATAAATAAACTTTACTTACTTACTTACTTACTTACTTACTTACAAGGCATGGCTAGTCTGTGGGTCTCCAGAGGCAGCTGATAGGTATCGGAGGGCCAAGCGGGGTGCAGCAGTGGCAGTTTCCGAGGCAAAATCTCGAGCGTGGGAGGAGTTCGGCGAGACCATGGAGAAAGACTATCGGTCGGCTCCAAAAAGGTTCTGACAAACCATCCGACGCCTCAGGGGAGGAAGGCGGCAACTCACTCACACTGTTTACAGTGGGGACGAGGAGCTGCTGACATCAACTGGGGCTATAGTCGGGCGGTGGAAGGAATACTTTGAGGAGCTCCTCAATCCCACCGACACACATTCCTATGAGGAACCAGAGCTGGGAGACCTGGGGATGGACTGTCCAATCTCTGGGGCAGAAGTCGCTGAGGTAGTCAAAAAACTACGTAGTGGCAAATCCCCGGGGGTGGATGAGATCCAACCTGGGTATCTGAAAGCTATGGATGTTGTAGGACTGTCGTGGTTGACACGTCTCTGCAACATTGCGTGGTCATCGGGGGCAGTCCCTGTTGAGTGGCAGACCGGGGTGGTGGTTCCCATTTTTAAGAAGGGGGACCAGAGGGTGTGTTCCAACTATAGGGGGATCACACTCCTCAGCCTCCCTGGGAAGGTCTACTCCAGGGTACTGGAGAGGAGGGTCCGGTCGATAGTTGAACCTCAGATAGAAGAGGAGCAATGTGGTTTTCGTCCTGGTCGTGGAACTGTGGACCAGCTCTTTACCCTCGCTAGGGTGATGGAGGGGTCATGGGAGTTTGCCCAACCAGTCCACATGTGTTTTGTGGATTTGGAGAAGGCTTATGACCGTGTCCCCAGGGACACCCTGTGGGGGGCGCTCCAGGAGTACGGGGTGGATGGTCTTTTGTTAAGGGCCATTCAGTCCCTGTACCAGAGGAGTGTGAGTCTGGTCCGCATAGCCGGCAGTAAGTCGGACCTGTTCCCAGTGAGGGTTGGACTCCGCCAGGGCTGCCCTTTGTCACCGGTCCTGTTCATAACCTTTATGGACAGGATTTCTAGGCGCAGCCGTGGTGTGGAGGGTGTAGAGTTTGGTGACAGGAGAATCTCGTCTCTGCTTTTTGCAGATGATGTGGTCCTCCTAGCTTCATCAGGCTCTGACCTACAGCTCTTGCTGGGGAGGTTCGCAGCCGAGTGTGAAGCGGCTGGGATGAGGATCAGCACCTCCAAGTCTGAGGCCATGGTTCTCGGTCGGAAAAGGGTTGCTTGCCAACTTCAGGTCGGGAGAGAGGTCCTGCCTCAAGTGGAGGAGTTCAAGTATCTCGGGGTCTTGTTCACGAGTGAGGGAAGGAGGGAGCGGGAGATCGACAGGCGGATTGGGGCAGCGTCTGCAGTGATGCGGACGCTGAACCGGTCTGTTGTGGTGAAGAAGGATCTGAGCCGGAAAGCAAGGCTCTCGATTTACCGGTCGATAAACCTCCCAATCCTCACCTATGGTCATGAGCTCTGGGTAATGACCGAAAGAACGAGATCGCGGATACAAGCGGCCGAAATGAGTTTTCTCCGCAGGGTGGCCGGGCTCAGCCTTAGGGATAGGGTGAGGAGCTCGAACATCTGGGAGAGACTCGGAGTAGAACCGCTGCTCCTCCATGTCGAAAGGAGCCAGTTGAGGTGGTTCGGGCATCTTGTTAGGATGCCTCCTGGACGCCTCCCCAGGGAGGTGTTTCAGGCATGTCCTGCCGGCAGGAGGCCCCCGGGTCGACCCAGGACAAGCTGGAGAAAATATATCTCTGGTTTGGCCCTGGAGCGCCTTGGGATCCTGCCGGAGGAGCTGGTAGAAGTGGCTGGAGAGACGACCGTCTGGAACTCCCTAATTGGGATGCTGCCCCCGCGACCCGGACCCGGATAAGTGGTAGAAGACGAGATCAATGCAGAAACAAGCAAAAGGAAAACTCATTCATTTGATAAGTTTTTATCCTCGTTTTTAGAAGTGGACATTTTTGTCTCTAATGACTCAGCTAAAATGATGCCTGAGGCCAAACTGAGTCACTTGAATATGTAACTTTCCTCTGGATTAATAAAGTTCATTTGATTTGATGTGTTTCTGTTCTGATGGGTGAAACTCTTGCAGAGAGCTGAGTTTATTTGTTCTATTAATTACCCGTTCTCACACACTGACACTAGATGACCTCTTAAATCTGCACTGCTGAGAGCTGAAACAGAAACTCCTGCTTCGGGTTCCACGTATAAAACAGATATCAGGTTTCTTTGCTATTATTACCCACTCAGCTCCTTTAAAGGGTGCGCGCACGCCTGCTGTTCTAGTTTCTCCACAGAGACGGACTGGACACTTTCAACAGGCTGATAATTACCTGACCAGGACCGCAACCGCGCCATCAATTAGCACCAGAACCTCTCAGGCTGCGTCTAACTGCAGCTGAAACGCTGCTTTTATGTCAGCGTTTGTTTTGTTCCTGCAGCTGAGACATCTTTTAACTTAAACACACATAATGACTGAGTTCAAAATGCGTGAAGCTCTGCAGGTTCTTACTTCTTCACTACAATCACATTCAAGCACTTTTAAAGGGGAGTTCTCAAAGTTTTCCAGCACCGTCCAGTGGTGAAGATTTACACAAGCATGAACAAAACATGTAAACTTAAAGTGAGTGTTTCACTTCTTCGCCTCGTTAAATAAAGGCGTTTAATCAGTTTAAACACTGATTCTGATCCCCAGAAGGACTGATGTTCTGTTCAGTCCTAACCTGAGGGTTCACAAACAAAATGCTTTCAACAATAAAATCAGATTCACTTGAAAATTATGATTCTGGAAGGAAAAACTTTCACATGAATTAGCGTTTAGTGATGGTGAGTTCACAGAGCCCCCAAAAACACTGATCTCATAGTTTCAGATCAGCTGATCAATGGTGGATTTTTTTATTGAAATTAAAACACTTTGAAAACCTTGAAAATACTGTGTTAAAATTCAAACTTGTTCAAGGATACTAAGCAACCATAACAACCCTGATTCTGAGATGTTCAGAATATCTGTTTAACCAGAACTGTTAGAGAGACAGAGGTTCCTCCTCTACGGAGCAGAACATCAGGAAACATCAGGATTATCTGCGTCAAGGACCAGGGAGCAGGTCTGATCTGGATCTCTTTGACCTCTGACCCCTCAGACAGCACGTGAACCATCACCCATCAACAGCAGACAGAACTGTGTGGACCAGGATTACTTGGGGAAATGTTCAGGAGAACCTGAGATCTGTCCTGAATCAGATGGACCAGCTAGAAGCTCTGATGAGGATCCAGACAGAATATCATGTGTTTCTCTGAGACGTGGCTGCAGGATCAGATCCAGACTCCAACGTCTCTCTGCTTGACTTTCAGACGATACCAGCAGACGTGTTTCCATTGAGCGATGTGAGTGAGTGTGGTCCTTAGTGTAGATAAATCCCTGAGAACGCCACTTCAGAATGACCCAAACATCCCTTTAAACAATTAAATCATCATTTAAAAAATGATCATTCTGTTTTCACTCAGGTTGTCGGGGTGATAGTCTGTTTTCTGATCTGAAACATTTAAGTGACAGAAAAGTAAAACCATAAGAAATCTGTGAGGGTGAGAAAACTTTTTCACGGTTCTGTGTTTTCCTCTGACACTAAAAGCAGCTTCAGATTTTAACCTTCAGAGTGAAGAGGATGAATAAACTAGTCACTACTTTGGTTATTTTTATGTTCTGTCTCTATTTTGCAACGTTTTGTGGAGGAAACTCGGAGTTAGAGTGGATAAAAGTTGATGAAGTATCCTGATTTCCCAGAGAGGAGCTCAAATCCATCAGAGTCCAAGTGAGTGACTGATCCATGAGATCAAAGTGGATCCAAGACACTTCCCTTCGCCCGCGCGTCGACATGCGGCGAGGAGATATTTTCTGTTTTTCTCAACAGCTGTGCTGGTGGTGAGTAATTAACGGAGTCTGAGCCTTGGAACCGAATGCTGTTTACAGCTTAGGAGGACGAGGAACCGCCGCCTCTCTGGTGAACCAGTAGCTGCTTGATCTCATCCAGCTCTGAGTCCCTCGCTGGATGAATAATTTAAAGCCGACCCTCGTCAGAGCGGACGGGCCTGATGTTTGACCTCGCGCTTGTCGGGAACGCCGCTCGTGTTTCTGTGATGTTGAACACGACCTCCTTTTGGTCTCACATCTCCTCACGGCGGGTGGAGTTCTGGTTCTGGTTTCACTCTGATGATGACAAATCCACTTATCCAGTCTCCAAAGTTCAATACAGTTTAGGGTCGTCTCTGGTCTGCAGCTGATCCAATACGTATCCAACTGAAACACTTTAATGAAATCTGGCTCATAATGAATGAAAGTCTAAAATAAGTTTGTGTAAAAGTAAAAAGCTTCCAGGCAGCAGGCGTTTTTCACTCTTTAATAACTCATCTGATAAATACTCTTTCTATTTTATAAAAACTAAAACGTGTTTCTGCTGGTTGTTCTGATGCTGCTGTAGTTCTACTTTTGAACACCAGGGGTCATTATTGAGAACCCAGTACCCCTGAACAGCAGGAACGGCAGCAGAAGAAGAGTTGTACTCTGTATAAAGTGTCCTACAGAAAACCCATCTCCACTCTTTTTAACTTTCCTGATGTCTTTAACAGCAGAAACCTGGAGAAACTAAACTCCTGGCAGACGTTAGAGTTTATGGCTACTAGGGCTGCACAATTAATCGAATTTTAATCGTGATCAAGATTTTGGTGGCCACAATTAATTGAACCTGATCGTCAACGATATTTCCATTCAGATTGCGAGCTCTTCTACTTGCCTCTTCATCACACACTGCCTCAACCAATAGTCTGCCAACCACCAGGGGGCGGACGCATGGCTAAAGCTTCCTTAAGCTGCCAAAATAAAAACCGCACACAAGCCACTCAGCACTGTAGCAGCCAGTCACACATTACGGCGGCAGCAAGTTGGACTGATGAGAGCAAGTCATGTCTGGAATGGACAATGCTGCAGCATCTGGAGACGAGGTAGCTGGTAAACCAGACTATATCTGTGCTGACGGTCTAGTATACTAGGCTAGTATCCATTTTATTCACAAAGACACGCAGAAATAACAGACGCAATATCTTTTTATTTGGCCAAAGATATGTGTCCTATCAATACAGTGAGCAATGAAGGCTTCAGAAATTTGAGTATGTTGGGGGGGGGGGGGTTGCATTATTTATAAATATAAAATTGAGTTTTTAATTGTTTTTTTGCATCATTTATTTTATAATCTATTGTAAAGTTTTATTTGTCACAGGAAAATGTTGCAACATTGTTTATAACTGGTGCAATAAAACAGATTTTACCAGACAGGATGAATAATCGTGATTACAATATTGTTCAAAATAATCGTGATTATTATTTTGGTCATAATCGTGCAGCCCTAATGGCTACAGAGATGTTAGAAACCCACAAGTCGGGATATAGTCCCAAACCTGCATCAGGACCGGATTGTTCTCCTGATCCAGTCACATGGTTCAGGGGTGTGTCCGTAACTAGATACGACTCGGTTCGTCTTCACATCTCTAGTCCAATGCAGTTCAGTTTCTCTAAAGCTCCAGGTCACATCAGGTCAGGGGTCAGTTAAAAAAATATTGTCTGTCATTGATCGTTTCTTTCAAACAGTGAAGGAAAATTCTGAAAGTCATCTATCATTTCGATGGATTACAATTCACACCCCTGACCACTTGGTGGCGAGTGAACAGATTAGTGAAGTCTCTCCATGACCTTGTTGGCTTAACTTGAAACAAGCATCAGTGCAGCTGAGTGTTCAAAGTGTTGTTCCCTCCATCGTTTAATCACATTATTTATATGCAGGGGTACTTTATTGAGTATCAGGCGTGGATATTTGGTGCTCATTCATTTAAGTTGGTGTCCGTGTCTGTGTGGGTGTGCATGTGCACTGTGACCCAACCAGTCAATTCAGGTTGAGTTTAATAATTAAGTCAATAGATCGAGATGAGTCTGAACTGACAGCAGAGACAGAGAGAGAACTTGTGTCTATGGCGTCTCTGTCATCATATGTTAAGTGGGACACAGCTCAACACACACACACACACACACATGCATGTTAAACTAAAAAAAGAAAATAATATTCTCTAAAATGAAATGTTATAAAGTTAAGAGTTGATTCTCGAGCTGTGGCCAGCCAGCTGGTCTCACCTGCTGCAGCTCTGATCAAAATGATGCTGTGAACTCATGAATTACTACAACTGAACGTGAAGCTGGAGGAGGATTTAGAAATGTGCTGTTTTCTCCTCCTACAGAATCCAGAATCATCCCGATCATCCTCCTTATGCTGCCGGATCAGGTGGGGGGGGTCACTGAGTGCTAACCGGTCCACTGGAATCCTCTTATGCAGCTGCACACTGACATCCTATCAATATTTAAAATCTCTTTATGCATGTATTCCAGCTCGTCTGACTTCATTAAGGCCATTTCTCATCCCCCGCTGCCGGGAAACGTTCCCTCCGGAGCGCTGCCTGGGAACTGCTGCCCTAATAACCAGATCCGGTCCTGGAAGGGGGACATGGAGAGAACTGGATCCTCTGGTTCTACCGAGGACTGGATTTGGTCATCAGGAGTTGTTCTGGAGGTTTTAGTTTGTCTGGGAAACGTTTGCTCTCCATGGTGTTGGCCATGTTCACCAGGTGGAACTATTTGTGATAACAGAAGCTCTCAGTGAATTTTGACATTTATGTTTTAATTTTTTCAACACATCAAAAGAACACTGTAAAAAATGACTTTTCTCTGAGTCAGTAAATGTAAAATCATCCACTTCCTAACAGCTGCTAAAAACTTTAGTAACTATTATATGTGTCAGCTTTCTTCTGCAGTCATCAATCAAACAACTTCAGTCCTGCTCAGATCACAAACCTGTCAATCATCTGGAGGATTGTAACCCTTTAAATGACAGTTTGATTACTTAATATCCTTGTTGTTACTTTGAAAGAACATACAAATACTGAGTTCTTTTTAAGAACATTTTATTGTGGGGGATTTTTCATAAATCAGTTCTATAAATGTCAATAAAAACCTAAAACATTATCCTTCATGCTTCATCACTTAGTGCAGCATCACTGTCTTCAATTCCTGGACGTATTTCTGGGCGTCAGATGGTTTTTCTATACCTGCAGCAGTTGAGATGAACACTGACAGAGCTCCTGTACATTTAGATCTTCTATCAGGTAGTTTCTGTGTCTGATCCTGTGTCGTTAATCAGAACCAGGAGTCCACCCCCCAACATACTAATTCCTTTTTATGAGCTCTGACTGAGCCTCTCTCCTACACTTACACATGTACAACAATTATTACACCGCTCCCCTCACCATAAAATATTCAGCACCTCCACCGTCGCGCAGACGGAGGCTGAGAATTTATTCAGTGAATAGAATAGTTAATTTCTCAAAAGGAAAAAGAAATGACCTAAAAATAGAGATTCTCTGTGAGATTCTGCATTGAAATGAGATGCACCTGATGGAGGCCTGGTTTGGACCTCAGGTCCTCCAGAGGAGATCTGATTAAAACATGACGTCAGAGTTTAGTTTATATTGAATATTATTGCTGTCAAGCAAAAGCATCGTAAAAATTAAAATTTTTCAACAACAATAAAAAGTTTGTTTATTTATTGTAGGATGTGTTATTGTCATCACAATATTAAGCACTACTGTTGCATATCACGGGTTTTTCTAATATCGTGCAGCCCTGAATTAGAGCGTAAAAAATAACATTTAAATTGTTTTGTGTGCTTAGGATGGAGGTGGCCTGGGGCTGGGGGAAAGAAAGTCCTCGGCTTTTATCTAATGAAAATATTTAGTAATATAATTTATTTTGAGTATCATCACCCAGATTGATTAACATTGATATTTGTCAATCTGAGCCTTTGACACGCTTCTAGAAAAGTTGTAGTTTAGTACATTTATGTAGTTAAATGAATAAAGAGTGTCCTTAAGGTCATTATTTAATGAAGTATGTCACCTATAACTTCTTTATTTTATTTTTCATTAATTTTCATTAATTTATTTTATTACCGGGATTATTTAGCTTCCTATTTATGCGTCTTGTTGGTATAAAATTTCATACATAACAGTCTCAAATGGCCTAAAAAAGGTCTAAAATTTAACGTACTGAAACCTGCAAGAACCCTGCATTATGGAGAGGCTTTACTTTTAACAGCCTATACACACTGCATATAAAGTAAAAAATACTGGAACGTACAAGTACAGACACCAGTCCACTCAATGGACCAGTACAGACACCAGTCCACTCAATGGACCAGTACAGATACCAGTCCACTCAATGGACCAGTACAGATACCAGTCCACTCAATGGACCAGTACAGACACCAGTCCACTGTCTGGACCAGTAGAGACACCAGTCCACTGTCTGGACCAGTAGAGAAACCAGTCCACTGTCTGGACCAGTACAGACACCAGTCCACTGTCTGGACCAGTACAGACACCAGTCCACTGTCTGGACCAGTAGAGAAACCAGTCCACTGTCTGGACCAGTACAGACACCAGTCCACTGTCTGGACCAGTACAGACACCAGTCCACTGTCGGGACCAGTACAGACACCAGTCCACTCAATGGACCAGTACAGACACCAGTCCACTGTCTGGACCAGTAGAGACACCAGTCCACTGTCTGGACCAGTACAGACACCAGTCCACTGTCTGGACCAGTACAGACACCAGTCCACTGTCTGGACCAGTAGAGACACCAGTCCACTGTCTGGACCAGTACAGACACCAGTCCACTGTCTGGACCAGTAGAGACACCAGTCCACTGTCTGGACCAGTAGAGACACCAGTCCACTGTCTGGACCAGTACAGACACCAGTCCACTGTCTGGACCAGTA
>SSNR01000311.1:437179-479756 GCA_006937965.1 Callopanchax toddi | reverse complement strand
GGACCAGTACAGACACCAGTCCACTGTTTGGACCAGTAGAGACACCAGTCCACTGTCTGGACCAGTACAGACACCAGTCCGCTGTCGGGACCAGTACAGACACCAGTCCACTGTCTGCACCAGTAGAGACACCAGTCCACTGTCTGGACCAGTACAGACACCAGTCCACTGTTTGGACCAGTAGAGACACCAGTCCACTCAATGGACCAGTACAGACACCAGTCCACTGTCTGGACCAGTAGAGACACCAGTCCACTGTCTGGACCAGTAGAGACACCAGTCCACTGTCTGGACCAGTACAGACACCAGTCCACTGTCTGCGCCAGTACAGACACCAGTCCACTGTCTGGACCAGTACAGACACCAGTCCACTGTCTGGACCAGTACAGACACCAGTCCACTGTCTGGACCAGTAGAGACGCCAGTCCACTGTCTGGACCAGTAGAGACACCAGTCCACTGTCTGGACCAGTACAGACACCAGTCCACTGTCTGGACCAGTACAGACACCAGTCCACTGTCGGGACCAGTAGAGACACCAGTCCACTGTCTGGACCAGTACAGACACCAGTCCACTGTCTGGACCAGTAGAGACACCAGTCCACTGTCTGGACCAGTACAGACACCAGTCCACTGTCTGGACCAGTACAGACACCAGTCCACTGTCTGGACCAGTAGAGACACCAGTCCACTGTCTGGACCAGTAGAGACACCAGTCCACTGTCTGGACCAGTACAGACACCAGTCCACTGTCGGGACCAGTACAGACACCAGTCCACTGTCTGCACCAGTACAGACACCAGTCCACTGTCTGGACCAGTAGAGACACCAGTCCACTGTCTGGACCAGTACAGACACCAGTCCACTGTCTGGACCAGTACAGACACCAGTCCACTGTCTGGACCAGTAGAGACACCAGTCCACTCAATGGACCAGTAGAGACACCAGTCCACTGTCTGCACCAGTACAGACACCAGTCCACTGTCTGGACCAGTAGAGACACCAGTCCACTGTCTGGACCAGTAGAGACACCAGTCCACTGTCTGGACCAGTACAGACACCAGTCCACTGTCTGGACCAGTACAGACACCAGTCCACATTTAGTTTTTTAGTTTAGGAAGGTAATTACTGGTTTTCACCAATGTGAGGAGCTGGAATGTGTTGAAAACTGTCTTTGAAAGTGCTGGACTTTAATTTTGGTGACACTAAGTGGGTATGGATGTCAGACTGGATTCATCGTGACGTCACACAAAGGGCCCCCACACACACACACACACCCACACACCACCCCCGCCCCACTCAGGCTCATCTACTGCTTCAGTCTCAGGAATCCGTTTTTATGTCTCTTCTCTGATTTATGGTTTTATTCTAACTGTCTCCGACATGCTAATGCACAGCGACCGCTGCAGGAATATACATAATGTGATTCTCAGGGTCGTCCGTCCAGCCTGTCACCCTGGGGTGGGGGGTGGGGGGGGGGGGCTGTCAGACAGGAAAAAGGTGTCTGTGTTTGGGTCTGTGACAGGTTCTGACCTATCCGAGGTCAAATCCATCTGATCAGACATTTATGACGTTTAAATGACGACTGATGGGTTATTGATTCTGGTTATCGGGGGTTGAACTATAGAACTATTTAACGTATTAATGCTGTTCAAACACAGGACCATTCACAGCACTTTACAGAATAATAGGAAGTACAAATAAATGAAAATACTTTAAAAGACAAGAAAGAAGACAAGAGTGAGGGAAGGAGGGAGCGGGAGATCGACAGGCGGATTGGGGCAGCGTCTGCAGTGATGCGGACGCTGAACCGGTCTGTTGTGGTGAAGAAGGAGCTGAGCCGGAAAGCAAGGCTCTCGATTTACCGGTCGGTCTACGTCCCAATCCTCACCTATGGTCATGAGCTTTGGGTAATGACCGAAAGAACGAGATCGCGGATACAAGCGGCCGAAATGAGTTTCCTCCGCAGGGTGGCCGGGCTCAGCCTTAGGGATAGGGTGAGGAGCTCGGACATCCGGGAGAGACTCGGAGTAGAGTCGCTGCTCCTCCATATCGAAAGGAGCCAGTTGAGGTGGTTCGGGCATCTGGTAAGGATGCCTCCTGGACGCCTCCCTCGGAAGGTGTTCTGGGCATGCCCTGCCGGCAGGAGGCCCCCAGGTCGACCCAGGACAAGCTGGAAGAAATACATCTTCAGTTTGGCCTGGGAACACCTGGGCGTCCCAGCTGAGGAGCTGGTGGACTTGGCCGGGGAGAAGATGGCCTGGGCTGCCCGACTTGGAATGCTGCCCCCACGACCCGGACCCGGATAAGCGGAAGAAGGCGAGAGAAAAGATTTTAAAGAATTACAATGAAGGCATTCTCAGGCTGACTTCGTATGGATGGATATGAATGGAGCCCTGAGGAACCCCACATTGAGCATTTCTTTCTCTCAGATTGGTAAATACCAAAGGAGACAAAGTAAAGCCTGATTTATACTTCTCCGACAGCACGTTTGCGCTCAGACGCACACGTATTGACGGAGACGTTTTTGATTTTTACTTCTCCGTCAGTGTTGTGAAGCAATTCTCCACCAGGACAGCAGAGGGCGCATAACTTTTCTGCAGTAATGCCTCCGGTCGACCAAAGTTTGTTTAATTCAGCTCAGTAATGGCCGACAGAGCGAATTTTGATTGAGTTTGAACAGACTGATCTGGAGGAACAAACAATGTTGTTAAAAAGAATTAAACAGAAGTAAGGAGACAGCGGCGTCTGTTGAATGTCCGTCCGTCCGTTCAGTGAGGACGAGGCAGACGACGAGCGAAAATGTAGCTCTTGTTTAACCCTTTAGGGACACTGATGGATGATATAAATGTTCGTACTTCGTCTGCCAGACGTTTCTCGAGCTGATCCATATCTGCTTCCCTGAGATTCTACTATTACTACTTTGTTGATAGTGGCATGAAGCCGGAAATGATCACGGGGTGTTGAGCCGACCAATCACAGGCATGCGTTGTCCGTCGCTTTCGACGCATAGTTAGAATTTTGGACCTGTCTCCGTCAGCCTCTGCGAGCATGTCGTAGAGAGCTTGCGTCGACGCATAATGGCGTTGCGTGTCTCCGTAACGACGCAGACGGAGAAGTATAAATCAGGCTTCAATGTGATCAACAGTACCAAACGCAGAACTAACACCCAGAAACACATGGACAGATGTTCAGGGGCATCACTGTTCAGAAGGGTGTCCTATAAGAGTGCAGCCTGAGGAGATTGTTTTGAATCAAAAAGGAGTAAATGTGTTTATAAACGGATTTTTAAATAAAAAGTTAGCCTGTCATTACCTAAAGCAGAAGCATCCAGTTCAGGTTTCTATAAAAGCGGTTGAATCAGACTAGAACAGCTTTGAAGGCCTGAGGAATCCTGACCTGAGCAAAGAGAAGTTTTTGATTTCAGGTGCAGCGCAGCAGAAAAATCCATCAGAAGCAAGAGTTGAATCAGGACACTGAAAAACTGCGGCTTGCTTTTACCTTCAGGAGGTTGGATTATTGTAGTGGTGTCTTTACAGTAAATATACTGCTGCAGGAGTCCTGCCCAACACCTGGAGAACAGATGACATCACTCCACTCCTTCAGTCGCTGCTCTGGCTCTCAGTTTAACATCGATGAGGCTCTGAATGCTGTTGGACCTAAAACATCTCAGCTGCTCCTCAGAGAGGAACCAGGTAGACCCCTCAGGTGTTCCCAGGATCAGAACCAAACATATAGTTTCTCTGCTCCTCAGCTCAGGAACCTGAAACCTGAGATGTGCTGTTTCAGGAGACTCCGCCCACTTGTGGGCACAGTTTTTAGAATGACCCCGATGACCTAAAGCCTCAGTTCTCAGCTACTGTA
This sequence comes from Callopanchax toddi, assembly GCA_006937965.1. Lineage (NCBI taxonomy): Eukaryota > Metazoa > Chordata > Actinopteri > Cyprinodontiformes > Nothobranchiidae > Callopanchax > Callopanchax toddi. The sequence continues at coordinate 475,893 of SSNR01000311.1, read as the reverse complement.
ATTATTTAAATCTACGTATAACTTCCTGTTTCTTTCTTTTAATGTGATGCTATGAGGTTTCATTACAATTCATATTGAAGATTTCATGTCCTCTGATGTATTTTCCTTCATTAGTATGTTTTCTCCCTATCAGATCTGCTTGAAGTTTTGAAAACTTGAAGACCCACACCTGGATTTATCTGTTCTTTTGTTGTTTTATGGGATTATTTAATTACTTTGTTTTTTGCAGTTTTCCATCCTTTAGCTTTTTTTACATTATAATTATTGTTGTTATTGTTGATCTTGCTGTTTTTGCTACACAGCCCTTTGGTTCAGCTTTTCTTGTTTATAAAGTGCTTTACACATAAAATGACTGTGTTTGAATGATGCTCTAAGGTAAACCTATCTTGCTTGAATCTAAACTCCTCTGACCTTCAGGTCAGGAACCTGACGTGGTTTCATTATAAAACTGATTTCTATCTTTTTAATCATTTTTTTGCTCTTTTCTGTTGGACTTTAAGTTCTGGTCTGTGGTCCAGCTGATCCAAACTCAGGACTTTTATTGTTTTTGGCTGACTGGAACCTGGTTCTTGGTGAGCAGCTCTGAGCAGCTGCAGGCTGAAAGTCTTAATGGAAACCTTCAGGATGATCCGTGTCAGTTGGATCCGTGTCGGAACAATGATGGGGCTTGTTGTAGCTCCGTCTCACAGATGCCTCCCTGTCATCACGCAGCCGCCCGGCGTGTCACAGCGGTCCAGCGCAGACTCCTCAAGTCACTTCAGAGCATCAGCCAGCGAGGCCCAGATGTTCTCCAGCAGCTGACGGAGGGAACGCGTGACACGTCCAGTCAGAGAGGCAGCAGCATCCACGTTGGCCAACACCTGCCTCTACAGCTGCTCCGCCTCGGGTTTCCGACTCACTGCATCCACACGGAACCAGGAGAACATGCTGGGAGGAGATGTTTGAACCCACTGCTGATGCTGTCAGGATCACTTCTGGAGACTTGGAGGAGCTGCAGGAGGTTCTACTACCTGATGCTGCTGTCGACTCAAACAGGCCAAACTTCTACAAACACCTCTACGCCTGGACATGTCTCAGAGGGGAGGAGTGTGGTGGTGACTGAAGCTACTAATATCTGTAGAAAATAACGGAACTGTATGGTAACAGTTATTTCTGTCAGGTCTTACTGGAGCGTATGTTTGATCCTTAAGGCAAATGATGAGAAAGTTATTATGTAATCTGATTCTACACAAAAACTACCAATAAAAAATGATACAGATGCTGATTTTTGACCCCAGGCTCTGATAATTCCATCCCATAAAGATCATTTCTGCTTTAATGGAATGAAAAACATTTAAATAGTTTTTGTATTTTTCCATTTTAATTAGAGATCTAATCACAAAAACTGGTTTTGAAATGGTTAAACTTCAAAAACCCACTGAAAATGTGTTTGATATGGTGAGGACTGCAGCTATGATGTATCTGATGTATTTATTAGAATATATGTTTATGGCGGTCTTAAAGGAGGACATCTTTGTGCTTCTAAGATCCGGTTCACATGGCAAGATTTTCAAATTGTCAACCAATTTCAAATCATGAGAGACCACACATGGCGATAAAAGATCAGGAATGTTCTGCTCCTACCGTGTGTGATGTGTGGTCACATGGGAAAACAACACACCACACACGACCCGATTTCACCCACCGATGTTCCCGGGTCAGATGTGAAGTCTCACAGAACTTCTTGAAATCAAACATGACTTCATAGTAAACAAACATGACAGCTTTTATTTTTATTATAAACAACAATGCACTCATGATATTTTTGTTGTCAGGAATAACAAAGAACTAAAAGAGCTGCTTTGATTTAGCATTCTTGTCGCTCTTCGCAGCATACCTCTGTCACCTCGCGTTCTGATTGGCTACACATCACATTCCACAGGCTGCTCCATGGAGGGACACCCCACACACTGCGATATCAGGTTACGACAATCCAACATGTTCCCTGATTTGTGATCGGAGCGGTCCCGACGTCCTTCTGAGTGGACCAAAGCATTCTTAACTCACCCCACACAACAGGATTATCTGATAGGATTAGCTTTAGAGCCATTACAATATACCAAGGGCCTCTTTAAGCTTGTCAGAAAAGGAGATTCAGGGCAAAAATCTTTCTATGTGAACCGGCCCTACATCAGAAAATCCTCGGGTCGTGGGAGGGTTGAATCAATTCTCACAGTTCAACTTCTGTTTGGTCTCCACCTCCATTGTTGTTTTTTAAATAAAATGACACGTTTTCTCTTTCTTAACCTGTAAATAAAGCACTGTGCGTTGTTGTGGTGTAAATTGGACACACTCTCGGGTGACTCTGTAATTATCGGCGCTGTAAATGTGCTCCTGCTGGATGGAGAGCTAATAGAGCACATGAGCACCGTCCGAAACATGCAAATTGAGACGGTTGCAAATAGAATTTCTACAATATCAAGCCTTGTTAGAGCTGCAGCAGCAAAAGCACTAAGGACAATCAAGACACCTTGTCACTTGCTGCTTTTTTTATCTCCAACCTTCTTGTGAAGAAAAAGCACTTTGAATCTGCTAGTTTTCCTCCTGCATTTACATAACAAAGCCCCCAAGAATAAGGTGGAGATGTGATGAAGCAGCCTCCTCTGCTGCTTCTGAACACCCATCAACATGCCTCAGACACGCACGCTAACAAACACAGAGGGAGGCACGCACACACACACGTATTGTCTCCTTCTTATCTCTCAGTAAAAGTATCTGACAACCAAAACCCCAAAGATCTCCGACGCATGGCTTCACAGCGAGGCGACGCAGTCAGCAAAATAAATTGAAAGCATTAAGAGAAAGTCAAAAAAAGTGAGAAACTAGGACAGAAAAAGAAAGACAGAAAAAAAACATAAAAACAAAATAACCTCTCTGCACCAGCAACTCCCCCAAAGCCACCTACATATAACCCCTCGCCTCCCCCACGCCTCACCCTCAGCCCAGCGCTGCTCCCCACTTGGTAGGAAACAGGATGAAATGACATTATGCATATGAAAATGTCCAGAAAGATGTTTGATTTATGTATGCATTAGATGCAAATTCTATTACGGGACACAAGCGGGCTGCGAGATTTCCCACTGAACACTTGGCTGCCCTGATCAAACCCCATCTCATTAATTCAGACAAGGGGAGAAAGATAGAAGGAGTGAAAGAGGAAGAATTGGAAGAAATTTACAACCCAGACACTGATTTTTTTTTAAAGAATCAGTGGAGAAGCTGCTGATGGAGGCTGACTGATGCACAGTGGGTTTGGACCTGAGTCTGACCAGTCAACGGATCAGATGGTCTATAGGATGAAAAAAAGAATCAACTTTTATTAATGTCACACCTTTCATACACCAGAAGCAGCAATAAAAGGTGATGCTCAGAAGCAGGAGGTTAACTGATAAACAGGTGAGAGGGGGAGGAGTCAGGATCAGCGTTTATTTAGAAAGCTCTCAAACTCTGGACCTACTCCTATCTGGGTTTGATTTGATTCTTCATCATTTTATTATCTTTGTCTTATTTGACCTTTATATAACCAAACAGGACATTCAGAACACAACCTTTATTTATGGATAGAAAAAATATAACGCAAAAGACAACACACCACACACGACGTGATGTCACCCACCATTCCCAGGCCAGGGCAGACGTCTGATCTTGCAGAACTTCTCGCGATCAAACATGACTTTAAACAAACATGATGGCTTTTATTTTTATTGTAAACAACTATGCACTTGCACAGTTTTGTTGCCAGAAATAACAAAGAATACAAATAGATACAAACAGCTGTCCTGTTTTGTGATTCCCGTCGCTCTGTGAAGCGTACCTCTGTCACCTCGCTTTCTGATTGGCTACACGTCACATTCCACAGGCTGCTCCTCAGCAGGACACCACACACACGGAGATACTGGGTCAAGACAATCCAACATGGTGGCTTTCCCCGATTTGTGATCGAAGTGGTCCCAACATCCTTCTGAGCAGACTACTTAACACACCCCACATGACAGAATAACTGACAGGATTATCTTTAGAGACAGTGGGAGCATCCTTAATATTGTTGGAGGAGTGAACTGGGGCAAAATCAGTTTCAAAATCCTAAAGTGTGAACCAGCCTTTAGCTGCACACTGGTTGTCAGTGTATCCACTAGAGCCTCCATTATTTAAGGCGACTCCGTCTCTTTGGCGTGTTTAGTGATGTCATGTTAGTTTTCTACAGTCAACCACTGAGTCAATAGGTACGTGTCACCAGGTAACCTGACTGTTAAATCATACATTCTGGTGAGCAGTGTTGCCTCAGTTACTTTGAAAAAGTAATCCAACTACTGGTTAATGATTGCTCCTTTAAAAAGTAACAGTTACTTTACTGATTACTTGATTTTAAAAGTAACTAAGTTAGATACCTACTTACTTTTTAGTTACTTCATTAGTGACAGTCAGCTGCTGATGACTCCTCCTCCTCCTCCAACATTAAAATAATCTCCAGTTTGACTAAAACTCTTTATTAGAAGTGAATTTTAACAGCAAGTCAACAAAATGGATATCCTCACATTAAAGTTGAACTTAAAAACTATTTCCTGAAAAAAAAATTTTCTTTTTATGAAATATAAATTAAAGACAGTCTTTCTTGACCTGACCTTTTACACTTTTATGGCAAAACTACCTTTTATAAAATAACTTGTTTATTACTGTAACTATTAAATTCATTTTAACATGTTTTATTAACATCAGAACATTTGAATGAACATTAGAACAAACCTTAATGTTATCATCTTTATCTGACACCAACTCTAAATCCTGACTGTATTTATTCCAGATAGAAAACGATCATCTCTCTCCTCCTTGTTGTTTCTGTTTGTGTTGCTGCAGCTTGGTTTTTACTGTATTTAAGTTCAGGTCAGCCCTAACCCTACCTGACCCTTTTTTCAAATTATACTTTTTGGAAAAAAATTAGTTTGACAACTAAATCTCATCTTTTAGAAATAATTTTAAATTTAAATATCAAAAAGCATATTTGAATTTAAAGTATAGTAAAATGTACAACTATGTTTAAAATTAAACACTTTGGCATAACAATAATCTGTCTAACATTCTGAGCCTCTCCTCTGATCAGCTCTGATGTCTCAGACTCACCTGTTAGTTCCTTTGAAGCAGCAGGATTTAGGACCATGGGGAGCTGCTTTAGAGCTGTTAACTGACTTCTGTGTTTGTCTTTTTAGTTGCTGCTTCATTCGTCCAGCTTTTAGAGCTACATACAGCTGTGACTACATTCAGGCTGCTGTAACGCCGCCAAATGCGTTACTACCTCTGAATTCTGACCTCTAAGATCATCACAAATAATAACCATCTTTTTCCCAATAACTTGGAATAAAATGACTCCGTTATTATTTAACCTGGATTAACATTCCCAGATCAAGGACGTTTTCCGGAAGACTCACTGGACACCCTTTAGTTAATAATAACTCAAAGACTGCCAGACATCTCCTTCTAAACGTCATTACTCTTAATCAAACTGTTTTAAAATGTCTTAATGTGATTAATGCATTTTCTTCCAGTATTAATGAATGTCTGATCCATACATCAGTATTATTTCACATACATACTGCTAAAGGTTATGACAACCACGTCACTCATTACTTCAACCAATAAGAGTTAGCGGTCTGAGTCACGTGAATTAATAACTCCTCATTGGCCCACGTTTCATTAAGATTCCTCCTTTAACTTCCGAACCGGAAGCTAGAGAGAGCGGTTTTGGTTCTGACTCTGACCTGACGCTCAGCTGTCAACCTCTACACAGCTGACGCTAGTTGCCGTCTCAAGCGGAGACGGTCCATCAGCCTGTCTGAGCCGATGAAACCAGCTTCCCTCTGAGGTCAGACACCTTCAGTCTGACGCTCCGTTATGGGAATGCCAGCCTCGACGCTCCCTGCCTGAGATGGATCCACTGAGCTTCGTATCCCAGGACAACACCGTGGCCTTCGGCGGTCCGAGACCCCCGCAGCCGTCTGATCCTGACCGAGGAGGGAACACCACCTCCGCGTTCTCATCCAACCCCAGCGGTGATGATCCATCGAACGCAGCTAAGTACCACAATCCTGGTAAAGCTTAAAGGCCTCTTGATAAAAGCTAACAACTTTAGCTCACTCAAACTAGTAACTGATCCATCCGTAACTAGTACCCCTCCATTAGAATCCTTAATCTAAATTAAGTAAATCCCTAGTCTCCTAAATCATCATGAGACTCAGATTGCTAAAACTTATTTAAGATTCAATTCAGAACACCTTACCATCGTGAATGACTTAATGCTAACTACCTCTTTCTTATCTGTGATATCTGTCGTACGTCTTTCTTAATAAAATTATGAAGTCTAATTCTATGACTCAGATTTCTATTGTCAACATTAAATGCATAATCTACTCACTGTAATATATCAGAATTGAACCTAGAGATATTCCTGTAAGCACTAACAGGTGAAGGTATCAAGAGATATTCTCCGTGTAAAACCGACAAAACCTATTAGCGACTCTACAGATGTATGTGCCAATTATAAACCATATAAATAGAGTTTATAAACACTACACTGCTAATGCTAGTGCTATCGGCTATCAGCATCCAGTCAGCTGGTCCTGCTCACATCGGGTCTCAGTCTCACACTCGTTAATAAACTCTAGACCCCGAAGATAAGACGAACCTGTTGTTTCAGAGGAGTTTACAAATATAGTGCCAGGATATTTGGTCAAACACAGTGTTACATGTGAGTCTTCCACATGCTGAAGTGACTCCACAGGCTGTCCTCATGCTGGAAACATGACTCCTTACACCTGATGCTGCTCACCAGACGCAAGAAGAAAACAAATATTCTTTCTAAGGAAATGGACAAAGATGGCAACACACAGTGGCTCTAACAAAGTAACTTCAATCAGACTATTGGTTTGGAAATAGTAACGCGTTAGATTACTCGTTATTGAAAAATTACGTGATATTAGAGTAACACGTTACTAAGTAGTGTGTTTCTGTCATCACTGCTGGTGAAAGTAGTGAGTCAGATCGAGGGCTCCACAGCTTCGTCCTCTCCACAAGACCTGTTAGAGCGCCATCAACAGGCAGACCAGTGATATGCTGTAAGTACATAAGTAAGGTTTTATCTATAAAGCACTTATCAGCATATGCTGGTGAAGGTTCTCAGTCATCCAGGTCATGATAATCCAAAAAAGGGTTTTAAATAAAGACAACTGGACTTATTTGGTTCTTTGAAGACGTTTCGCTGCTCATCCGAGTAGCTTTGTCAATTCTCTCTCCTTTACTATAGACAGAATTGACAAAGTTACTCATGAGCAGCGAAACGTCTTCCAACCAAATAAGTCCAGTTGCCTTTATTTAAAACCCTTTTCTTGGATAACTTATCAAGATAAAACTTACAAAGTGCTGTACAGATACAATAAAAGACACAATAAAACAGTCAAACAAAGTAATTAATTAAAAGCAGTTTTTAAAAAGATGAGTTTTCAGCTGCTTTTTAAAAATATCCACCAAATCAACAGACCTTAGATTAAAGGGGAGAGAGGTCCAGAGACCTGGGGCTACTATTTAGAAGGTTCTGTCCCATTAGTTTTCAGTCTTGTATGAGGGACAACTAACAGACCTTGGACACACAAATGCAAAAGCTCCTCGATGTATGTCTGTTCTTGATAATTCAGAGCCCTGTACGTCAGAACCAGAACCTTGAAAGCCTGTGGATGGAGAGCCAGTGTAGCTGGGTGAGTAGTGGCAGCAGATCATCAGTGAGAAACTCTGAGGGGCAACTGGATGAGTGGTGATGATGCTGGACGCATCATGATGATGTTAATATTCCCTACGATGGGTAAATATGTGGATTTATGTATGTACACGGAGATGTACAGGAGATTTTGCACACTGCTTGGTTAACCTCTGCTGGGGGGTTGGTTCTAGACCTTGGTTCCCGGGTTAGCTCTGCCACTTGCAGGCCCTACATTAGGGTCAGTGATGGTACACTGGGCTTGGCGGTCATTGGTTTGTGTCTCCCAGAGAGAAATCCAGCAAGTCACAATTATCATATGTCTGGCAACACTGAGTGTGCGCATGTATGATGTGGCTCTTCGCTCTAACACAGTAATACAATGTGGCTCGTGGTCTCTAACTGGTTGGCCTCCCCTGCAGCAAGTAAACAGAGGGATCCCCATCTCCTCTGGGCTCTTGGTCTTCTCCTGGTCTCATTGCACAAACATTGGACAAAAATGTACCAACTAGTGTAAAACCAGGGTGGCAGCAACCACTGTGTTCAACCAGGCTGAAACCAACGTGGAGCCTGAAGTCACCATTAGTCTACCTGATGATGACTCTGACATCCTGAGTTGATCCCAGATCAGTTTTAAATCTTTTATTAACTTTGTTAGAATCAGAACCCTGAGCCTAGATCTCCAGGAACCCACTCTGTACGTCACCTCGTCATCTTTCTCAGCTCTGCAGGTGATCCAGGCCCCTCTCCTCACCTCCCCCTCCTCCCCCAGACCTCCATATGATTGAGGTCAGACAGGAAATTCCTCCCTGGTCTAACTAATATGATTGCATCAGAGCAATACCCTTAAACCACATCACGACCCTGATCTGCATACTAATTGGCCCTGCTCCGTCCTTGACACAGACCTTGGCAGGGAGAGGCCTCCATTTCCCTCTCCAGGGTGTGTGTGTGTGTGTGTGTGTGTGTGTGTGTGTGTGTGTGTGTGTGTGTGTGTGTGTGTGCGCGTGCACGTGTGTATGTGTGTGTGCGTGCACGCACGTGTGTGTGTGTGTGTGCGTGCGCATGTGTGTTTGTCGCTGAGCAGAGGATAAAAAAATCTGCGTCCATCCATTGCTTACATTTCCACGCAAAGATGCCCTTGCTCTGCATAGCATCCTCCCACCCTGCCACATGGTACACTGCTCTCCCCCCCCCAGCCTCCATCACCCCGTCTCCTCTCTCTATGCATCAATGCAAATTATAACAATGGTCGAGGCTTTGCTGGGTGGGGGTAAGCCTGCGTGACCTTCTGTGACGGGGAGCAGCAGAGACAAAAGGCCATTTCTCTCTGAATAAGCACATGGACAGAGGCATCTCCCCATCCAGGCGTGGGGGGGGGGGGGGGGGGGGGGGGGTCCTAAATGGAAGGATTTTACACCAAAAGAAGGCAGAAGGAAAGGGAAGGTAAAGGAGGTGCTGCTAAATAAAAATAAAAGCCTTTTTTGGTAAGAAAAATAAAATTTAACCTCCCATGACCCGAGGGTAAGGGTCCCATCTTTTGCCTTAGAAACATAAAAAATGTTCATATGGCAAGTGACCAAACTTGATCCCTAGGCTAACCCTAACCCTAAACATTATACATTATAGTTACATTAAAAACACTGAGTTAGCACCCAAGGATCCGATTAAAAGATGTGGGTCAGGATCAGAACTGGCCTCACAGGCAACATAATATTTGCATTCAGGAAAAATCTTAATATGTTGCCTCTGTTAGACCTCCCTCTACCATCTGTGAAAACAATAGCGCCACCTGGTGAAAAATCATAAAAAAGAACCTTTAGGATTTTACGAATCCATGTTTTTTATGACATGTTTTACCTGTTGCACCAAAATGTGACCTTAGTCTTGTTAATATTTTACATTATGTTTAAACATTAAAACACAATGTTCCTTACATTTTATACTTTAGCCCAAAATTCAAACAATATAAAACAAAATGTTATAAAATATGATTCCAATTAAAAGGCAAAAACAGACAAATGTCCTTGCAAGGATCAATAAGATAAATCTGACCAGCTGTATGTTCTATACGTGAGAATCATCAGGATACACAATGATGTTTTCCAATTAAAAGTCACCTGATCCAGATGTGTGTTTATTATGAGTTACCATGGTGATCAGTAGACATTTAAAACATTGGATGTCTGAAACACTTTATCATGGGACAACATTCACCTCCTCACAGATTCCTGAGAGTTTAGCTTTTCTTTTGTCCTAAATGTTTCAGACCAGAAAACAGATTTAACATCAGAGAAAGATTCATGCTGTCATGCTGAAGGTCTTCAGGTTTAAAGGTTTGACTCTGAAGGCAGAATTAAATAACTTTTAGTCTAAAATTGACCAAATGTTGAATGGCTGACAAGAAACCAGATTTCTGCAAAAAATCTGAAGTTTGTGAACAATTCTGTTGCTTTTTAGTCCAAACAAGAAGAATTTTGTTGGAATAATGAGATTTCTGTCTGTCAAATAGCCCGATTCAGACCGTCTGATAAAGTGAAGCAGGCTAAAAGATCTCAAAAAGCAACAGATCATGCCCTGTTCTAAAGAAATCCAAGAACAAAAGAACCCAGAACAACAGAACCTACAGGCCTCACGTGATTAAAGTTCAGGTCAGGTCATGATTCTGCTATCAGAGAGGTAAACATGTCCTCCATGAGAGCTCAAAGGTAAAAACCTCTCCTGACTAACACAAAGGCCCGGCTCACGTTAGCTAAAAACATCTTAGTGCTCCCAAAGACTTCTGGGAAATTTCTGTCAGCTGATGAGACAAAAGTGTTGTTGAATGTTGTAAATATGCATCTTCTATTGGTAAAGGTGAAGCAAGATTCTGGATCAAAGTACAGCTGACCTGGGTATCAACAGAGGTCAAGCTCTGATCATCTATCGCTATGGTTACTCTCTGAATCTGGTGACATCACAAGGAACTGCTAGAACCAGGGGGTGAAGATCTTCTCTCTTCTAACTGGTTGTTTGACTCATCAAAATACAACAGGAAGAGACTCAAACAGCTGGTCGTGTTTGTGTTTTGGGTTCTCTGAGAAACTCTTTGAGTTTTGTTTTTTAGGAACATTCCAGCTGTAACTTTTTTACAGACAGGATGAATTCTTTGGTCTCCATCCTGCTGAGGTGAGGACAACTCGGAGCTAACGTGTCCTTAGGTCGTCTCACTCGGTTACAGGTGTGAGACTCAGGTGCTGCTGCTCCAACAGACGCCTTTCCTCCGTTTTGACCTGGACTCTAGGTTTTGTTCTGTTTGGGCTTTAGCTCAGTGTCCCCCCAGCTGTTCCTGCTGATGATTTTGTGTGAGAGCTCAGCAGGTTTAGATGATCTAACCACGCCTCGCTGCGGCTCCCTGAGGACCAACCTGCTCCCGTTCTCACGGAGCCGGAACACCTTTTACCTCCGCCCCATCCTGAGCCGAGCAGGGAGCTATTTTAGCTTCCCGCCTGCTGCCCCTGGGACCAGACGTTACACACCCACCCCCCTGCCAATGTCCCCACACACACAAATAACAACCTCGCATCCACGTGCACGCTTGTGCACATCCCCATAATGCCTGGCAATTTTCCAGGTTGTCACTGGAAAGGTGAGTGTTGATTTCGGCGGCAGCAGGAAAGCAAAAAGGAGGCAAACTTCAGAACAATGAAACACTCCTTTAGAGTCCCCCCCCATACACACACACACACACCACACACACACACACACACACCCTCCTCTAGAAAAGGAGAAAGGTGTCAAGTTTGTGACAAGTGCATTGTTGTCGTCTCCCCCGCCCTTCGTGCTGCGAAGGCGTCGGCAACTTTCTGGAGTTCTTACAGAAAGTTTGACCTACTTAGGTTACGGCTGCACAACAACACACAGCCACACAGTTACACACACAACAAACAAACTACACACAGCCAGACAATTACACACACAACAAACGACGCGCATAATGAGACAATAACACACACCCATGACCCCAGACTCACAACAAGATGATAAAACACAAAGAGACAATAAAACACATTGAACAAACGTAACCAAAATGACTGAACAGTCAATAGAAAAACTCATTTTATTCATTCATTTATTGTTTTTTGCTTCTGTTTGTTTATTTTGCCAACTTCCTGTTTTCCCTCCTGCTCTCCTCTGAAGGAACGAGGGTGAATTTTTCTAATGTTGAGGAATTTTTATCAGATTTCTTATGTTGGTTTGAGCTAAATATCTTGTTGTTTCATCTGTTAAAGGTTTAGATTCAACCAGGAGCCAGGCCTGGGAGGAGAGCTGGTGGCCGAGCACCAGGTGGTCGAGCCTTAATGGCTCTATAGGTTTCAGTTGATCTGAGCTAAAAAGAAAAAAACAGGAAGCCCCCTCCACACGGGCCTACCACCTGGAGGCAGAAGGGTCAATGGGTGCAGTGATGGGTGGCAGACGGATCCTTGATCCATTTTAGAAGAGTTTTAGAAGCGTGGAATGTCACCTCTCTGTCAGGCAAAGATCTGGAGCTCGTATGTGAGGAGGATGAGCAATACCTTCTACATATGGTTGGCCTCACCTTCACACCCAGCTTAGGCTCTGGAACCCACCTCCTGAGGGGCTGGACTCTTTCCTACCCCGGAGTTACCCGAGGGGGGAGGCATAGAGCGGTTAGAGGGATAGTCCCCGGCTGAGCTCCTCTGTGTTAGAGTTCTCACTAGTGAACCAGAGGGTCTCCTCTTTATGGCTCAAAACTGGAGGAGAGAAGGTACAGACTGTTGTTTGTGTCGATGCACCTAACAGGAGATTCCACCGTTTATCAGCGGGACTCAGTGTCCAGGTGGGCAGCGATGGAGTTACTGAAGGTGTGTGATTGGGAGGAACCTGATCTGAACCCAAGTGGTGTCTTATTGGCTTTCTGTGTTAGACATGGATTGTCCATGACAAACATCATGTTTGAACATATGGTTGTCCGTACGTGCTCCTGGTACCAGGTCACTATGGGTCACTGGTCAATGATTTAATTTATAATCGTATCATCAGACCTACAGGTAGTCCTGGACACTCAGGTGAAGAGAGGGGAGTGGAGCTGTCAGCTGATCACCATCTGGTGGTGAGCTGGGTCTGATGGAGGGGGAGGATGGTGGACAGACCTGGTTCCCCCAGAGGAGAAGTGAGGGTGAACTTGAATGTTTGTCTGTGGGATCTTCAGCTCACACCTCCAGGAGTTCTTTAGGACCATTTAGAACAGGGGAACTCAGCAGGTGACCCCGGGCCTCCTCTTTCTGGCCCTTGAGCCATGTATGTGTTCCCCATGCTGTCATTATGTAATAAAATCATTGCAGACCCTCCGTTCAGCTCCAGGCAAGCAGCACCACCCATCCCCACCCAGACCACGGACTCCTCCATGGAATTTTTACGTGCTCCTTTTGGGCTAGTACCTGTGATTTAGAACCTTCATAGGGGCGTGACTGTACAGTGTTCATTTAGAACATTTGACGTTGATAAATCCTCCAGTCAGTCACTTCTAACACCTTAGATAATAGAAATAATTTAAATAGTTGTCAATAATTATTGGGAATTGTGTGTATTGAGTCACAATAATCAATATCTGAAAACTAAATGAATAAAAAAGCACAAGAACATGGTTCAATCAGAACGTTTGAGGTCAAATCAGCTGCAGGAGGAAACAACCTGATGATCTGAGAATCCAAAAGTTCTGCTCCTTTTATTTGATCCAAACATTCGTTTATGCTTATTTAAGGTTGTTAAAGTTAAAAATTCATCTCAAAACAAAAGACATTAAAAATGTGGTCTAATTAAAAGTTGGTTTGCACCTGAAACATGTTCATAATAAACTCATAAAGCTGGAAAATCTGCTGGTTTTTAAATGTTAAAACACTGAGAACAGCTGCTGTTTAATAAATCACATCAGGCTGAGGCGACGTTCGCCTGATTTATAACCTGATGCAGCTTCTTTAACGCAACAATCATGTTTTTATACCAGAACTGAAGGAGTAAAACCTCATTTAATCAAAGGATTAAAGCTGCAGTCAAATTTACTCCATAGATGCTGAAAATCCTCATGATTATTAGAATAAAATGATTTATATATTTAAAAGCCAGTCAGACAGGAGGTTAGAACATGTTAGGAGTCAGAGGTGTTCAATAACTGGATATTACTAAGAAGGCATGAAATGGTTAAATCTTAAAAGAAAAACTACATCATAAAGATAATTTCAAAATACTGAAGTGATTGTCTGTAAACCAGTACATTCCTTCATGTATGTTAAAGTGCACATGTTTAAATCCATGTCTTTGTGTTAATGTTATGAATTTTTAGTTAATTGGCTGAGAGGTTTTGTGGGTGAAGCTGGTGACTTGAAAAGGCTGAATATTACTATAAATAGTATTTTAGATGTTTGAATGAAGGGTCGGCATATAAAAGCAGCAGTTGCAGCTTTTAGTCTGTGATTTAAAAAAAAACTGTTTTCTTTTTTTAACTTTTAAAATAACTAATTGAATAAATAAAGGGTTTCAGAAAAGCATCAGATCCCATGGATCTGATTGGCTGATTGTTTTGTTCTGATCTCTGTAAATTAAATTATCGGAACAGGATTCGATTAAAGGTTTTTGTTTTTTCTAAATAAATTAAAGACATCAAAAAATTCAAACTGGTCTTTAAAGGTTTAAAGTCCTCCAGATGGTTGACAGGTTGGTTGTTTTGAGCAGGACTGAAGCTGTTTAACTGATTTATGAAGAAATAATATTCATTTGTAAAGTTTTTGAAGGAGTTTGTTGGAAGCAGAGATTTTTGTCCTCAGTGACTCAGGAGGCTAAATTAAACCGACGCCTGATGGCTGAATGTTCGGCTCTGTGTGGATCTTTTGGTTGAAGGGTCATGTGATCGGTTCTGAACGCGTTCATCAGCGCCGCTCTCCTTCCTGTTAGTGCTCGTCCCTCCCTCCTCCTGCAGACATCAGACCGTCACTCAGAAACACACGGCAGGACTCCAGGGACCCACTGCATGTTCATCAGTACAATCTGCTGCCACTCACTCAACCCGGTGTATAAAACGTATTAAAAGAAAAACAACTTTCTAAATCTTCAGGAGGAGAAAGGGAAGAGGAGCAGCTCAAAGGGAGGGAGGGGGGGAGGGGTGCACTTAGAGATATTTAAAGGCGAAGGAGATGGGCTTTGTTAAAGTTGCGATTCCCCTGGGTTCCCCTGGTTGAGACGAAGGGATCTGATGAGCTCCTGTTCCTGCAGCTCCTCCTTTAGCTGGGGGGGTGTAATTATACTGCCAGGGCTTTCAGGGCCCTGACATACCTGTCACCTGGGAAGGAGAGCGACAGCGACACATCTGCATACCTTTTAGCTCGCGCTTCAGAATCTGGAAACTTGTCCTCTCTCGTTTGTTTCCAGCGATTGTGTTTTTTCCCGTTTGTTGTCTTATTTCCTCCTCCTTCTGCTCGCCTGAAGACGCTTTGTGTTTGAGGAGTTCACGGCTCGTTCTCGGCTCTCATTTGATCACTTTCAGGAGGAAAAACACAGTGGGAGGAAGTGGGAAGCTTTTGATTCGAGGTGTGGTTACTAATGAGAGGAGAGGAGCACGGTGAGAGCTGTCAGACATTCTAATGTGGCTTTAACGCATCCGATTCATCTTTTGCATATTTAACAAATTGAACCTAATAAGTGACAGAAATCATCAGACATGAAACTCAATCATGAGGACAAGAAGCAGGATGGTGAAGCTTTAAGATGTTTAACATCAGAGATTAGATTCATCTTATTCAGGTCAATAAATCTACGGAAAACCTACAGCTCAACGTCAACGTTCAGCCTTACCTGGAGGTGAAGACCCGTGGTAGACATTCGCTTCAGGGATGTTTGGACAGGACATGTTCGCCTGATGAAGACAGAGTTGTCCCATGGCAAGCTGGTTGGAGGCGAATGTGAGACAGATGACCTTTCATGGAGATATCTACAGGGTTACCGGGGTCCCACCCTGGATCCAGGCCTTGGGGTTGGGACCCATGAGCGAGCGGCTGGTGGCTGGACTTTCACCCCTAGGGCCCAGCCTGAACCAGTTACATGGGCTCATCCCACTATGGAAACACCACCTGCAGGAGGAGCATTAAGGACCTGGTGTAATGTGGGTTAGTAGCAGACCGAGGAGTTTTGGCAGTCTGATCCCCGGACACAGAAACATGTGACATGGAACATCACCTCTCTGGAGGGGAAGGAGCTGCAGCGTGTGGAGGAGGTTGAGCGGTAGTTAGCTATAATCAGACTCACCTCCACACACAACGATGGCTCTGGATGGAACCCAAGTACTTGAGAGGGGTTGGACTCTGTTCTATGTTGGAGTTCCTCATGTAAGAGGCGGAGGGCTGAGGTGGCTTTCGTTAACATCGAGACCCTTAGCCTTTATGTTGGGGTTTACCCTGGGGGACATAAGGGTAGCTTCTGGGAACTCCTGGCAGATCAACCTGTCAAGATGGTCTTCAACTCCCACCTCCAGCAGAGCTCTGACCACGTCCTGAGGTCTGAATTGGCCTGGTTCTACGATTGTTGAGGTGGCTGTTGCTAACTGTGGTTGCAGGTGGTCAGTGCAGAGGATAGGGCAGCTGTCAGGCTGAAGAAGGAAAAACTCAGAGCTACTTCCCTGACTATGGGTGTGTGGAAAAGTTAATTTTAGTGAAATGAATCTCCTGAACAGGATTTTTTAACCTGTTGGAGCAGAAACATCTGATATTTGAATTGAGCTGTTTTGGTTGGAGCTGCTGAGGTCTGTAATCCATGTTATTGTTTTAGACTCAGCTGGTGGCGTCCTCACATGTAATCACACATCTATCAGGTATTTCTGTTGCTTCAGTCATTATCTTCTCTTGTAAGGAGAAGTGTTTATGATCAGAGCAGAGGGCGAACGGCCTTCTGGGTAGAATCCTCGATCCATGGCTCGTTACTGCGTTCGTTTGTTTCCTGACTGGATGCTGTTACAGAAGCAGAGCTGAGCAGCACAGTGAAACCCTTAGATTCTACTTTAGCTCAGACTCAGTTCACCTGTCTGCTGCTGACGAACACTGAGGCTGTCCTCTGTGTTTACAGTGTTATAGAGCAGGGTGGAGAACCTTTTCTTGCTAAGGGGCCAAGTGGTTTTATGAAGTCCTCCGAGGGCCACAGTCAGAACGTAAACCAGTGATATCAGTCTTCAAGATGTGGGCTAAAATCTCCAAGTATAAAGTTCTCAGTCACAAAGATTTGAATGGAAACAGGTAGAAAAATAAATCTATTGTGATCGTTTCACTTTTAAGTGATCAGTAATATAATGAACATGTCAACTTGACCTGAACAGAGCAACGCTTTGTAGGAAAGGATCAGTAAATCTTTGTAGACAGAACCAGGACCAGGACCAGAACCAGAACCAGAACCAGGACCAGAATCAGGACTGAGACCAGAACCAGGACCAGAATCAGGATCAGGACGAGGACTAGAACCAGAATAAGGACCAGGATCAGGACTAGAACCAGATATAGGACCAGAACTAAAACCAGGACCAGGACAAGAACCGGAATCAGGACCAAGATCAGGACTAGAACCAGAATTAGGACCAGGATCGGGACCAGGACAAGGACCAGAATCAGACTTAGGACTAGGACCAGGACAAGGACCAGAATCAGGACCAGGACCCAAACCATAACCAGGCCCAGTACGAGAACCAGATCTTTGAGTTAGATGATCTGGATTTTTCTGACACTGTGAGCATTTTGCTCTGAGTCTCTAGATGTAATTAAAGCTTTAAATCTGTTTTCTGCAGGTCTGAGGGGACGCTCTTGTCCTTGTGCACACACACCATCGCTCACACATGCACACACTCACACACACACACACACACACACACACACACACACACACACAGTGACAGCGGAGAGCCGGAGTCCTGCAGGCTGCTGCAGAATTCCAGCTCGGATCCAAATCGGAGATAATCTGCCTCATTCATATTGTGGCTCCTGACGTAAATGATCTGATAATTCACGTGTGGAGTGAATTAACATCTGTTGTTTGAACGGGCCTAATGTCTCTCCATTCATCACATTCACAGGATTACACCGCTGACCAGACCCGTGTGTGTGTGTGGGTGGGTGGGTGTGTGTAGGGGTGTGTGTGTGCGCGCGTGTTAGTAAGTAAACTTTATTTATTTAGTGTCCTTCAAGACAAGACTCACAAGGTGTTTGGCACCACAAGCAGAAAAAATGAAGATAAACCTCATCCTGTTAAAATTAATTAAACAATAAAATAATAAAACGAGTTTCTGATTCTCCTCATTGAGGTGGAAGACGATGTCAGCATGTTGTAACCAACAGATTCCACACTTTGGTGGGATTTAATTAAACATTTAATAAGGGTTAAAAGTAAATAAAAGCTGAATGTCATCAGCCTGGTGGTGATAAGAAAGTCTTTAAAATAAAACTTTTAAAAGAAGATTTAAAGGAAGTAGAAACAGCACAAAAATACAGTGAGTATAAGAACAGAACCCTGTGGAACACCGTGTTCAAGACTGATGATTTAAAAGTGGATTTAACAACAGAGATGTTCCTTAAGGTTAAATAAAAATAATACAAAGATAAACCAGCCGAGAGCCGACCAACTCCTCAGTGTCTGCAGCGTCACTGAGTGATCCACCTGGTCAAGGGTTGATCTCAGACCCAGGGTCAGTGAAACAGCACTTCCCTTCATCCCTGAGCATAAACTGATCATTAGTGAATCATTATGTGTGATTCACCTGCACAGAGGCTGTCAGGTGAGCTGCAGCGCTGTGATAGGACGCTCTACGCCTGAGACGTTTGACCTCTGAAGGCAGCAGCTGCAGATCATTCACCAGCGAGCAGAAACTTCCTGGGAGTCAGCTCATCAGAGGAGGAAGCAGGAAAACCAGGGATTGAATGTTCCGTCACACAAAAACAGAAATATTCACCCTGGATTCAATCAAGCCCGATTCTGTTTTGGTAATTGTGGGTTCTGGGCGTCTGGGCCCGGCTCGGCGGGAAGCTGTGACTTGTGTTCGAGGCTGACAATGAAACAGAGCGACGACAGCTGCCGGATGGCGGGCGAGCTCGTGTACCTCGACGCTAAAGTCTTGTCAGTCACATTTTCCCTAATTAACGAACATCTGCTTTCCATTTTCGGTTACGCCGCATCGCCGGCTCGTCTCGCGCGAATCGTCGACTCCTGACCTCCCCCGAGGAAGGGAGGCGCTGTCAGAAGCACCAAGCTTCTCCTGCACCACTGGGGGAGGAGGGGGAGGGCCTCGAACCCTCTGAGACGTCTCTGAGGAACTTCCTCTGGGACGGCCGAGGCAGGAAGTGCAACGCTGGTGTTACGCTTTGATTGGCTGAGACATCCTCATGTGGAGGCTTCGTCCTCCAGCTGAACAGGTGTGTGTGTGTGTGTGTGTGTGTGTGTGTGTGTGTGTGTGTGTGTGTAACAAACCAGGACTTGTTGAGCTGTTTTTGTTTAAAAACAGACCATTAGATAAACTTTATTTGTATAGTTCCCCTCACAGGAAACGAGCTTCAGAGTAAAATATAAAACTGATCTGTGGGACAGAAACCTCGTATCTCCATTTTTCATCACGTTCACGTTTTCACACAGCTCTACTGGTCATCTGTTATATCTATCAGTGCTTTTATGGATAAATGTTTAAAGAAAAGTGTGTCAGAAACAGGATGATCCTGGGTTTGTTGTTGGTAAATTAAAGAACTTATTTTTCTGTACAGTTGCAATTTTTGAGAGATACAAGGTTTTTACCTGCCAACAACAATATTTTAATTCATCCGTCTTATTGTAGCATGCACTGAATAAGTAACCTTTAAATAATCACTAAACTATAAAAATCTAAGAATTATGGGGATGTTTAAATAAGAAGTTAAAAATGATCTTACATTGATAATAACTTAATATTATCATTATTATTTTTAAAATGTTATATTACAACACTATGTGTATGACTTCAAAGGACATGTCACAAAGAGCTCGTGACCTGTGACCATCTGGGGTTTGTTACTTAAAGAAAACTGCTTTTTCACTTCCTGAAAAGTTGACATTTTGGAGAAACAAGGTTCAACCTGAGAGTGAAAAATGTCCATAAAACACAGGAGGTCAGAGAAAAATCGTAAAAACAAAAATAAACAGATATTAAACATAAATGGAGGTTCAGCAGGTTTCTACCACAGGTCTTATCCTTTACCTGATCTAAAGTCCCTTCTCTTCTCCCTGACCTTTGACCCCGTCTGAGACGCTGAGTGTTTTAGGTTTTAATTATTTAGACCTGGTTGATTTACTGGTTGTTTTATTGTTTAAAACAGGTCTGATTGACTCTGTGACCTGATGGTTTTACTCTCAGGTTTAGTTGATCCTATCTGCAGCCACAACACTGTTGGCTGTTTTTGCATAGGACACATTTCACTGTAACAAAGGTTCTTCTCACATTTTCAAACTCAAATGTTATTTTTTTAATCGACCAATGGGAAACATTTTCTACCCCATGGAGTCTTTAGAGGACAAAGTGTTTTTTAAATGATGTAAAAACATTTTGATTCATGTTTTTTCTACTTTGTGTTGAATCTTTGATCAGCTCAGTTCTGATCAAAATATATTCATTTATTATCAGGAGTAAAACCACTTTGATTAGATAATGCTACCTTTATTTTAAAATAATGACATTTATTTGTTAGAAGATGATTTTAATATTAAGTCTTTAGGATATTTTCCAGAATATTAAATGTGATGCACTATCAGCCTTTGAGCAGCATTCCTATCCTGTGAAGTCACTGGAGGACAAACAGGCTGTTAAAACCAGGTTTTTATCTGTGGAAATGAGTTGTTTTTATCCTGCATCCTGTGATTTTAGGGTTTTGGTTTTGAGAATAATGATCAAAGCTGTCATTTTTAACGTTGATCTGTAAAACCATCCATTCGTCATCAACCCAAACAGGATCATCGGCTCTTCTGATTGGTTCATTGAATCTACATGATCCTACAGACAAGGAAACTAAAACATGGCTACCTTTTCTTGTGACTTCAGGTGCATTTTTCTCAATTTTTTGGTAAATAATCTCGTTTTAAAAGTATCATTAAGAAAAAATACTGTAATTTAAAGAGTTTAAATCCCCCTAATTACTGAACATTTGGAGGTTTCTAGCAGGACTGGAGTTGTTGAACAGATTTATGCAAAATGTTTTAATGGTTGTTAAAGTTTCCATTTTGTCCTGTAGTGACTGAAGTGGGTGGAGGTCTGATGGATTCAGTTCCATCAGGTTAAACAACAAACCAAGACCCCAAATCCTCTGAAAAGTCCAAACTATTAATCTAGGTGTTGAAAAAGTTTTTACAAAGATTAAAAACCGGAACCCTTTCTGTGTCTCGGACCGGAGTTTCAGCTGATGCTGATGAAACATCCGTCCCTGTTTTTAATTACTGCTGGTGACAAACCGGTAAAAAGCACTCCTTCCTTCAGCTGGTGACTCACGTCACTCTGTTCTCACATCTGTTCAGTAAAACGTGTTAATACAAACGGCCGTCCTGGTCCGGTAATGAGGAATGCTTCCCGTTGTCTCCGCTGACGTGAGCGCTGACAGGAAGCATCCGGACCTCCGAGCAGGATGCTGCACATTACTGAGCAGCAGACAGTCCATGGAAGAGCCGAGCGCTCCGCATCCCACATGACAACGCCGACCCACAATCCTTCATCCGCCTGCTAATCACACGTTTCAGACGCTCAGCACTCAGAGGCTCCCGTACCTCCTGATTCGGTTTGGAAGGCAGAGAAACCTCAGCGGGTTTCCAAACAAAAGGCTAAATGATTACATTTAAAAATAATTAACAGATGGGCCCAAGCTGGGGAGAGAAAAATATGATTTCCTACAAATGATTGCATTCTCTCCCCCTTTGGTGTGAAAGTAGACTCAAGAACACTTTTAAATAATTTGTTCAATTTGTTCCACAGCCAAAGAAATGCAGCTTGCTGAAAATTCAGATTCATTAAAACTTAATTAATATGCATCATTATGTAAATGAGGTTGCTGTTAATGAGTTCTTAAAAGAAGCCTTCCTTAATTAGTTCACTTTTAATGGCATCATCATTTATCTTTTTTTCTTTGAAGCAGAATGACGGAACGGAAGTAGCCTCTCCCAAAAGTCCTCCAGATCTCTGCGTTTAGGAATTCAACTCTGTTTGTTCTATTTCTATGATTAAGACCAGATTCAGGGTTTAATTGAAAGGGAATCTGGGTTATTCTCAAGTGGTTTCTATTAGTTATTTATCTATAGTAAGGACAACACCTACCAGTGGCATCACTCAAAGTGGGTGGAGCCTCTAGAAACATGAAGTAATCCTCTGAGTGGAGCAATAGTCAGGATCAGTCAGATCAAGAGAGATTAGAAATTAATTTAGTTTATTACATTTTTGTTTTTACTTGATTGTTTTTAGCATATTATTTTAACAGATTTTAATATAATCCTTTAAAACTTTGACTTGTCTGCTTGTGATGTGAAACACCTTTTGATTTTATCCTTTGAACATGTTTTAAAAATATGAAGTTTACTTGATTACTAATTTTCAGTTAGGCCTACCTCTTACCAACGTTCCCGCAATGACTTAGAACACTATATAACCTGTTAGCTAACCTCTACAGTTAGAACTCTATATTACCTGTTGGCTAACCTCTACAGTTAGAACTCCATATTACCTGTTGGCTAACCTCTACAGTTAGAACTCCATATTACCTGTTGGCTAACCTCTACAGTTAGAACTCCATATTACCTGTTAGCTAATCTCTACAGTTAGAACTCCATATTACCTGTTAGCTAACCTCTACAGTTAGAACTCTATATTACCTGTTAGCTAACCTCTACAGTTAGAACACCGTATTACCTGTTCGGTAACCTCCACAGTTAGAACACTATTTTTCTATATTCACTATACCGGTGGTCTCTAATGTTTCTTGCACCAAGCCATTCGTCCAGGGGGAGGGGGAATGTCCTGGGTTGCAGTGAGAGCTTTCTGGACCCAGTGGCCCGGACATGCCCCCTCCCCTGGATCGAGACCTTGCGCTGCACCCCCCACCCCCAACCTTCTTGCGTAATACATCAATTACATGTTGTTATTCAGTCATTCTGACCACCCAGTTTCAAATGACCCATGAACTGGTACCAGTCCAAGGACCAGTGGGTGGGGACCCCTGCTCTATACTTACAAAGTGTTGTGTGTTCGTGTGATTTTTTAATCATATTTGATCATTTTCTCATGCATGTTGTTGATTGATTGTGCACTTTTTGTTGTTTTCAGTATTTCAAAATTCTTATTGTTTTTTTCTTTTTAGGCTCTTGTAAACATTATGATTCAAAATAATAACATGAACATCCCTCAGCACAAAAATGTTTCCATAGAAACTCATTCAAATCGCATTTAGATCCTTCTAAAATGAGAATAAAACCTGCAGCTCATTTGAGTTATGAGGCTTGAGTTTTAGTTCTCAAGGGTTTGATTCATAATAATGTCTCTATACCATATATGGCAAATGGAGAAAATACAATAAAAACAAAGGGCAGTTAAAAAAAACATAAAACAATAAAATGTATAAAGCTTTTATTGCTTAATTTTTACATGAATACATAAATGTATCCACGCGTCCTTTAGTGAGTATTTAATGAAATATAATGCCCTAACTTTCATGGACATTGTAATTGTTGTATATTCATATGTTGTTTATTGCTGTAGTATCTTTGCCCATTATTTTGTTTGTTTTATCTCTTTCTGCAGGTCTAGAAGTAGAGTTCTTTTACCTCTTGTTCTTGTTTCTGTCTCTGTTAACTTTCTTCCTTTGGTTGTTTTCTTTACCTTTGTATTAAAACATTTTCATATTCCTTGAACTTCTTTGAGTTTGTAGTTTATTTTTCTGATAAGTTCTGTTCCATCAGTGAGATAACTCGATCAAAGTTAAGATAACGAGATCAAAGGTGAGATAACGAGATCAAAGGAATGTTTGGGTCGTTCTGACGTGGCGTTCCATCAGTTTTTATCAACAATCAGGACCACGCCCACCAAGTTTACATGAGACCAGGACTATTTTCTGTTTAGTCTCCTCCCACTCTGAGTGATTTCACCAGGTGTGGTTCTTAATGTGGAGGTGGCGGTGATGGAGGCTGGCCTCTGACATTATGAAACATCTGTCCCATGCCGGGTTCTGACGGCAGCATATGGAAACTCTCTACTTCCTGCTGGTGAAAGTCAGGTGTCGTCTGAAGGTGAGGGCCGCATTGCGAGCCCCCCCTCCCTCCATTTCATGTTGCCTCCCCATCCTACCTGATAAACACTGGCATTTGATCTAAAGGCGTTCAAACACACCGTCTATCTTTGTGCTTCCAATAAGACGAACCATCTGTTGTTGCTCGGCTCGCCGTTCATTAAATCTAATTTTCCTCGGCAGAAATCGGGTTTTAATTGTACGAGTTGTACACAGGTTACCGTGAGCTGGGAGTAATGGCTTCCTTAGTGGGATGGGAGGGCTGCAGACGGCAGGATGGATGGATAGATGAATGGATGGATGGACGATTGATGCAGATTGTGGGAATGGGTTTTGCTGGATGAGGTCGTTTTTCAGCACGTAGATTACATCAAGTCAACGTGCAGCAGCCTTACTGCTCTCAGCAGAGCCTTATTGGCAGGTGACAAAGGAAACAGAGGAAATGTGAGCAGCAGATTTACATCAGCATTGCAGCGACTTCTGTGAGTCGTAACTCATCTTAAAGCTCCACGTTTAAAACGTCACATCAGCGCTGTAGAAGGAAACCTCCAGAATCCACCCAGGGATTCACAAAAGAGCTGAGCTTCAAACTTTCAGACGCCTGAAGGGAGAAATCTAAAAAAAAAGTACCAAAAAAAACCCTGAAATTATTCTTGTTGGAACAAATGAAAAAGTAAAGAAGCCAGAAACAGATGAACTCCTCTAGATTATCATCACAAAATCAAACCCCTTCTGGCCTTAAAGCCACCAGATGGAGTATCAGGATTAGTACCTTCATCAACAGCCCGCCAGATACAGTCCTCTGCTGCCCCCTGCTGGAGGATATACACGTGGAAAGTGCCCATTTTCTTTCTTTATTAGTGTTATATTGTAATAACAATAACACTGACTGTTATTTGCTATATTAGCTATATTAGCCAATAAACAGCTTGTCAATAAGAATCATTTGTTATTATTATTATTATTATATTTCAGGCTTTAAAGGGGTAATGCCAGACTAAAACTAATTTCAGAGTCAAAGTCTTTTTCATTTTTCCCCAAAATCTAATACAAGTGTTTCATGGAGGATTTTTCCAAAACCTTACAGGCTACAGAGGACCATCCTCTCATCCTCTTCATCACTCCTATCAGCTTCTGCTATCAAACAGGAAGTGGTCTTCAGCCTTTTCATCTCTATCATCCTCTCATCCGTATAACATTGTCAAGAGATTCCATACTTCCTGTAAATAAAGCCAAGAGGGAGCAGGTCAGTGAAGAAGAGGTGGTCTAGAACTGAGCCCTGTGGGACGCCACACAAGACAGAATCAGAGGAGGCCACATGGTCCCCAAGGCAGATACAGAAAGAACGCTCAGCCAAGTAGGATCTAAACCAGTCTAGTGCTGTAGCTCTGATCATGATGGGGATCATTTGAGGAAGCTTTTAGCTTTAAATCACCAATCACCTCCTGCAAGGACAACACAGTCACCGCCTCAAAGCTGTCAAAGACAGCAGAGCAGGGGGCGGAGCCTGAGGCGCTGTGTGCACACGGTGCGATATGAGTCCTGGTGGAGGTGACATTATATTCATGTTAAACAAGTTCTGACAGTTTTTTATTTCTTGTTTTAATTCCATCTTTTAATATTAGAACAGTTAAGTATTTTCTCTTCACAAATCAGAATCCTATTAAATGTCAGGTTATTAAGTGAGTGAGTCAGGAGGAGCAGAAACATCCTGAATGAGGCGTTTTGAGATTTTAGCTGCTGACTCAGTCATGCTTTTAAGGGTTTTGATGTTTATTTCTATCATTTTCCAGTCAGTCATGATCTTTGTAAACCCCAGGCCTCATTTTCTTTTTTTTGGCAACATTTGCTCAAACATTAGCTTCCCACGTAAAGGTGACAGTATCTCAACAGGGTTTATTTATAGTCATTTGGTTTGATAATGAAGGTAACGGCCATCAGATACTCCACAGGTGTAAGAACTGTTTCAAGTTGGAGAAAAAAATCTAACAAACTATTTACAAACTATGCTATTCACAAAAATATCAATTTTGCCTGAGAAAATCCTGAACTGTAAAATGAAAATCTCTATGAAATGGTGCAGGTGAACCTCCAGAATCCATACATCTGACATCATATGGACAGAAAATGACTCTAAAAGTATAAAATATGGAAGTTTTACAGATGTTTTGGTGAATTAAAGTCAATGTTTATGTAGCACCCGTACCACGTAGCTAGATTGTTAACCAGTAGGTTAAACTGGGTATAGTACTCTGGACGGGGCCCTGGGAACTTTTAGTTATGGCTTGCCGTACTACTGGCTTACAGGAGATACAACTTTCTATTTATTAGTTTCCTTTTTTTTTTCCATCAAACCTTCAAATTTATTGGCAGTGCCTCCACTTAGCAGGAGAACATGAAATATTTCACCTTTAATAACCTGCTAAGAATCTAGTTTAGATTAATCCTAATTTTTAATACAATCCCATGAAATATAAAAGCTTTAAAATAATTAAACAAAATACTGAAGCAGGATTCAAATTTAAATGAACAGTTTAGTAAACAATTATTAGTTTAACACCAAATATAAAAGAAAAAAATATAAAAAGTCAAAATAGTCCTTTAGTGTAGTTACCCTTCAAAGGTATTTCAAAATAAACCACACTTTTCAGTTCACATAACCTTTACCTTGTAAAGGTTTCTAAAAGTCCAAATTCTAAATAAAATAAAACCCGTTGCAGGCCTGAATCCATGCTTGGGTGCGGTGTGGCCAAAAACAAACAGCCCTTTCACTCACTGAGCAAAACAAAATTAAAGCAGTGCACTGGTTAGATTTTTTGTACTCACGAATCCTTTTGAGTTCCAATTAGAATGGGAAAAACAGTTGTAATGATCCCTTTAATATGCAGCTAGGCAAGCTGAACAGGCAGGCGATGACAAAGGTGAAACTCCAAGGTCTCTCTCAGCAGCAACCTCACATGTGCCCTCAATGACTGACTGGGGAACTTCTGCTTCTCTCCAGTGGGTCCAAAGATTAGCTCCTGGTCCACTGAATACAGGAACAGTTCTCAGTTCCTAAGCTATCATTCACAGAACTCATTTTTCTTCTCATATCGAGATATTAAGAGTTTTACTAGCCACTCATGTTAGCATTTACATTCAATGTACCATAACATCTGCTGTTAAATTCTTGACATACATGCTACATCATGCTAGCAAGCTAAAATGCTAATTGCACTTCGAATTATTTTCTCTAGCACACTGCATCTTTCTGAAGCAGCATAAAACATAAACACAAAAGGTATTTACCTTCTTTATGCTTCTTAAAGTCCGTTACTTGTTGGCAACTCTGCATTAACCTCAGTATTGGACAGCTACAGGCTCTCATCTTCACCCCTCAGCTCCATTTCATGCTCTGCTGCTCTGATATGCACACTGCCCTCTAGCACGTTTTGTCCCACCCACTTACATCAGATTGGTCAGTACAAAATTCATTTGTCCAATGCAAAACACAACAGAACAAGATTGACACATGACATCACTGAACATTAGGTTGTGGGCCTGCCATGCGGCTGCCATGTACATTCTAAACAAACTTGTGTAACATTCAAGGGATGTAGTAAATTTGACAATGATTGATTTAATCAGCTTAACTCAGTTTTTCTTTAACAAATATGAACTGTTATTCTGCTTTTTATAACCCAATACATTTTTAATGACAAAGTAACTTATTTTTTAAACAAAAACACTCAATCATATTAAATCACACATTTTATCCATTAAACACTGTTTTTAGAACTCAAATGCATGTTTTAACATGAACTTAGTTAAATTCTTGGTTTTATTACAAAGCACAGTTTTAACTGGGCTACATTTATTCTTAATGAGTCATTTTGAGCACAACATGTTTTCAAGGTATTTCAAATGATTATAAATCACTTTAAATCAGGACTCTTCGACCCTGGTCCTGGAGGTCCTGGAGGGCCTGTACCTGCATGTTTTCTACCTGCGCCAGCAGAGGTTCATGGTGTATTTTTTACTAATCATTAGTGGTAGAGTTAGGGTTGTATTTTTAAACATGTCGAGGTCATTTGGTAAGTTTTTATTGACCTTTTCCTTGACATGTTTTAACCACTGGCTGCAGTTTTCAGACGTGTCACAGGTGTTGGTGAGACGCGTCTTTATCAGCTGTTCTTTGAAATTTGTTAAGGAAAAGATCAATACAAATGGACCTAAGGACCTCTACATGTCTGAAATAAAAGAAAACTAATAGTTTGCGTTTAGTTTAAGTAGATACGGTTTCAGTCTTTAAGCTAAAACTCTTGTCATTAAGTTGATATTCAGCTTGTTTAGGATTGTGAAGGTGGAGCTAATTATTGGATCTAGATTTACTGTTGAAGTGTAGCTCGCCCCTGGTTCCAGGGTCCACAGACGTCAGGTTCTGCTCATCCGTCACTATGGTAACTGAATCTCTGGTCACATCACAAAGGAGCTGATGAAATCAGGGTCAAGATCATCTCTCATCTGACTGATTTTCTCAGTAGATTTGAGTTTACATCAGTGTTGTTTTCGTTAACAAAGACTGTTAAAAACGCACCTTTCTTTCAAGACAATAACGACTGATGACTAAAACATGTCTGTGAGTTCTCAATGGCGCAACAAGATGGGAGTGAACAGAAACACCACTCATAACTGCCCTTTGATTGTGGTAAAGATGAACCCGTTACTTTCCAGGGTGAAGTGTTGTGTGGATCTGCTGGTGCTCTCCCTCATCAAATGGATACTTATTGAAAGAATCCTTCTTGACAGCTTGTGACAACCCTGCTGATGGATTCTATATTATGTCCTGATTTAATCAACTACACAGTGAGTAGTTTGATTTGTTTCTTTTGTTTTTCTAAAAATGTGGCGCTAGATTCAAACCACTGATGAGCTAAAGCTAAGCTAATGAGCAATTAGTGATTCTATTCATTAATTAGAGACATGTATTTGGCATCATCATGGCCAAATGTTACACCAGTACTTATTAGTGTTGATTCAATATTTTGGTTCTTGTAGTTTTGTTTGTTCTGGATGCTTGTTACTTTTCCTGTTTAATGCCAAAGCTGCCTATGGTACTTTTAAATTGAATAACTGATTGGTCTGAAATCACATAATTTATTTTGATGGGACCCATCAGAGGATTTGACTTTATTTTGATTTTGAATTAACTAATTGAATGAACCGACCTAAATTACTCTTTTTGTCGACTAAAAGACAAAAATTAATCAGCATTTTCATCCAAAAGACTAAGACTAAAACGGCTGTCAAAAACACTGGTTTGTGTGATGTACTTGAATGCACCATAAAATCTCTTTCTCCAATCACAAACTGCAGGCAGTTTCAAACTAAATTAACAAACAGCCATGAAGGCTGAATATCCTCCAGAGATTAGTCAGAGTCCACTCCCAGGTATTAGACACATCCACCTGTGGCTCAAGTCTCTATTGTGCAGCTAAAGTCTTTAATCTCAAATCTGCAGCAGCAGGATGTTTCTTTGTCAAACTATTAGATTATAATTTTTAAAATGAAAACTAAAGACAATAAAAAGTTAAAATATACAATACAAGGATGGACTGGCGACCCGTCCAGGGTGTCCCGCCTCTCGTCCCTTGACCGCTGGAGATAGCCCCCGCAACCCTCTGGAGGAATAAGCGGTTTAAGAAAATGGATGGATACATTACAGATGTAGAGAAAATTAGGAAAACTCAAATGTACATCCTTGCATAATTTGTCAACAATATTCATGGAAGAGTCAATATGTTAAAAAAAATTAAGACAAAATGTTCTCAGGTACATCAGAGGCTAAATCACAAAATTACCTGAATCATTTGTCAGGCGGGGTGGTGCAGGAGTGTAAAGAACCCAAAAGCAGGATGGACGAACGGAGGAGAACGAGGCAGTGGTAAAAACTCAAAAAAGGGATTTATTACCAAGGGATCAAAAATACAAACTGAGGCAGAAACAGGACGATTAAACTAGGAGGCTAAACTGGGAAGACTAAAGGACAAGGACTAAGACAAAGGAGCTCTAAACAGGGGAGACAAAGCAGACAAACAAGCACAGAGACATGACACAGCAGGGCTTAAATACCTGAGGGGTAATCAGGGAAAACAGGAGGCAGGTGTGGACAATGAAGACACCAGAAACAGACCTAACTGGAAAAGAACTAAAACACAAGATACTAAGTAGATACAAAAGGCTAAACTATGAACTAAACACAAGGAACTAACTAAACACAGAAGTAACTAAATGGCACTAAAGCACAGAAGCAAAACATAACACAGAAGACTAATAACTAATCTAAAGACTAAACACAGGATAAACTGACACAGGAGAAACTATAAATACTAAACAGAGATCTACACTAATAAACACAACCTAAAACCACAAGAGGACAGACTAAACACAAGAGGACTAAACACAAGAGGACTAAAACCGTAGAAAAAAACACAGGAGGGAAAACTCTAAACTGAGGCAAAAAGCAAACAGCAGGGGGGGCTGGAGGCTAGGGTGCGACAGGACCCCCCCCCCCCAGGGCAGATACAAGATGCCCTAGAAAAAGAAAAAAAAACCAAGTCAAAAACAGTTCAAACCAAAAGCAAACCCCAAGGAGGGGCGCAGACGCCAGGGAGGTCGAGAAAGGCCCGGGTCTGGATCTGGTTCTGGGACTCCCGGGTCTGGATCTGATTCTGGCAGTCCCGGGTCAGGTTCTTGAGGGCCTGGGTCCGGATCTGGTTCAGGAACCCCCTGGTCTGGATCTGGTTCAGGTTCTGGAGGGCCCGGGCCTGGGACTGGATCTGGTTCAGGAACCCCCTGGTCTGGATCTGGTTCAGGTTGTGGAGGTCCCGGGTCTGGATCAGGCTCTGGATCTCCCGGGTCTGGATCTGGTTCAGGTTCTGGAACTCCCGGGTCTGGATCTGGTTCAGGAACCCCCTGGTCTGGATCTGGTTCAGGTTCTGGAACTCCCGGGTCTGGATCTGGTTCAGGAACCCCCTGGTCTGGATCTGATTCAGGTTCTGGAGGGCCCGGGTCTGGGACTGGATCTGGTTCAGGAACCCCCTGGTCTGGATCAGGTTCTGGAACTCCCGGGTCTGGATCAGGAGGTCCCGGGTCTGGATCAGGAGGTCCCGGGTCTGGATCAGGAGGTCCCGGGTCTGGATCATTCACAAGGGGATCAAGTTCAGAATCCGGAGAGACCGGGTCAGGTGAGTCCGGAGCATCAGGGTCTAGATAAAAAGGGTCAAGTTCTAAGGGACCCAAAACCAAGGGATCAGGTTCTAGGGGGTCCGAGATAAAAGGGTCAAGTCTTAGAGGGTCAAGTCTGGGTTCTGGAGAGGCAGGGTCCGGAGAAACGGGATCTGACAGTCTGTGTTCTAAAGGTCCAAGTGTCAACTGTTCCAGTCTCAGAGGATCAAGTGGCACAGAAAAAAGGCAGTCTGGTTCTGGATCAGGAGAGTCGAGAGAGACTAAAGAGTCGGGTCCTGGAGAGTCGGGTCCACAGGAGGGGTCTGGAGAGTCGGGTCCACAGGAGGGGTCTGGTACTAAGGACTCAAGTTCAAAAGGCCTAGGTACAAAAAGCACCAATTCACAAGGCTCGAGTTTGAGGGACTCAGGTCTACAAAGCTCAGGTTAAAAAAAAAAAAACACACAGGGTCAAGGGGCTCAGGTTCAATAGTTCCACGTTCAATTTCAAAAGGTTCGGGTTCAGGATTCAAAGAGTGAAGTTCAAAAAACACAGGTTCAAAGGGGTCAAGGCCTGGAGTCTCAGGTTTCAAGGGGGTCAAGCCCTGGAGTCTCAGATTTCAAGGGGGTCAAGCCCTGGAGTCCCAGGTTTCAAGGGGGTCAAGCCCTGGAGTCCCAGGTTTCAAGGGGGTCAAGCCCTGGAGTCCCAGGTTTCAAGGGGGTCAAGCCCTGGAGTCCCAGGTTTCAAGGGGGTCAAAAGGTTCAAAGGGGTCAAAAGGTTCAAAATCCCAAGTTCAGAGAAGTCAAGTTCACGAAGTTCAGGCACAAAAATCTCAGAGTCACGTAACTCCGGCCTGAGGACCTCAGGATCAAAAAACTCAGGTTCTGAGGGCTCAGGGCCCAAAAACTCAGAATCGGAGGGCTCAAGCTCAAAAGAGTAAAAATCAAAAGGTTCTGATTCAAAATGTTCATCTTTATAATGTTCAAAGTTCAAGGACTCACTTTTAGAGGAGCCAGAGGAGACCACAGGAATCGAGGAGTCGACTTGGGACCCCTCACAGCAGGTAAGTCCCTCCTCCACAGTGTCCTCCAGGGCCGCCGCATATTCCCTCCGTACGTAGGAATAGTAGTGTCCCAAGGCGGGAGCCGACGCCAGCCGGTGGTCATCCAGGAACAGGCTGAAGAGGAGCTCCGCCGTTTTAAGCCACCGGTGAGGACATGCTGGACCTGCGAAAACGGTGCGAAGGGCAAAGTTCGTGAACCGTCTCACCCTCTGCACGGCTTCCTCAGGCGGCTCAGGATCCAGAGGTCGGAGTGGTGGCGACTCAGCAGGAGGGCATGGAGGCTGGAGCGAGGACGAGCAGGACTGAAGAAAAAACCCTGGCAGGACGAGTCCCCCATCCACTGGGTCCATGATTGGCTCGTTCATACTGTCAGGCGGGGTGGTGCAGGAGTGTAAAGAACCCAAAAGCAGGACGGATGAACGGAGGAGAATGAGGCAGTGGTAAAAATTCAAAAAAGAGATTTATTACCAAGGGATCACAAATACAAACTGAGGCAGAAACAGGACGATTAAACTAGGAGGCTAAACTGGGAAGACTAAAGGACAAGGACTAAGACAAAGGAGCTCTAAACAGGGGAGACAAAGCAGACAAACAAGCACAGAGACATGACACAGCAGGGCTTAAATACCTGAGGGGTAATCAGGGAGAACAGGAGGCAGGTGTGGACAATGAAGACACCAGAAACAGACCTAACTGGAAAAGAACTAAAACACAAGATACTAAGTAGATACAAAAGGCTAAACTATGAACTAAACACAAGGAACTAACTAAACACAGAAGTAACTAAATGGCACTAAAGCACAGAAGCAAAACATAACACAGAAGACTAATAACTAATCTAAAGACTAAACACAGGATAAACTGACACAGGAGAAACTATAAATACTAAACAGAGATCTACACTAATAAACACAACCTAAAACCACAAGAGGACAGACTAAACACAAGAGGACTAAACACAAGAGGACTAAACACAAGAGGACTAAACACAAGAGGACTAAACACAAGAGGACTAAAACCGTAGACAAAAACACAGGAGGGAAAACTCTAAACTGAGGCAAAAAGCAAACAGCAGGGGGGGCTGGAGGCTAGGGTGCGACAATTTACCTGTAAAATAAGCATCATGTCATTAAACCGGTCTGGATTCAGTTATTCTGTCAGCTGATTTGACTCATTTTGTTCCCGCCTGTTTCCTGTTCTTCACCTGCTTGACTTCCTGTTTCCATGTGGTTTAGAATCTTTTGCGTTTCCTGGATCTTTTCAGTTAATTTTAAAACTCAGTAACAGGATGTTTGTTTGAATGGTTTTGGGGATGAAGGGGATCATCCTGACATATGTGTTCATTAAAGCTGCTGCTGAGTCAAACAGGTGACGTCACCTTTAAAGATGTTTACTGGACCCTTCAGACGAGTCCTTGTAGATGTCTACCAAGTGCGTCGCTTTATTTCAGACTTCTACTGAGACGTTTTCAGTTCGATCACTCTGAGGCCATCTTGGATTTGAATCCACCCACCAGACTCCTCCACCAGCCAACACCTTGAATCGGCTCCAACAAACAGAAATAAATATGACTTCCTCTCGCTGCTCGTCTCATTTCAACGGCCAACTTCACTTTTCTCTACTGCAGCGCTTTTTTTATCTACTTCCAGCCATGCAGAGGGCACGTCTTCCTTTGTGATGAGAGCTGCTTGTAAGACCCCGAGTGGCGAGTTTAGCAAACTATTTTAATTACCATCTGTGCAGGAGATGTAGCAGGTATGTTCTCCAGTCAACGCGTGTCTGGTTCAGCCCACAGAATGAGAAGAACTTTGGTTCTGATGATGTAAATGGAAATGAGATCGGCGTCGCCTCCTGGAGCTGCTGAGACAAACGTTTGATGAAAACATGAAGGATCTGGTGCAGAAAGTTCAAAAATAAACAAACAACCACACATCCAACTGTATCAGGAGGAACATTTAAAAAATTAGGTTGAATAAATCCAAACCGATGTTCATCACAATAAATTACAACACTATTAATAATTTCACAAAAACTCAGTCAGTTCCTTCAAAACAAAACAGGAAGTGACAGAGGAGGGGACTTGAGTCACATGACTTGGACTTGTTTAGGAC
This sequence comes from Callopanchax toddi, assembly GCA_006937965.1. Taxonomy (NCBI): domain Eukaryota; kingdom Metazoa; phylum Chordata; class Actinopteri; order Cyprinodontiformes; family Nothobranchiidae; genus Callopanchax; species Callopanchax toddi. The sequence continues at coordinate 441,428 of SSNR01000311.1, read as the reverse complement.
TTCAGTCAAAACTCAGATGAGTTTAGACTTGACTAATAAAAATACAACTGGGTCTTTTACACCAATGAATGGTTACTTGACTTGGACTTGAGTCGGCTGACTTGTAAACACCTGACATCGAGGTGAACAGGTGACCTGCTTCAGTAAACACACCTTCTAATATTGTTCTAAAATCTAAAGTGGTTTTGGTCAAATTATTGTTTTAGGACTCTAAAATCAGGACTGGATTCAAGAGTTGAGTGGAAGGACTCGGGACTTACTGATGACTTGGTCCTTCTTCTGTGAAGTGACACGTTGAAGATGATGAGCTGATAGAAAAACACTCAAACATCAACCTTCATCTTTATTCATCGACTCAGTGTTTCCATAATGTCATCCTTTAAAGTTTTATAATAAATGGTTAAACTTTGAGTGTAACTGTTGAGGACTGAAGTGATTTCTGTGTGTTTGTGTCGGTGGACGTCTGGACACGTCTCCAGCTGCAGGATTTAATCTGATTATAAACACTGAGCAGTGGACGATTAGCTGACCTGTTTATGTGCGTTTCAGAAACATCAGCGTGATGTCGACAGTAAAAGGCCCTGCAGCGCGACGCCAGCACCGGTCCTCGCCTCCCTCCAGATGAACAGATCTGTCCGTTTAGCGCGCGGCGGCTGATACGTCTTCATCTCTGCAGCCTGGACAGACGTAACCAGAGGCGACACTCCGCCCTGAAGACGAACTCAGAGAGGTGAAGTGAGATCCAGGCGGCGCGGCTTCGGGCCTGAACGCAGACGAGGCAGCTGGAGGGAGAAACGCTGCTTCGCTCCACGCTTCCTGACAGCTGTGAGGTCCACAGCTTGTTCTGGACGTTTAGTGACGCCGTCCTGAATTAGCAGGACGGAGTGAGGAGGTGATGGGATGGAGCGTGTTGTTCTCGCCTTCTGGCTGAGGGGACGGTTTCTCTCTGAGTTGTTTTAATTTCATGTTGATGTTTTCTCTACTCATTTAAAAACGTCATCTGATATTTATGCATTCAGTTTTATGGAGTAAAAATCAACAAACTTATTATTTACTTCTCTTTTTAAGTAAGTAAGTAAAGTTTATTTATGTAGCGCCTCTCACAGATCACAAAGAACTTTACAACATATAATACAGTTGGACAAACTTTATTTCCCAGAATGCACTTTTATGGTTGAAGGAATGTTTGAACATGTGTTTTTGCTTCATTAGTTTCATGTTTCAGTTCTCCTGATGTTCTCTGACCATAGTACCTGGAACCTCAACAGAATGCTCTGAATTTACTGTTTTATTTTGTCAGCTTAAAGAATTCATTTCAAAACGGCCCAAAAATATCATCCTAACATTATAAGGCTGACTAGCAGCCACTTGTTATGAAGCATAACCATAGCAACGGCAGACTTGTTTACAAGATGGAGCAGCTGATTGAAATCCCAAAATCCAATCTGAGTGAAGGAGGAGGAGTCATGGATGTAGAGCAGGAGCAGAGAGGAGAGAGAGGAAGGTTAAACCATCACTTCCATCCATCATAACGATGAACCTGAGATCTGTCCTGAATCAGATGGACCAGCTAGAAGCTCTGATGAGGATCCAGACAGAATATCATGTTTCACTGAGACGTGGCTGCAGGATCAGATCCAGACTCCAACGTCTCTCTGCTCGACTTTCAGACGATACCAGCAGACAGAGATTAGAAGAGGAGTGGGAAAAACAAAGGAGGTCAGTCAGGGGCTCCTTCAGGTCTGAAGATCCTTCCTGTCCACAGCTAGAACAACTACAATGACTTGATGTAGAAACTTTAAGGATTTACTAAAACGTCTCAGTTTCCTCTGGATTCATGAAGGATTTTTGATTAGATTTAGGGTTTGGACGCGAGAAATCTGATTCAGTTTTCCTGTGAGACCTGTAGCCTCCTCCAGCTTCCTGACTCGTGTTCTGGTGCGTCTGAAGGCAGCGCGCTCAGCAGTTGGCTCGGCCATGTTGCAGGCTGTATTTAGAGCAGCAGAGCGGACCGCCCCCCTTTGTTCTGAGCTTGATGAGGAGGAAACCCTGCTAGGCTCTCATCATCGCCCTGCTTCGCCGCCAAGCTGCTCGGCCCCATGCAGCACCGCCGAGGAGGAGGAGGAGGAGGAGGACTCCTGATTGACAGCAGCGGAGGAAGAAGGAGAGATCCTCTGAAAAGTTCACCTCCTTTGCTGCTCGGCTGGGAGGAGAGGAGTTCTGGGAGGAGAGGAGTTCTGGGAGGAGAGGAGTTCTGGGAGGAGAGGAGTTCTGGGAGGAGAGGAGTTCTGGGAGGAGAGGAGTTCTGGGAGGAGAGGGAGCGTCATAAAGGAGAGGGCTGATTTACCCCAACGCCCTGAGAAAGAAACAAAACAAGTTTCACCTCGCCTCGCCTCGCCTCGCCTTCCTCCGCTTATCCGGGTCCGGGTCGCGGGGGCAGCATTCTAAGTCGGGCAGCCCAGGCCACCTTCTCCCCGGCCAAGTCCACCAGCTCCTCAGCTGGGACGCCCAGGCGTTCCCAGGCCAAACTGAAGATGTATTTCCTCCAGCTTGTCCTGGGTCGACCTGGGGGCCTCCTGCCGGCAGGACATGCCCAGAACACCTCCCGAGGGAGGCGTCCAGGAGGCATCCTTACCAGATGCCCGAACCACCTCAGCTGGCTCCTTTCGATATGGAGGAGCAGCGACTCTACTCCGAGTCTCTCCCGGATGTCCGAGCTTCTTACCCTATCCCTAAGGCTGAGCCCGGCCACCCTGCGGAGGAAACTCATTTCAGCCGCTTGTATCCGCGATCTCGTTCTTTCGGTCACTACCCAAAGCTCATGACCATAGGTGAGGATTGGGACGTAGACCGACCGGTAAATCGAGAGCCTTGCTTTCTGGCTCAGCTCTCTCTTTACCACAACAGACCGGTTCAGCGTCCGCATCACTGCAGACGCTGCCCCAATCCGCCTGTCGATCTCCCGCTCCCTCCTTCCCTCACTCGTGAACAAGACCCCGAGATACTTGAACTCCTCCACTTGAGGCAGGACCTCTCTCCCGACCCGGAGTTGGCAATCCACCTTTTTCCGGTCGAGAACCATGGCCTCAGATTTGGAGGTGCTGATCCTCATCCCAGCCGCTTCACACTCGGCTGCGAACCTTCCCAGCAAGAGCTGAAGGTCAGAGCTCGATGAAGCTAGGAGGACCACATCATCTGCAAAAAGCAGAGACGAGATTCTCCTGTCACCAAACCCAACCCCCTCCACACCACGGCTGCGCCTAGAAATCCTGTCCATAAAGGTTATGAACAGGACCGGTGACAAAGGGCAGCCCTGGCGGAGTCCAACCCTCACTGGGAACAGGTCCGACTTACTGCCGGCTATGCGGACCAGACTCACACTCCTCTGGTACAGGGACTGAATGGCCCTTAACAAAAGACCATCCACCCCGTACTCCTGGAGCGCCCCCCACAGGGTGCCCCTGGGGACACGGTCATAAGCCTTCTCCAAATCCACAAAACACATGTGGATTGGTTGGGCAAACTCCCATGACCCCTCCATCACCCTAGCGAGGGTAAAGAGCTGGTCCACAGTTCCACGACCAGGACGAAAACCACATTGCTCCTCTTCGATCTGAGGTTCAACTATCGACCGGAACCTCTTCTCCAGTACCCTGGAGTAGACCTTTCCAGGGAGGCTGAGGAGTGTGATCCCCCTATAGTTGGAACACACCCTCTGGTCCCCCTTCTTAAAAATGGGAACCACCACCCCGGTTTGCCACTCCATAGGAACTGCCCCCGATGACCACGCAATGTTGCAGAGACGTGTCAGCCACGACAGACCTACAACATCCATTGCCTTGAGATACCCAGGTCGGATCTCATCCACCCCTGGGGCTCCGCCGCTGCGTAGTTGTTTGACTACCTCAGCGACTTCTGCCCCAGAGATTGGACAGTCCGTCCCCAGGTCTCCCAGCTCTGGTTCCTCCTCGGAATGCGCGTCGGTGGGATTGAGGAGCTCCTCAAAGTATTCCTTCCACCGTCCGACTATAGCCCCAGTTGACGTCAGCAGCTCCCCGTCCCCACTGTAAACAGTGTGAGCGAGTTGCTGCCTTCCTCCCCTGAGGCGTCGGATGGTTTGCCAGAACCTCTTTGGAGCCGACCGATAGTCTTTTTCCATGGCCTCGCCAAACTCCTCCCACGCCCGAGATTTTGCCTCGGCAACTGCCACTGCTGCACTTCGCTTGGCTCGCCGGTACCTGTCTGCTGC
>SSNR01000311.1:415121-428241 GCA_006937965.1 Callopanchax toddi | reverse complement strand
ATTAATAAGAAAAGACTTCACTTCTCGTGTGTGTGTGTGTGTGTGTGTGTGTGTGTGTGTGTGTGTGTGTGTGTGTGTGTGTGTGTGTGTGTGTGTGTGTGTGTGTGTGTGTGTGTGTGTGTGTAGCTGAGGTAATGAAGGTGGGGGAGACCATCCTTCCTGTCAGTATCTTCCTCCCCTCAGGTGGCCACGCCCCCTCCACAGCCAGGTGGGCGAGGCACAGGAAACAGGAAACAGGATGCAATGGAAACCTGAAGCTGCGTCCAGTTACTCCTTGTACACAGAGCATGAAGTCCTTCTCCACCCAGTAGCAGCTTCTCCTCCTTCCTGCCTTGGATCGAAGGTGTTCTGAGACGTCGCTCAGCAACAACACAAGGTGTCACTTCTGAAGGTTCCTGATGAAAAGTCTGCTTCGTGGTTTGAAGCTGACGCTCCTCCTCAGCGAGCACCGTGTGAGAAACATTCAGGTTCCCCATCCCGTCCCACTCCTCCAGATCGTCTTTAGACCTGGTCTCTGTTACCTCAGTTTTCTAAAATTGTTTTCAAACTATTTATCAGGCTGATGGTTGAATGTAGAAGTGAGACTAAGTGATGACCAGGATGGATTCAGGAGGAATCGCTCAGCATCTCTATGTGGGATGGACTGATTTAGAAATCTATCAGTGACTTCAGGCTGATTTATGTAAAGCCTTCAGGACGACTCATCCCTCCTCATCAATGTGAACAATGAGGAATCAGAGGAGTCACAAATGGCTGGTTAAGAAGTTATTTGATGAATAGTTTTAATATGTGGAATTTAATCACGTAAAATCTGAATTTAGAAGAATAACCTGTGGTATTCCACAGGGCTCAATCTTAGGACCCAGGTTACTTTTTAATGTACATTGTTGACCTTTGTTTCGTAGCGACAGTTTAAAAACAAATCCTTTTTGCAGACAACACTAATGTATTTTGCTCAGGAACAGATTGTAATGCTTGTTTGAACAATAATCAGTTCTCTATGAATATAAAATCAAATTCATGATGTTCAGAGGAGTTAGGCCCGATTTAACAGAACGGTGGAAATTTAAAGTGTTTATGGATCAAACTTCTTGGGTGTCAATATTTTCTGTAAAGTTTTATAAAGCATCTTTCTACTGTAAAATAAGTGTTAAAAAAAGAAGGAAAATAAAACATTCTGGATTGTTGTCTTTTAAGACATTTTCTGTTAAGTGTACAAACACTTTCCTTTGTTCTTATGCAGATTTTGACATTTAAAAATAATTGAGAACTTTTCTGGTATTGTATGGTCTATTTTATGTTGTTTTTTTTAAAACTGGTCATAATGGGGTCCCCCCCCACCCACCCACCCACCCACCCACCCATTAGCAAGTCTGCATGAATCCAACTGGATGAGAGTCACTGTTCCTGAGTTAGATAGTTTTCTGTGGTGTTCCACAAGGATCCATGTTCGGAACAGTTTTGTACTGTAAGGAAAATGTTTATGGATAAAGAGAAAAAGATGCTGCGGGTCGTAGCTGCAGCCTTGCTGCTCTCTTAGGGTTTTTGAAATGTTTCTATTCATGTCTGCTTGTCTGATAAATGAACAAACCGACTCTGAGTGTCAGTCTGAAGAATCATTCCTCTGTTCTCCATTAAAACAGCCGGACTGTTGATCCTCCTTTCCCATTTTGCAGCCTGTCTCTTTCCATCCGTGTTCCACAGCTCATCTGTCAGTCCCGTTATTTTCCACAAGCCACGAGCAACAACACCCCCCACCCCCATCTGAAGAAGTAAACCCGACCGGTGAGCTTAACGCATTTCTAATGAGGCAGCGGAGAGAGCCTGGAGATTAGTCATCGTGGGGCTGTGCACGGCAAGGATCACGTTCTCCCACGTCGACCATGTATCATCTCCTCCGCTCCGTCGGCACCGAGACACAATCTCCAGGAGTGAAGAAGCTCCTCCATTCCACATGATTAACTTAGTTCTGCTGATGTCATAAAAATCTGAGAATCAGTGTTTGTTTGTCTGCTGGGCTCATCAAGGAACAGGATTTAGGAGAAACTCTTCGGGTGTTTGAGGAGACACTTCTTCATTTACTGTTTGACAGATGGTGTCTTCAGATACGCTGAAGGAGACGGATGGCTTCATCCGTCAGCAGAGACAGGAAAAGCGAGGAATGGAGGCGCAGAGGAGGCCTCTGGGTCCTGGAGAGTCCAGAGAACTGGTCTCCTCTAGTCCCTATAAGGCCTGAGGTTAGGTTATGGTCAGGTCACGTTAAATCTAACTACATCTGGACGAAGACTCCTAATAAGAAGACAGTATTAAGATTATAATAATATAATAAAAATGAGTGTGATCAGCTGAAACGAGCAAAAGAAACTAAGTGCAACTTTAAAATCATGAAACATTTAAAAAGAAAGAATGACATGTTTGTAATTAAATTGTAACAAAGTCCTGACCTGAATCAATAACCTGGTAATAAAGACATCAACCTGCAGCATTACATTCATTTTCTTTCTGTTTTTTGTCCTTTTCTGGGGTTTTTCTGGTTTCTGACTTCCTGCAGCATCATTTCCACATTTGATTTAAAAAGTTTATTATTTGTTTAAAATACATGAAGAAATAAACTTTCAGTCTTTTCCTCACCTCGCCTTCTTCCGTTTATCCGGGTCCGGGTCGCGGGGGCAGCATTCCAAGTCGGGCAGCCCAGGCCACCTTCTCCCCGGCCAAGTCCACCAGCTCCTCAGCTGGGATGCCCAGGCGTTCCCAGGCCAAACTGAAGATGCATTTCCTCCAGCTTGTCCTGGGTCGACCTGGGGGCCTCCTGCCGGCAGGGCATGCCCAGAACACCTCCCGAGGGAGGCGTCCAGGAGGCATCCTTACCAGATGCCCGAACCACCTCAACTGGCTCCTTTCGATATGGAGGAGCAGCGACTCTACTCCGAGTCTCTCCCGGATGTCCGAGCTTCTTACCCTATCCCTAAGGCTGAGCCCGGCCACCCTGCGGAGAAAACTCATTTCGGCCGCTTGTATCCGCGATCTCGTTCTTTCGGTCATTACCCAAAGCTCATGACCATAGGTGAGGATTGGGACGTAGACCGACCGGTAAATCGAGAGCCTTGCTTTCTGGCTCAGGTCCCTCTTCACCACAACAGACCGGTTCAGCGTCCGCATCACTGCAGACGCTGCCCCAATCCGCCTGTCGATCTCCCGCTCCCTCCTTCCCTCACTCGTGAACAAGACCCCGAGATACTTGAACTCCTCCACTTGAGGCAGGACCTCTCTCCCGACCTGGAGTTGGCAATCCACCTTTTTCCGGTCGAGAACCATGGCCTCAGACTTGGAGGTGCTGATCCTCATCCCAGCCGCTTCACACTCGGCTGCGAACCTCCCCAGCAAGAGCTGAAGGTCAGAGCTCGATGAAGCTAGGAGGACCACATCATCTGCAAAAAGCAGAGACGAGATTCTCCTGTCACCAAACTCGACACCCTCCACACCACGGCTGCGCCTAGAAATCCTGTCCATAAAGGTTATGAACAGGACCGGTAAATGGTAAATGGTAAATGGCTTGTATTTATAGAGCGCTTTCTACAGTGCAGAACACCCCAAAGCGCTGTACAACACGAACAGTCACTCACCCATTCACACTCACACTCACACACTGGTGGTGATAAACTATGTTGTAGTCTCAGCTGCCCTTGGACACTCTGACAGAGGCGGGGGCTGCCATGCACCGGCGCCCTCCAAGACCCTCTGACCACCACCAGTAGGCAAGTTGGGTGAAGTGTCTTGCCCAAGGACACAACGACAATCTAACCCAGCCGGAGCTGGGGATCAAACCGGCGACCCTCCGGTTGCCAGACCGGCCACTCTACCAACTGAGCTAATGCCGCCCCGATGACAAAGGGCAGCCCTGGCGGAGTCCAACCCTCACTGGGAACAGGTCCGACTTACTGCCGGCTATGCGGACCAGACTCACACTCCTCTGGTACAGGGACTGAATGGCCCTTAACAAAAGACCATCAACCCCATACTCCTGGAGCGCCCCCCACAGGGTGCCCCTGGGGACACGGTCATAAGCCTTCTCCAAATCCACAAAACACATGTGGATTGGTTGGGCAAACTTCCATGACCCCTCCATCACCCTAGCGAGGGTAAAGAGCTGGTCCACAGTTCCACGACCAGGACGAAAACCACATTGCTCCTCTTCAATCCGAGATTCAACCATCGACCGGAACCTCTTCTCCAGTACCCTGGAGTAGACCTTTCCAGGGAGGCTGAGGAGTGTGATCCCCCTATAGTTGGAACACACCCTCTGGTCCCCCTTCTTAAAAATGGGAACCACCACCCCGGTTTGCCACTCCACAGGAACTGCCCCCGATGACCACACAATGTTGCAGAGACGTGTCAACCATGACAGTCCTACAACATCCATCGCCTTGAGATACCCAGGTCGGATCTCATCCACCCCCGGGGCACCGCCACTGCGTAGTTGTTTGACTACCTCAGCGACTTCTGCCCCAGAGATTGGACAGTCCATCCCCAGGTCTCCCAGCTCTGGTTCCTCCTCGGAATGCGCGTCGGTGGGATTGAGGAGCTCCTCAAAGTATTCTTTCCACCGTCCGACTATAGCCCCAGTTGATGTCAGCAGCTCCCCGTCCCCACTGTAAACAGTGTGAGCGAGTTGCTGCCTTCCTCCCCTGAGGCGCCGGATGGTTTGGCAGAACCTCTTTGGAGCCGACCGATAGTCTTTTTCCATGGCCTCGCCAAACTCCTCCCACGCCCGAGATTTTGCCTCGGCAACTGCCACTGCTGCACTTCGCTTGGCCCGCCGGTACCTGTCTGCTGCCTCTGGAGACCCACAGACCAGCCACGCCCTGTAGGCCTCCTTCTTCAGCCTGACGGCTCCCCTAACCTCTGGTGTCCACCAGCGGGTACGGGGGTTACCGCCACGACTGGCACCGGCTACCTTGCGACCACAGCTAGCAACAGCCACCTCAACAATCACAGAGCGGAACAAGGCCCATTCGGACTCAATGTCCCCCACTGCTCTCTGGACGCGGTCGAAGCTCTGCCGGAGGTGGGAGTTGAAGACCATCTTGACAGATCCTCCTTGAACCGTCACCTTATCGTGGTGGAGGAGTTTGAGTGCCCTAACGATCCTAGGAGCTATGTTGTCTGGGGCACTTGTGCCCCTGGTAGGGTCACCCATGGCAAATTGGTCCTAGGTGAGGGGTGAGACAAAGAACGGTTCAGAAGACCCTTCATGGAGAAGCAATCTAAGAGTCTGAGTACCCGGCCCGGAGGGTTACCGGGGTCTCACCCTGGAGCCAGGCCTGGGGTTGGGGCCCGTGGACGAGCGCCTGGTGGCCGGGCTTTCGCCCATGGGGCCCGGCCGGGCCCAGCCCGAACCGGAGACATGGGCTCATCCAACTGTGGGCCCACCACCTGCAGGAGGAACATGAAGGGTCTGGTGCAATGTGGATCGGGTGGCAGACCGAGGCGGGAGCTTTGGCGATCCGATCCCCGGATGGGAAAACTGGCTATCGGGACTTTCAGTCTTTTATTTTGTAAATGTAAATTTACATTTAAATTCAGCAGCTTCAGGTTTAAAAGTTATTTAAGAGTCAGATAAACATGCCTAGTAAAAATAAACCAAAATAATAAAACCTGATGACTTTCTATGATTATTAATGTTTGAATCACAGATTAAATAACAGTGTATTTATTGTACAGTAAATTCTTAAAACTTCTGGTTGTTTTTACAGCTGAAGTCAGAAAAGTTTCAGATGTTTTTTTTGTTTATAATTTTCTATCTCTGCTGAGGTTTCGTATATCTGATTATATTTTTCCTTATTCATTTGGCTTTAAATTCATTACTGTTTTGAATTCCTGAATAAAGAGGTTGTAGCTGCTCAATCTCACCTGACCCCATCAGAACCGAGCCTCCTGACAGAAACGGGTCAGGTCCTGACAGACAACATGAAACACAGAGAGGACAAAAAACTCTCACTCAGAAAAAGGTTTTAATCCATCTGCTTTATGCAGGTTTTATTAGTAGAAACAAACGTTTTATTGTTTTGATGTTTTGCAAAACTCCAGACTCTCCATCTGACTCCAGACCTGACCCAGACTCTCCACTCCAGACCTGACCCGGACTCTCCATCTGACTCCAGACCTGACCCGGACTCTCCATCTGACTCCAGACCTGACCCGGACTCTCCATCTGACTCCAGACCTGATCCAGACTCTCCATCTGACTACAGACCTGACCCAGACTCTCCATCTGACTCCAGACCTGATCCAGACTCTCCATCTGACTCCAGACCTGACCCGGACTCTCCATCTGACTCCAGACCTGACCCGGAGTCTCCATCTAATGACCAGCAGCACCAGGTAAAAGCAGCAACAAATCTTTTGACGAGACGTAACTTAGACTTGTAGAGAATGACTTGTGGACATCTTTGCCTCCAGCAGTGTCATTTTACAGAAAAGACATTCAAATTTAATTAAAACGAAGAAGAAATATCAGAAGATCTAGTTCTTATTGACCTATTGTTACTGCTCCCATGCTGATTATAATAAATGTTTCACAATCAATTATATATTTATTTTATATGTATCAAATATTTCACTATTACATTGGAAAAAAACATTAAAAATTGGTACATTACATGTTTAATTAATCTTGAACACATTTTAAACCATTAAAAAGGACATAAATTGTATTAATAAAAGGAAAAAATGAACCATCTCTTATAGTTTATAAACACTTAGAAACATTTTAGGTGTTCATCCTACTTCATACTAACTGTTATTAAATCATAAATAGCTATTATTAATTTAAACCACTTGTATTTTGAGGACATTTTTATTGTATAAAGCAGAATAAGAGTCTGTTTGTTTAGAGATGCCTGGTGGCGTCTGGCCAATCATCATCATCAGACAAACATCTGAAGGGGGTCCAGATGGCTGCTAATATCAAGCTTTCTTCAGTTTAATATTCATCAGATTCTTCACTGCAGACGTCAGATGGTCAAACACAACAAAACATATGATTTCTCTACGTTTTCAGTCTGTTTCCTCTGACAAGCAGAACCTGAGACGATCCTCCTCGTCCTCCTTGTCCTCCCTGGACTCAGACTCATCACCCGTGACATCAGGGCTTCCACCTCACCTCCTGACTGACGCGCCTCTCGTCATGTGATCTTACGTTTGCTGCTGTGAAACTGTTTCTGTTGTTTCTACAGATCAGCCAATCAGAAGGTAGAGCTCCTTTGATGTCATGATAAAGGTTTCAAGCTGAGGCAGAAGAAACGGTCTGAACCTGGAATCCAGAACCTTCAGAACCAGACCTGGATCAGCTGATGGAGGGTTAGTGAAGATCAGTTAGAACCTCCAGAGTTGTTGACATTTTAAAAATTCATTTAAATGATCTAAAAACATTTTTCTTCTAAATAGCAGGTGATGTGTTTAATAATAATTATAATAATTATCATTTTATGTCATCATTATCATAATAACAACAAAAATAATATGTATTATTATTAATAATATTATTATTGTTGTTGTAATAATAATGTTGATCAAAGTAAAATATATATTTTTAATTATAATGAATGTTGTTGTTATATTAATACATGTTATTACAGTATTACCTTTATATTTTTATTTATATTATCATTGTTATTTATATCATTGTTGTTGTTTTTGTATTTGTTGTTGTGTTTGTTGTTCATTGTTGTTGTAATAATAATGTTGATAAAAGTAAAATGTATATTTTCAATTATTAAATTCATTGTTATATTAAGACATTTTATTACTGTATTACCTTTATATTTTTATTTATATTATTATCATTGCTATTTATTATTATATATCGTTGTTGTGTTTGTGGTTTATTATTGTTGTTGTTGCTACCTATAAAAACCAATCAGTGAGGAACTTAAACTCATTCAGCAGCAGGTTCCTGCACTTTTCCTGACAGATCTCTAGAATCACTGTTTCAGTCATGAGTTTAATCATGTTTAAATTGATTCATCACATGAACAGGAAATAAAATCTAATTTTTTTTTTCAAAGAATTATAGTTTCTGGAGTTTTGGTGAAATTGTTTTTTGTTTTTTTTCTACTGAAACCGGGTTCACGTGTTGTTTTTTAACAGAAACTTGAAAAAAAGAAAAAACTTAGCAAGTTAATAAATAAATAATAACAAGTGTAATTTAAAGTCATGGATGTTTTTATTGATTTAAAAATTTAAAGATTCAATAAAGATTTCAATTAAAAGCAAAACTCTAATTAAAGGGATGTTTAGGATGTTCAATCAGTTGTTTATCTACAGTGAGGACCACACCCACTGGTGACATCACTCAAAGTGGGTGGAGTCTCTAGAAACAGGAAGTAGTCCTCTGACTGGAACAGTGGCTAGATGACGAACAGTTAACTGCTCGAACGTCATCAATCTCCAGCAATCTCCAGTCATCAATCTCTCCTGATCTGATTGGCCTTGAGTATCACTCTGGTCAGAGGACTACTTCCTGTTCCAGGAGACTCCACCCACATGGAGCGATGTCACCAGTGGGTGAGGTCTTTATGACTGAGATCAGAACGACCCCTGATGACCCTTTAAGGTTTTATGACGTTCAGGAAAAAGATTAAAGCTGCAGTCAGCAGGTTGCTAAAAGCTACATTACCAACCTGCCGAGTGTAGCTTTAAATAAACAAACAAACAAACAAATAAATAAATAACAACAGTCCATAAAATAGTTAAAGGTTTAAATTTCTGCTGATGTTTAGGTGGAACTTTTCTCATATCTAATCTGATCTCAGTTTGTCTGAGAGCTGCTCTGCTTCAACAGTTAACCTGAAACAAAAGATGTTAAAGGAGAGGAGGGGGAGAAAGGGGAGGTGGAGGATGCAGGTCCATCAAACTCAAATCAAAAGCATCCCCCCCCCCATCTCCACCACACACACACACCACCCCTTCCACCTCCTGCATCCTAATCAACACTCCGGTCTGTAATTTAAGAAATGTAATTCTGCCCTCCACTGGTATGAAGAAGCAACACACACTCAGAAACACAGACACAATCTGAAGCACACACACACACACACTTTGAAACACACACTCTGAAACACACACACACTTTAAAGCACACACACAGTCTGAAACACACTCTCACTGAAAACCAAACCACTAAGACCAGAAAATAAAATAATAAAATGTGTATGTGAGTTTCAGATTGGGTGTGTGCGTGTGTGTGTGTGTGTGTGTGTGTGTGTGTGTGTGTGTGTGTGTGTGTGTGTGTGTGTGTGTGTGTGTGTGTGTGTGTGTGTGTGTGTGTGTGTGTGTGTGTGTGTGTGTGTGTGTGTGTTTGTTTGTTTTTATACTGTGATTATTTTGTTAGCGTTTCTCAGATCAAACGAGTCGTATTTATTATTTTATATATGATTAATTATTATGTCTGATTATCAGATGCTGTTGTCTTGAAGACCTGACAGNGGGGGGGGGTGTCTGACACAGGCAGCTGAATCAAAGAAGTTCAGTTGTCTTTATTCAAACCCTTTTTTTGGATGACTTAGCTATAGATTTTCTTAGATAATTAGTGACATATTAAAGCCACATTGTAGAGGATTTCATCAGGAGAGCAGTTTTTGAATCTAGCGTCCAAAGGCTCCTCCTCAAAACATCTCGACACGCGCGTCCGGTCGCGTGTGTGCGCGTGCACACGGCGCATATACTTCGGGCATAAGCTGTACAGCTCAATGTGTAGGGTTTAATCACTCACAGTTCACAATCTTATTCCAACAACACTACGAGGGTCTGATGAGCCCTCTCTGTCCCTGCTGCTTCTGATATTAGCTCTGTTAGCAGAGAGCTGCTGCTGGACTCTGAAGCTGAACTTGACTCGGCCCTGGATGAACTTTCTGACCAAAATAAACGCATAATCCTGTCAAGCCTTGCCATTCTGTGAGGTGAAAGGTTTAAAAATAAATCCATCTTTAGCTGGGGAATGGGTAGGTTTTTAGTAGAAATGAGCCGTGAGTCCTCCGTGAACGAGACGTTAAACAGAGAAACACACGGAGCGTCCTGTACGACAGCGCCCCCTACTGGTACAGGTTTGGTCGATGCGCGTGCATGTTGAGAGAATGCAGACATTTGAATTTCATTGGCTGAAAAATGTCGGTGGCAAGAAATAATGGAAAGGGGTCTCTAGGAGGAAGGGGGGTCTTCATCAGAATGACAGATGTTGTGGAACTCAACCCATAGATCATAGTTTAGACCTGAAAGATCATTTAAAACATTTAGAAAACTTTGATACAGAGAAAAATAATCCAGAGAGCCGCTTTAAATGCTTTTTTTACTTGCTGTATTTGTCTAAAAGTTTAACTTTAACAAGATGTAACGGTGAAGTGGCAGGTGGACCCAAGGTGCAGGTGAGAACGGAGGAGCAGGAGGCGTCAGATGAATTTAAAAGTCTCGCCTCGCCTTCTTCCGCTTATCCGGGTCCGGGTCGCGGGGGCAGCATTCCAAGTCGGGCAGCCCAGGCCACCTTCTCCCCGGCCAAGTCCACCAGCTCCTCAGCTGGGACGCCCAGGCGTTCCCAGGCCAAACTGAAGATGTATTTCCTCCAGCTTGTCCTGGGTCGACCTGGGGGCCTCCTGCCGGCAGGACATGCCCAGAACACCTCCCGAGGGAGGCGTCCAGGGGGCATCCTAACAAGATGCCCGAACCACCTCAACTGGCTCCTTTCGACATGGAGGAGCAGCGACTCTACTCCGAGTCTCTCCCGGATGTCCGAGCTCCTCACCCTATCCCTAAGGCTGAGCCCGGCCACCCTGCGGAGGAAACTAATTTCAGCCGCTTGTATCCGCGATCTCGTTCTTTCGGTCATTACCCAAAGCTCATGACCATAGGTGAGGATTGGGACGTAGACCGACCGGTAAATCAAGAGCCTTGCTTTCCGGCTCAGCTCCTTCTTCACCACAACAGACCGGTTCAGCGTCTGCATCACTGCTGACGCTGCCCCAATCCGCCTGTCGATCTCCCGCTCCCTCCTTCCCTCACTCGTGAACAAGACCCCGAGATACTTGAACTCCTCCACTTGAGGCAGGACCTCTCTCCCGACCCGGAGTTTGCAAGCCACCCTTTTCCGGTCAAGAACCATGGCCTCAGACTTGGAGGTGCTGATCCTCATCCCAGCCGCTTCACACTCGGCTGCGAACCTCCCCAGTAAGAGCTGAAGGTCAGAGCTCGATAAAGCTAGGAGGACCACATCATCCGCAAAAAGCAGAGACGCGATTCTCCTGTCACCAAACTCGACACCCTCCACACCACGTCTGCGCCTAGAAATCCTGTCCATAAAGGTTATGAACAGGACCGGTGACAAAGGGCAGCCCTGGCGGAGTCCAACCCTCACTGGAAACAGGACCAGACTCACACTCCTCTGGTACAGGGACTGAATGGCCCTTAACAAAAGACCATCAACCCCATACTCCTGGAGCGCCCCCCACAGGGTGCCCCTGGGGACACGGTCATAAGCCTTCTCCAAATCCACAANGAAACACACTCTCACTGAAAACCAAACCACTAAGACCAGAAAATAAAATAATAAAATGTGTATGTGAGTTTCAGATTGGGTGTGTGCGTGTGTGTGTGTGTGTGTGTGTGTGTGTGTGTGTGTGTGTGTGTGTGTGTGTGTGTGTGTGTGTGTGTGTGTGTGTTTGTTTGTTTTTATACTGTGATTATTTTGTTAGCGTTTCTCAGATCAAACGAGTCGTATTTATTATTTTATATATGATTAATTATTATGTCTGATTATCAGATGCTGTTGTCTTGAAGACCTGACAGGAAAAAAAAAAAACACTGATGATGATGATGATGATGATGAAGGTGGTGAGGAGGAGGAGCATCTTCATCTGTGACATTTATCTCTGCATGCAGGTGAGTCTGATTCCCCCATGAGACTAAACTCATTCACACAACTTTCACTTCCTCTGTGTGTGTGTGTGTGTGTGTGTGTGTGTGTGTATTTTGGGGGGGGTGTACAGAGTGACAGCCCCACCTCCAACGTCACCCAGTGGAGCCTCTGTTACCCGGGGTGATGCCAGCAGGAATGGGAGGATGCTGGTGGGGGGTTGGGGGGGGAGGGTGCTCCGTAGAGAGGAGTGAACAAAGCATGTCCCACCTCCACACACACACCTGTCAGTCTCACTCGTTAGTCCTTCTGGACATTTTGGGGTCAAAGTTCTCTCCATAGCTGTTCGGGTTCAGGTCAGCTGACTGGCTGGGCCGTAGCAGCTTCTCTCTGAGACCAGTAGAGTCTCTTGGCTGTGTTGATCATTGTCCTGCTGAAACGTCCTCCTAGTTTCATCATCATCATCCTGACAGACGGCAGCAGGTTTTTTGTTCCAGAGCCATATTCTGGAATAAAAACACACCATGATACTCCTCCCTCCATGCTTCACTGTTGGCCTGGTGTCGTTGTGCTAATATGCAGTGACCTTTGACCTGCATGGTGTATATTATGGAATCCAAAGAGTTCAGTTCTGGTCTCATGTGACCAGACTAGATCCTCCCAGTGTTTCACAGGATGCTCTTCAGCCTGTGTTTCTTCATCATGGAGTCTTGGTGGTGAGCTGCTACAGGACATGGAGGTTGACTCATTACTTCCTGTTTTCTTTGAAACTATTGTCCCAGGTCCTTCTGAAGCTCCACTAGTGGTCCATGGCTCTTGGACAACTCTTCTGATTCTTTTCTCTCCTCTGTCTGAAACCTTGAGTGGAGCTCCTGGTCGTTATGGTGACATGATGCTCTTTCCTCTTCCTGATTCTGACCCCAAGAGATTCTTCTACATCCATCAGGATGTTCAGCAACAATCAGGTTGTTGAAGGTCTTGAGAAGCTCCTACACATTAGACATAACTTAATGAGGACATTAGGGGTGGAGCCATACCCAAATACAGTATTCAGAAAGGCACAAATAACTTTCCTTTTCCTTTTTCTGAATACTTGTTTCAAACAAATACTTTTAAAAACCTTTGTATTTTGGAAGAAGAAAAACTATGTCAAAAAGCTGCGGTCATGCCCGGTTGAGAGAGTGAGGGTGGGGGTGGGGCGGGGGGGGGGGGGGGGGG
>SSNR01000311.1:403554-414485 GCA_006937965.1 Callopanchax toddi | reverse complement strand
TACTGGTACAGGTTTGGTCGATGCGCGTGCATGTTGAGAGAATGCAGACATTTGAATTTCATTGGCTGAAAAATGTCGGTGGCAAGAAATAATGGAAAGGGGTCTCTAGGAGGAAGGGGGGTCTTCATCAGAATGACAGATGTTGTGGAACTCAACCCATAGATCATAGTTTAGACCTGAAAGATCATTTAAAACATTTAGAAAACTTTGATACAGAGAAAAATAATCCAGAGAGCCGCTTTAAATGCTTTTTTTACTTGCTGTATTTGTCTAAAAGTTTAACTTTAACAAGATGTAACGGTGAAGTGGCAGGTGGACCCAAGGTGCAGGTGAGAACGGAGGAGCAGGAGGCGTCAGATGAATTTAAAAGTCTCGCCTCGCCTTCTTCCGCTTATCCGGGTCCGGGTCGCGGGGGCAGCATTCCAAGTCGGGCAGCCCAGGCCACCTTCTCCCCGGCCAAGTCCACCAGCTCCTCAGCTGGGACGCCCAGGCGTTCCCAGGCCAAACTGAAGATGTATTTCCTCCAGCTTGTCCTGGGTCGACCTGGGGGCCTCCTGCCGGCAGGACATGCCCAGAACACCTCCCGAGGGAGGCGTCCAGGGGGCATCCTAACAAGATGCCCGAACCACCTCAACTGGCTCCTTTCGACATGGAGGAGCAGCGACTCTACTCCGAGTCTCTCCCGGATGTCCGAGCTCCTCACCCTATCCCTAAGGCTGAGCCCGGCCACCCTGCGGAGGAAACTAATTTCAGCCGCTTGTATCCGCGATCTCGTTCTTTCGGTCATTACCCAAAGCTCATGACCATAGGTGAGGATTGGGACGTAGACCGACCGGTAAATCAAGAGCCTTGCTTTCCGGCTCAGCTCCTTCTTCACCACAACAGACCGGTTCAGCGTCTGCATCACTGCTGACGCTGCCCCAATCCGCCTGTCGATCTCCCGCTCCCTCCTTCCCTCACTCGTGAACAAGACCCCGAGATACTTGAACTCCTCCACTTGAGGCAGGACCTCTCTCCCGACCCGGAGTTTGCAAGCCACCCTTTTCCGGTCAAGAACCATGGCCTCAGACTTGGAGGTGCTGATCCTCATCCCAGCCGCTTCACACTCGGCTGCGAACCTCCCCAGTAAGAGCTGAAGGTCAGAGCTCGATAAAGCTAGGAGGACCACATCATCCGCAAAAAGCAGAGACGCGATTCTCCTGTCACCAAACTCGACACCCTCCACACCACGTCTGCGCCTAGAAATCCTGTCCATAAAGGTTATGAACAGGACCGGTGACAAAGGGCAGCCCTGGCGGAGTCCAACCCTCACTGGAAACAGGACCAGACTCACACTCCTCTGGTACAGGGACTGAATGGCCCTTAACAAAAGACCATCAACCCCATACTCCTGGAGCGCCCCCCACAGGGTGTCCCTGGGGACATGGTCATAAGCCTTCTCCAAATCCACAAAACACATGTGGATTGGTTGGGCAAACTCCCATGACCCCTCCATCACCCTAGCGAGGGTAAAGAGCTGGTCCACAGTTCCACGACCAGGACGAAAACCACATTGCTCCTCTTCTATCTGAGGTTCAACTATCGACCGGACCCTCTTCTCCAGTACCCTGGAGTAGACCTTCCCAGGGAGGCTGAGGAGTGTGATCCCCCTATAGTTGGAACACACCCTCTGGTCCCCCTTCTTAAAAATGGGAACCACCACCCCGGTCTGCCACTCCACAGGGACTGCCCCCGATGACCACGCAATGTTGCAGAGACGTGTCAGCCACGACGGACCTGCAACATCCATAGCTTTCAGATACCCAGGTCGGATCTCATCCAACCCCCGGAGCTCTGCTGCTGCTTAGTTTTTTGACTACCTCAGCGACTTCTGCCCCAGAGATTGGACAGTCCATCCCCAGGTCTCCCAGCTCTGGTTCCTCATAGGAATGCGCGTCGGTGGGATTGAGGAGCTCCTCAAAGTATTCCTTCCACCGTCCGACAATAGCCCCAGTTGACGTCAGCAGCTCCCTGTCCCCACTGTAAACAGTGTGAGCGAGTTGCTGCCTTCCTCCCCTGAGATGCCGGATGGTTTGCCAGAACCTCTTTGGAGCCGATCGATAGTCTTTTTCCATGGCCTCGCCAAACTCCTCCCACGCCCGAGATTTTGCCTCGGCAACTGCCACCGCTGCACCCCGCTTGGCCCTCCGGTACCTGTTTGCTGTCTGCTAAAATATTTATTTTAAACTGAAGACTGATAACTAAAGCAGGGCAGCAGGCTTGGCAAAACAAAACTGAGCAGACAATCCAACAACAAGACAGGACACATGAGGCCTTAAATACAGAGGAGGAGCTAATCAAGGGAACAAGACACACCTGAGGAGCATGAACAAAAACAATGGAACTAATTAGACACACAGGGCAGGACATGGACATGAAGAAACAATCAAAACCTGATCAAGAACTAAACAGAGGACTGACTAAACCAAAACATGGTCAGGACATTAACATGAACCAAACAAGACAGAGGATGAAGACTAACTACTGGGAGGGGTAACAAGACAGACGCATGGAACTAAACTGACATGAACTAAAGACCTGAACCATAACATGACATAAATAAATGATAACACAAAACATAAACCCTAACTGAAACTAATAAACCTAAATCATAACACAAGAATGAAGTTTGTTGTTGTTTCCATTCCATTTGAACACTAGGGGGCAGTAATCATTTCATACTGACCCTTTAAGTTTTTGCTTGTTCTGTAAACTGAACACAGTGAGTTTAATAACACTGTTGTAGCTTCGCCTCGTAACCACCAAGCATCACTCTGGTCATTTTAGTTCACCTGGGTAAAAGTTTCCTCTCCATCATGTTGATCAATGTTTAAAATTCAGCTATGAATGTTCTTCAACAGATCATCAGAAAACTGTAACCCTAACCCTCCCCCCTTGTGTCAATAAGAACAAAAATGTCAGCTTCCTAAAAACTGATTTATAAGTTTTACAATTATATATTATTTAGGTTTTCTTCATAAACCAGTTAAACAATCAACTCCCAACCTGTCAATCAGCTGAAGGATTTTAACCCTTTAAACGACAGTCTGATTACTTCATATCCTCTTTGTTGTTTATGAAAACCAAAAAACAGAGTTTGTTTTTTATTATTTAGGAAGGCTGGGGTGTTTTTAACAGATCAGTCCTATAAAAATCTATAAAACCCCAAAATGTTATCTTTTATATTTTATTTGTTTTCATCACTTTGTCTACTTTAATAAAAACAGTTCAGATTTTAATTATTATTATTTTCCATTTTAGGAATAAATATTTCAGTCAACTTTAATCCTGATTGAACCATCAAATAAAGATTTTTACTCTTTAAATGCCAGTTTGATCAAATGATTCTGATATTTATTATGGAAAATCACAAAAAAGAGTTATTTTTTATTAAAACTGTTTTTTTTTTCCTGGCTGGAGAATTATTTAAATCAGTATTTATGTCAGGATTTGATTAAACCGATGAAAACTAATAACTTATTTTGAGTTTTATTGACATTTTAAGAACGGATTATTTTTTAAATCCTCCAGGTTTCAAAATTATACTTTTATTTAAAAAAAATTTATAATATTCATTAATAACAAGGATATTAAATCAACAAACTAACATTTAAAGAGTTAAAATAATCTAAATGATTGACAGATTGGTAGTTTTGAGCAGGATAAAAAAAATAATAATAATAATAATAATAATAAATATTAATATAATTGTATAATTTGGTTTTTACAGCAGTTTTTTGGGGTATTTTTGACATCTGATGGTTGAACTAAAGAAGACACACGAGTCCAGACGCTCACAGTTTGATGGTCTGGTTTGATTTTCCCGCTCTTCCTGCTCCGGAGCTCCTCCCCCATCAGCTGTGAAGAGGATCCGTCTGTAACGTGACACGTTGGAAGGTGAAAACACAAACACCTGCCGCCGTGGAGGGGAAGCAACACGCTGAGCTTCCTCCTCTCATCTCCTGTCTGCTCTGAACTTCAACACTGAGACCCGAACAAAAGTCCTGAAGGAGAAGTTGCGAGGGGGGTGGAGCGTCTGGAGCTGTTGCTGAAACAATCCAATTACCACGCCGATCAAAGTCAGCTTCACAGGTTAGAGCTTCTAATTGCCTGACAAAATCTGACACTTCAGTCGCAGCAGAGGAAAATAATAGAGGCCAAATGAAATTTGATGGAGGGGCAGAAAACGATGCTATCAGTCAGCGGAGCAGAGAGAGGAGATCAGCCAGCAGCAGATCCTGGATCAGATCTCAGCATCACTCATTAAGACTGGGAGGTCTTCAATAATGGAAACGACACACTTCAGACGTCTCCTTCAAAACATTATTCATTAGAGGATGAAGGATGGAGGGAGGAGGGGAGGAGTCACACCCCCTGCTCTCTCACTTCTCCTCCTCCTTTCTCCTCCTCTTCTCCTCATTCTTCACTTCTCCTCCTATCTTATCTTCTCCTTCTCCATCACTTTCTCTCCTTTTCTCTCCTCCTCTATCATTTCTACTCCTCTCTTCTCCTCTCCTCTGCTCCTCCTTCACTTCTCCTCCTCTCCCCTCTTCTCCTCCTCCATCACAGAACCAATCCAGATCAGAGACAGAGAAGAAGTTTGTCTGGGTAATGAGGTATGGAGCAGCTCAGAGATGGAACGAGAAAAGGTCAAAGGTCATGAAGAGGAAACACAAGTTTGGACTCTGATCAGAGTCATGTGACCTCCAGGCCTCTGGTAAAGGACCAGACCTCCAGGACCCTGGGAGATCTGATGTAAATAACTTTAGATTTTTGTCTAAATATTAACAGAATTCAACACAACCACTAAGTTTCATAGGGCAGAAGGACCTGAGCTGGAAGAGAAAGTGCATCCATCCATGTGGAAGACTGGGTGAGATGGAAGGTTTTTATAGACCCAACAGACCTAATGGGTCCCAGGCCGGGAGCTGGTGCCGCCCATTCCCGTCCTCTAATTGGGTATCGATGGCCAATGATCTCCTTCATTTCATTTCTTTCCACTTGAGCACACACTGGAACGCCCAGACAAGCCAATCACACTCCCTGCTGGGAGGGGGCGGAGCCTCAGCGGGGAGGATGGAGTCCTTCTTCTCATCCTCAGTTAATGAAATAAAAGACGAAAGTGGAGCAGGGAGAAAATAAAGGTTCATTTGAGCTGATGGAGACGTGAGGAGAATCAGCAGAAAGGTTTTGATCCAGAAGGGTCAGAAATGTTTGTGTTTACATGTGGAAACAAACAAACAAACAAACAAACAGAAGATAAATGTGTTTGTTGTTGTGAGTCTTTGATGTGTTTTGTATCACTGTGAGATCGTTTACAGATATTTGACTATTTTAAAGTGATTTGTCTCTTTTTATTCTTTAAGTCCTCCTGAGTCATTCTAGACTTTTGAGTCCATCTGGGTCAACGTTTCCTGTCCATCCTGCTGTTAGAGCAGATGGAACGTTTTAATGTAACAAAAACTCTCTCTTGATCAAGTTATCAATACAAGTATTTTGTCAATAGATCGATGGAACACTGTAAAAAATGACTCCCTTCTTGAACGTCCTCTTCTAAAAAAACAACTGATTAGATTGTTGTCCTTAACGACTCCAGGGATAGTCAAATAAAATGACACCTGAAGTTCAATGTTTAAACCTGTGAATGACTTTAGACGAGGGACATTTGGTTGTGTCTTCAATAAACTTTCAGATCTTTAATGAGTCACGTTTAAATCCTTTAGTCTCCACTTCAACACCAGCTGCTTTCCTCCTGTCCTCCTCGGTTCTCCTGAACCAAAGCTCAGTAATGGTCGGTGACCCAAAGCTGCCGACCCCGCCCACCCACCTCCTCCTGCTCCTCCTTCAGCCAGACCAGGAGGGATGGAGGAATGAGTTGGATGGGGGACAGGTGGAGTCCAGCCCGGGGTCGGTTATCGGGCCAGGCGTCTCCTAATCGAGCTGACGTGTTCACCCAGGCCTGCCTGCCCAATCCTGGGCTCAGCAGCCAGCGCCAGGCCTCCCAGCTCCCCCCCTCCACCCCAGCTCCATGTCTACCCCCCCCCCCCCCCCCCCCCCCCCCCCCCCACCCCCACCCCACCGTGCCTCGGTGCCAAGCCATGGTTCAGGGGCTGAGTTTGGAATGGGTCAGTGGACGGGCCTCCAGCCTGCCAGGGTCTGCAAGTCTTCAGGTGCCTTCTGGTATGTTGGGTCAGCAGCCAGAAGAGGCCAGGGTGGGGGACAGGGGGATGTCTTTGAGGGACGGGATGTCTTTCACTGGGAGATGAGATTCATTTGACAGCAAATCTAAAATGTTGGGGTAGTTTAAGAAGTTTGAACCAGTTTGTTTTTATGGTCAAACCTACTGAGTCCTCCTGGACATTTTAGCCCGTCTGGGTAAAGGTTACCTCTCCATCATGCTGCTGTTAGTGCAGTGAGACTATTCATGTGACAAAAGCTGCTTTTGTCCATTTTAGATTTCAAGGTTTTAAACAGATCATAAGAATTTTGTAAAATGACTCCCCTCTTGAGTCAATAAAAACAGAAATGTCCACTTCCTAAAACCTGATTTAAATGCTAGTTTAATCACTTTATTTCATGTTTGTTACCAAAGAAAACAAAACACAAAAACTGTTTCTTAAAAATATAACTATCTCTAGATGAATAAGGATGTTGTTGTTTTTTAAATCAAATATGACACAATCAAATAAATAAATATGGGATTAAATAAATAAATATTTCATTATTTAATTAAACGTGTCATTAAATAGTTAAATGTCTCAAAGATTCATAAATAGTTATTTTATGATGCTCTGGTGTTGATATTTTCCTTAGCCTGTCAAAAACAATGACATTTTTTGTTGTTTTCTCTTTAAACTTTGTAGTTTAAATTATAGCACTTTTAGAAAATCACTAAAAGAAAATATCCTGTTTACTATGTACACTGTAGAAGGTAGCTGAATATAACTAAAACAGGTTGTTTCTCCAGCGTTTATAGATGGGTGGGGACATCGTTTTGACGGGGGAACGCATTTCAACATAACACCGAGGCAGCTGCAGCTCTGAAACACTTCTTCTAAAGTTATTCTACGGTCAGAATCTGGATCCAACAGTGATGAACTTCCTCATTAGATTCCATTGTTTTACCACAGATTGTTCATTATAATGAACAATTATAACAATTATAACATTATAACAAACAAATAGTTGCTATAGCAACTGTTTTATCTGTTAGGCCTAAAATATCTCACCAACTCGAGAGATGTCCTCCATCGGCATGAGTCGCCATGTTTGATATCAACCTAAGCTCCGCCCACTGAGGTGGAGCTCATGTTTGATTTGATTGATGTCAGCAGGTGATTTATGGTTAAAACTAAACTAGTCTTTAATGGTGGTTAACTCATACAGGCTGCTAACTGAGGACTGAACTTCACTTTAAAAGCCTGAACTCAGAAAGAGGAAACTACCAGGAGACTTTTATCAGGCAACTTCTTCTTAATGCCTTTTCTCACTTTTGCTCCCAAATTCATTATTTTTCCAACTAATCTCCACTGTGGGAACAAACCTCTTAAATCCTTCAAAACCTTTTTCGTCAAGTGTCTGAAAAATATTATTGCCCTCATTAAATTAATACTCCGTACCAATAAACTATTGATATCAGAGCCGGTCGGCACCTGGGACCAGAGCAGCAGATTTAGAGAGAAAACCAAATGGTTGAGGGCAAATTAAATTGCCATCTTGAACTTGCGTGTGAGGGATTAGTGGTTAATTGTAATTTGCGTCCCCGGCCATCTCCGCCGCCGCTGCCATGTTGCTGGAAGTCGTCTGGCAGCCGGCGATAGAATACTCCCCACTCCAGCGTTCGTAATTAGAATCTGAGACTCAGATTAGGGAAGCGGGGGAGTCGGGAGTGGAGGTTTTGTTTTCTTCAACAGGTCGGACTCTTCAACCGGCTTCAAACAGTCCTGGTTGGTCGCCAGCTGTTCGCCTCCATCCGGCCTTCAGACGGCGCCGACGGGAGGGTTTTTGGAGTAGGAGTTAAAACACGGAGGAAGCATCCGACAACAAACTCAGTCAGATGTTTCCAGCCTCCAAATCTCTTCTTCTTCTACATGAAGGTGGAAGCACCAGATGCTGACGTAGAAACTGAGTGGGACTGAGGGTTACATCCAGACCAGCTGGGACTGGTTCATTGTTTTAAAGTGAAACATGTTTATAGCCGAACCTGCTGAGAAATGTTGGACTAAAAGATATCAAACCAAACTGTAAAATAGTTTTAACCCTCACTACTCTGAGTCATTAGGACTAAAACCTCCACTTCCTAAAAACTTTACTAATTAAAATAGTTTTCAGCTTTCTTTTACAAAGATCAGGTAAACAACTCACCAAACTACTACCAAACTTTCAATCACTTTAAAACTTTAACCCATTAAATGCCAGTTTGATTACCTGATATTTGTTGTTTAAGAGAAAGCAACAAACTCTATGTGTCTGGTTATTGTGTCTGAATGGGTTTATGGACACATTATTGTGTTTAGTGACGTTAGCATTAGTATTTTAGATCACATTGTTTACAAGAGACTAAAAATAAATAACAAAAATTTTTTTTAAGAAAACTAAAAAATACACAATGTGATTTAAATTTATCAACAATGTACAAAATAAAATAAGATAAAAAGGAAAAGACAGAAACACAAAAGTGTGCTGTGGTGCATCAAAGGGTTAATACAAAAATTATGAACTTTTGCTACAAAATTCTTCTGTCTTACTTTTCACAGATTTATAAAATCTCATCTGTTTTAACCCAAAACTAACTTTGTCAATAAACTAAGACAAAAATCGGGATTTATTTTCTTTTAGATTTCTGGAACATCTCAGCTCATTAAGGATCAACTCCTGTTTAGTTTTATCTCTTTGATCATGTGACCCCGTTAGCAGAATGACTCAGTGATAATTAGTTTCTGTGACCGGAGGCTGATGGTTCCTAACGTTCTGTCCTCGTTGGGTTTCTCTGTCGTTAGAATCAGACCTGACCTCCATTTGTTCATTTTCACACCGTTACTCAGGAAACGAGAGGCTCCTCCTCATGGAGCGACGGGGATGAAAACCACTTCTGATGTCAGGATCAGAGTCCAGATGACATCAGGAAGCAGAGGGACGAGAAGATCAGGAGGACCAGCAGAAGGGATGGATGGGATGGATGATGTCAGGTTTTCAGATGATAAGTTGAATTTAAGACCTTCATTCAACACACACACACACACACACACACAAACACACACACACACACAGACACACACACAGACCCCGTTCTGAGTGGATCTGGACAGTCCAGAGTGTTTTATAATGGAGAAACATGAAGTATTTAGTTTAAATAAATGAACCCTTATACTTTCAGCAGGTAAACAAATAAATCAGGTGAATTGTTGAATTTGGTGACTCATCAGTAAAGTGTATGAACATTAGGAGTCAAACCAACAACCTGCTGAATGTAGTCAGAACCAAAAACCTCAGGTTCTGATCCAGATCATCACTTGGTTTTTCACCACAGAGGAAGAAACGATGACTCTCTGACCTCTGACCCCCAGGTGGAAGTTTAGAAACCGTTCAAAAAGCAGGGAACAAAATAATATTAATACAGAAAGATCAAAGGGCTCAGAGTCAGTGAAGTCAGTCAAATGTGTACTGTCTGATTGTTTATCTGATTATTTTTATAATTGTTTGTTTTCTGTTTAAAGACAAAAGACCCGGGGTTCTCAATACATGATGAGTCAAACAAGAAAAAAGCAGAGCTGAGATTCTCCTGCCACAAAACCTCATCCCCCCCATGGCTGCTGCTAGAAGTTCTGTCCCTGAAGGTCCAGCCCTGGAGGAGTCCACCCCTCACCTGGATCAGGTCTGACTGCTGGCTCTGAGGACCAGGATCACACTCAGTCAAAAGGAATCTAACAGTAATAAGAGTTTTAAAATACATTAAAAACTGTAAAATAAAAAAAGAGTTCATGAAAAAAGAAAACATTCATAAATCTCTTTTAAACAGTTATAAAACAGTAAAGAAAATCATAAAATAGCCTACTATAATATAAAAATATATAAAACTTTATTGAACCATTTTGACTGTATCCACAAGCATATAACAGTAATAAATAAAACATATATGATAACCTGTCATAAACCTGCATGGTGGTGTAGTGGTAACACTGTTGGTTCACAGAAAGAAGGTCACAGGTTTGATTCCCTGTGTGGCGTTAGCATGTTGTCCCCATGCATGTGTTTCCTCTTCCAGAACAAAAACATTCACATTAGATGATTCTGAGTGGCTTTGGACCAAAGAGTCTAAATAAATCAACACACAACTGATGGTACAACTGTCTGTTAGCCGATGATGAGGTCAGAGGGTTCAACATTCACTCTGAAGCTGTTCGTCCCTTCTGCGTTGGAAGCTGAAGTCAGGTGTTCTGTGGTTCTGTTTGGACCTGCAGCTCCTCCATCCTGGTCCGACTTAGTTGGTCTGGATTTGTCCAGATGATGGTTTTTGTGTTTTGTGTCAGCTGAGGCGTGTGCGTGTCAAAGCCAACATGTGTAATTTATCAGTGAGAACATGAACCCATGATGAGAGGAGGACGAGTGTTTCCTGTTCTCCAGAACCTTCAGCTCCCTCTCTCTGGACCGGGCCATGCATATTCATGGTGGGCTCAGACCGGGGCGGTGGCGCCGCTGACACTGGGGGTTGATGAGGGTGAGGCGGGTGAGGGAGGGGGTGAGGCGTGCTTGTCGGAGTGTGTCTCGTTTCCAGACCAGCGGGTTTTTTTGATTAAAGTCCCTTATCCGTTTTATCATGCATATCCTGGCTGTGATTAAAGTGATCGGAGTCTGACACTCACAATGTCAGAGCCGGGAACCAGGAGCCCCCC
>SSNR01000311.1:364434-402622 GCA_006937965.1 Callopanchax toddi | reverse complement strand
CTGGTAGTTTTCCTTCTGGTAGTTTTCCTTCTGGTAGTTTTCCTTCTGGTAGTTTTCCTTCTGGTAGTTTTCCTTCTGGTTTTTTTCCTTGGTACAGCTGTGAATTTTGAACCTTTCTCCTTTCACCTCTAAACTTTTTGTTAGGGTTACCTGATTTTTTCCAACTCAACAAATTGTTTGAACTCGTCATTTTTGTTCACAATAGAAAAGTTTCAAGTTGTCTTCATAAGAAATTATACATTTCTACTTTTGTGATTTATGAAGTCACCTCATGATGGGGAGGATGATTGAGGGATTCTCCTTTACACACACTCCCTGTTTACACACACACACACACACACACACACACACACACACACACACACACACACACACACACACACACACACACACACGATGAAACAGCTGGTCCTGACACATCCGAGGCTATCCAATCGGAAATTGTAATTAATGAAATTAGAATGTTGCCACAGTTTGGTGCCACTGAGGGACTGAATGACTTTAAAACCCAAAAACTTACCTGGCCAATATAGCAGACCTGTAGCTGTATCATAAGCAGAACCAGTCTATATAAGGGTCTGGTGGTCGATTGGGTCAGGGTTCATTTAATGCTTAATGTTTTTATTTTTCTGATTGTCTATGATGATTGTATATGTAAAATCTTCCACATGGAAGATCTGTTAGCATGAATTATTGATGATGACTTCACAGACCATCAAAAACAGTCGTTCCTTTTTGTTTCTCCTTGTCTGAAACAGTACGTTGACTGAAAGAAACACAATAATAAAATCAACCTTTTGAGTCTGACTGATTCTAATCATGACTTTTTGGTACATCACTGATTTCAAACATTTGTTGTTGTTTTCATTTAAAATACCTCATTAAAATTCAAGGATTTTCAAGGATTTCAAACCTGTAAGAACTCTGTACTTTGAAATTCCAGAGGCGCTAAATCAGGGTAGAAACTGAAGTTCTGTGGAGAGAACTTCAGACCATCTGCCCTTCCACAGAACCGCCTACAGGCAGCAAACCTCATGCACCAATCACAGAGATGTTTATAAAAACCATCAAGTAGAAGTGCTGCATCCAGGTAACCTCCATGAATATTCCCCTTCAGAGTGTAAAGGCGCTGATTCAGAGCAGACACTTCTAACTGCTGCTCCTCTTTCAGCTTCTTCTTCACACAAACACTTTATATTCTGCAGAGCCACTCTGTGTTGTGACGCATTACATCCCAGGACGGACAAATCATCCCAGATTTTGACAACCAATATAAGAAAAAAGAAGAGGAAAAATAACAAGCAGGAGAAAAAAATAAGGTCCAAAGTCCCAGAAAAGGGAGAGAGCGAAGGATCTCAGGGGAAGTATTAGTTGTCACCCCGTGATCAAATAGTGGAGCGACCGCAGAGAGGCTGCGCCCGGGCAAAAAGAAATATAAAGTCCAGATTTAATTCTGATACGGAGAAATAGAATTTCAAAGCTGGATGTCTTATCGTTGGCATGTCCCTTTGCCGGACTGATTTCCCTAGCAAAAGCCTGTCACTGCTATTATGTTGAACATGGAACCAATTTACGGCAGCGGCTAAACAGGGTTAGCGGAGCTCCTGTACCCCCTAAATGTTTGAAGTTATCGCACGGTGAGAAAAATAGCGTTGGGGATGTTCTGGGAGGGGGCGGGGGCCGTGGAGCGGCCGGCTCGGACGGGACCGGACTGTAATTGAAAAGTATCAATCAAAAACAAGGCTAGGGGCCAGAGTGGGAAGCTATTATGTTAACCCGGTTCACCGGAGCACTCCCGCAGCCGGAATGCATTTCTTTTGAATCAGTAATGCTCCCCTGCGCTCCGAGCCTCTAAGCCCTGGGAGCGGGGGCCTTGTATCTCTGGACGGACAGCGGCGACGGGGAGGGGGGGGATTATCAAGTGAAGCATGTGGCCATTACAGGCTTGTTTCGTGATGCTATCTGCCCTCTGAGATAAGCAACCTCCGTCTGGTCAGACGTTTCCAATTTCTATACATGAGAGATGAAGACCTTCTGCTCGCCATCACCTCATTTGGTGTTTTTATATTTGTGCGCCCCCCCCCCCCCCCCCACCTATATTACAAGTGTCCTTATATGCGCAGGCAGTGGACAGGATGACCTGCTAGGATTCACCAGCATGCTGACACCACGAAACACCTGAACTCCACAGGAAGGCCGAAGATAACAGAGGAGGACGTCGGTCAGCTCACATGCTTTAAAAGGATGTTTGGGATGTTCTGAAGTGGCTTTTGTCAGTTATTTATCTACTCTAAGGACCACCGGTGACATCATTCAAATAGGATGGAGTGTCTAGAAACGGGAAGTAGTACTCTATCAGGGCCAACACTTACGGCTAGTTAGATCTTAAGAAACGCTGCTGGTGACTGGTGACATATTGACAGTATACGTTCTGGTTAGAACACACACAACCACTAGTTCTGGTTCTAACACAGTTATTACCTGTTAGTTAACCTCTACAGTTAGAACACTATATTACCTGTTAGTTAACCTCTACAGTTAGAACTCTATATTACCTGTTAGCTAACCTCTACAGTTAGAAAACTATATTACCTGTTAGTTAACCTCTACAGTTAGAACTCTATATTACCTGTTAGCTAACCTCTACAGTTAGAAAACTATATTACCTGTTAGTTAACCTCTACAGTTAGAACTCTATATTACCTGTTAGCTAACCTCTACAGTTAGAAAACTATATTACCCGTTAGTTAACCTCTACAGTTAGAACACTATATTACCTGTTAGCTAACCTCTACAGTTAGAACTCTATATTACCTGTTAACTAATCTCTACAGTTAGAACACTATATTACCTGTTAGCTAACCTCTACAGTTAGAACTCTATATTACCTGTTAACTAATCTCTACAGTTAGAACACTATATTACCTGTTAGTTAACCTCTACATTTAGAACACTATATTACCTCTTAGTTAACCTCTACAGTTAGAACTCTATATTACCTGTGAGTTAACCTCTACAGTTAGAACTCTTTATTACCTGTTCGCTAACCTCTACAGTTAGAACACTATATTACCTGTTAGAACACTATATTACCTGTTAGCTAAACTCTACAGTTAGAACTCTTTATTACCTGTTAGCTAACCTCTACAGTTAGAACTCTTTATTACCTGTTAGCTAACCTCTACAGTTAGAACACTATATTACCTGTTAACTAACCTCTACAGTTAGAACTCTATATTACTTGTGAGCTAACTTCTACAGTTAGAACTCTATATTACTTGTTAGCTAACCTCTACAGTTAGAACTCTATATTACCTGTTAACTAACCTCTACAGTTAGAACACTATAACCTGTTCGCTAACCTCTACAGTTAGAACTCTATATAATCTGTTAGCTAACCTCTACAGTTAGAACTCTATATTACCTCTATAGAACACACAAACCTCTGAGAGAGTCTCTTAAAGGATCCCACTCTGTTCCTGGTATTCCCCTTTTTCCTGAATCTTTCTGAATACATTCCCTAAAGTGTTAGCATATAAGAAAGAACAAATGAGTGAAGGTATAGCCAGTGGGTTTCCCAGGAACAAGCCCTTAGTTAGGGACACCCTTAAGTCAAGGTCAAGCTCCCAGCTGGAGAATTATTCATTCCTGCCCATCTGATGCAGCTGTGGCTTCTCGCTGGATTAAAATCAACTGTTCCGTGTTTTTTTTTCTGCAGAAATGAGACGACTGGGATCCGGTGAGCCAATTTTGGTGGTGCTGTCAGAGGATGGGGGCATACATTTCAATATCTTCCTCCAGGCATTTACATGAGAGGAGGCTGCTGCTGCCGTCTCTGGTGTTTTGTTGAGGTTTTAAAACCTCTGGTTAGTGAATAAAAATACCTTAGCTGGGTAGGAGGACTCGTTTTATCACAAATGAACTCCAACAAGTGAATCATGTTATCTCCTTCAGGTCTTCTAATCCCAGTTTAGTGGTTGATGGTTCAAATCCAGAATCCCACAGCTACAACCAGCATGAGACAAAATAGGGACAAAATCTAGAAATCTGAATCATTTCTAACTGGTCTGAATGAAACTTGAGGATGAGCTTTAAATGAAATATGAAGGTTTAGTCTCAAAGCTTTTAGTCTCATCTTACCTCCATGGTTGTCTCCAACCCATCTTAAAGATGCCTCACATTTCTGACTAACAGACACTAAACTGAGACTGGTTCTAGACTAGTTTCAAACTGGATCTTCTGATGGACAGGAAGGATCTCCTGTAGTGGTCTGTGATGGACAGGAAGGATCTCCTGTAGTGGTCTGTGATGGACAGGAAGGATCTCCTGTAGTGGTCTGTGATGGACAGGAAGGATCTTCTGTGTTGCAGCAGATCTGAAGGAGCCTCTGACTGAAGACGCTCTGCTGTTGAATTAAGATCTCAGTTCAATATCTGGCTGCAGAGATGATATTTCACAGCATCATGTCCTGGATTACACCATCTATTGTTGACCAGCACTGCTGATCCACCTCCTTTGCTTTTCCCACTCCTCTTCTAATCTCTGTCTGCTGGTATCGTCTGAAAGTCGAGCAGAGAGACGTTGGAGTCTGGATCTGATCCTGCAGCCACGTCTCAGTGAAACACATGATATTCTGTCTGGATCCTCATCAGAGCTTCTAGCTGGTCCATCTGATTCAGGACAGATCTCAGGTTCCCCATTCCTTCTTCCTCTCTCCTCTTTGCTCCTGCTCTACATTCATGACTCCTCCTCTTTACCTCAGCGTGGCTTTTAAGTCACAGGTTGAGTTTTATTTGAGATTTGAGATGTCAGTTAGCTGCTTCCTCTTGTGAACAAATCTCTTGTTGCTATGGTTATGCTTCATAACAAGTGGCTGAGAAGTAGAAAAGTTGAAATCCTTCAAGCAGCACAAGATTCAGACCAGAACAAGATCAGCCTAAAATCAACACCTTCAGTCAGGAAAAGGAAGAACAATTCCCAAAACAAAAATCACTGGTACCAAAACAGAGCTGCTGTAAAAGTCTTTCTTTGAGGAGGGCGTGAGGCGGCAGGCGGAGGGGTTTTAATTCAGATTTCACGTGCACTCGCTCAGCAGTCACTGGAGTCTAAAGTGACTCTGGGGAGCCTCACAGTTCTATATGCAAATAGAGCGACGCACCTGGCCAGTGGAGCAGGCCTGCTGAGAGGTTACTTATGCAAATCTGATTGAGTGAGAGCATATTGCCAGAGCACGCACACACACACACACACACACAGATATATCAGCGGTTACATTTCACAGGACGCCGTGTTCCTGAGAACAGAGGTGGCAGACAGAGAATGGAAGGATGAAGAAGAGGAAGGTGAAGGAGAACGACAGGTGGAGAGAGTGGAGTGACATCACTCTCCTGAACATCTCACTTCCTGTCGTCTTCTCTCCCTCCAACATGTGACCTGAAGGCATCGTGTGATTTCCTGCACACACACACACACACACACACACACACACACACACACACACACACACACACACACACACACACACACACGGAGGTTCATATCAACCACAAGGTTCTCTTTGGTGACATTCTTGAGAATGCTTGCATTTTGAGGGGATTATTTTACATTTAGAGATGTACAAAAACATCCACTGGAGATCAAAATCAGCTGATATTCAGCTTCATCAGCTGATCTGAAATCCAAAATCTGAATATTTGGGTCTGTGAACGCACCATTCCTAAGCGCTAATTCGTGCAAATGTAAGTTTTTACTTTCAGAAATATAATCTTTGAGTGAATCTGAATTATTTTTATCATTCCGTTAAATAAAATTATTTGAGAGGAATCAGCTTCATATAAATCTGTATCATCAGGTCAAAACCTAACAAAAATCAGTGTGAGCCCTCAGAATAAGCATCACAGTATCATTAAACCATTAAAACTGATTATAGAACAACGTTTAGTTTTACGACACAAGGAAGTGAAATAATAGTTTTCACTTGATGTTTTCATGTGTTTTAATCTCCCTCACTGCAAGGGGCTGGAAAATCTGAAAACCTCACCTTGAACGTTGCTTTAATTTGTAATAAAACATTTGAAATTCCTTGAAACTAGAGACGCAGCAATATTCAGTCAATAAAATTCTGCATAACTGGCTGATCTGATACTCAAAAATCTGACTTTTTTTTGGTTCCATGAACTCACCATCGCTTCACGTTCAGTCATTCAAATGTGAAAGGATTTTTTTTCTCCAGAATCATTTTAATTAAAGCAGAAGAAAGTAAATGTATTCTGTTAAGTATATTTATTTGAGATGAACCATGGTCATATAAAATCTGTATCATCAGGTCACTTCTTAACACAAATCAGTCGATGGTATCAGCCTTCAGAATCAGAGTCAGTGATTTAAACTGTAGAATGGATTAAAACACTGTCTTTTAGTTTTATGAAACGAGGAAGTGAAATAATTGCTTTGAGCCTTGATGTTTTCTTCATATGGAGATCAATCTTGAACGTTCACCTTGAAAGGTGTTTGAATTAGATTCCAGTGAAGGTGTAGGAACCAGGCAGGCAGCTGATCAGGAGGCTCCAGCCCTCGAGTCGAGATGTAGACAAATGACTGGGAATCACGTGGGTCTGAGCCGGGTCGGCTCTGAGATCCGGTCTGCTGATGATTATTGATAACGCCGTGCATAATGTAAAACAGCAGCATGGATGTGAGGAGCTCTGAGACGGTGTTCAGCAGGTCCTCAAAGGTTTTCCTGCTTCTCACAGCAGAACGTGAGGAATCAGTTCCACAACATTACCCTGCTGCAGAGGGAAAGTAGGCCATGCATCAGAAATGATCCCTTCATCTCTAAATCTCATCTTTTTGTTCAAAACTTTTAAATGAAAAGTTCAGAACTTTGACCACAGATGAGAACCAGGACTAACGTCTAAATGAAGCTGTTTGATCAGCATCAACCATCAGGTTTCTTTTCCTCCCCTCTGAGTCGCTCAGGTCCATTACAAAAAAATAACGTATTAAAACATTTATACATTTTCAGCTTTTTTCTGCATAGATCTGTTAAACAGCTTCAGTCACCAACACCAACCTGTCAATCATCTGGAGGATTTTAACCCTGGCTGATTGATGGCTGATTATCCTCCATGTTATTTATGGAAAGAACACAAAAACTGGATTATTTTTATAAAAACAAATTTTGGTTAGAGGTTTTTTTTAATTAATCAGTCCTATTTACCGGTATGTAGAGACAAACCCAATATAGTAACTGATATTTAAGGTTAATAAATAATATAAGTAATAATAAAATGACCTTTTGATTTAAAATGACAAAAAGGTCTGCTTCCTAAAAACGATCTAAAACAGTTTAGATGATAAAAGTTATTATGCTTTTATTTTTAACTTGTATAAATAAAGGTCAAATTTAATCAGTCGACTTTTTCAAACCTTTGTTTTGACTTTTAAATGTAAGGTTTTTTTATTTTTTTATTTAATTTGTTTCATTAAACATTTCTAAATAACTTTAAAACTTTTGTTGTTGCTACTTTATTCATTTAATATTTAGTTTGATTTTTGAAAAACTTTTGTTCTTTTTAACTTTAAATTTTCTGGGGTTTTTTCCATTTTACTTATTTAGTTAATTTTTATTATATATTATTTGTTTTTTAACTTGTAAAATAAAATAGTTTTTGTTTTCACTCAAAAATAAAATTGGAACTTTAAAATTTAGCGAGCTGTTACAGAGACCTGTTCCGTCTGACGGACAGATGGAGAGGAAACATTTAACCAGATGGATGAAAATGTCCAGAATGAAGCTGAGCGTTCAGTAAACAGTAAGTTATGGAAAGTTTTAAAAAGAAAAACAAAACCATCTGAATTTCTGATTAAATAAAACTTGATGAAGTGAGTCCATGTCAGAGGAAGAGGAGTGAACCTCGCTCTGAGTTTAGTTACAGCTGATTCCTCGGCTGACGGTCGGTCGCATCGCGTCTCACCTCAGCGTCTCTGTCAGACATCAGCTGGCTGTAATTACCAACATACCTGTCCTCCGCCAGGCCGCCAACATGTCTGACAAACTGACAAAGTCACGCAAATTAATTCATTTAACTCCCTGGAAGATGGAGAAGATAATAACTTCTACAATTAAATTATCTATAATGTTTCAGCCGCTCCTGCATGATGGTAACACACATCTAAAACCAAGGTCTTTATTTATAAATTAAAAAAAAACATCTGTGGCTAAAATCAGCTTCATCTGATTAATAAATAATATGATGAAACAAAGACAAGTCATCAGATTTACCTACAGAGACCTGATGTCAAAGGTCAGGTGGTTTCATCACATCAAATGATAACAGAAGGTTTCATCATCATCATCAACTTTATTCCAGACACAGTCTGAACCAGGTAAAAAGAATTAAAGGAATAAAAGCATAAGACTAAATCATCACAAGATTAAAAACATAAAAATTGGGATAAAAGTTACAAGGAGACAAGGAGGAGATAAGAATCAACAAGGACTGGGTCAGGAGTTCTGGATTAGATCAGGGGTTCTGGTCCTGGATCAGAGTTCTGGACTGGATCAGGAGTTCTTGTCTGGATCAGGAGTTCTTGTCTGGATCAGAGATTCTGGTCTGGATCAGGAGTTCTTGTCTGGATCAGAGATTCTGGTCTGGATCAGGGGTTCTGGACCAGGTCAGGATGTGCTGCTATATAGAGTTGCGTCTCTCTGCAGCCAGATATTGAACTGAGATCTTAATTCAACAACAGAGTGTCTTCAGTCAGAGGCTCCTTCAGATCTGCTGCAACACAGAAGATCCTTCCTGTCCATCACAGACCACTACAGGAGATCCTCCCTGTCCATCACAGACCACTACAGGAGATCTTTCCTGTCCATCACAGACCACTACAGGAGATCCTTCCTGTCCATCACAGACCACTACAGGAGATCCTTCCTGTCCATCACAGACCACTACAGGAGATCCTTCCTGTCTACAGCTACAACAGCCATTAGTGATTTGATGAAGAAACTGAAGTGACTGGAATATTTCATTTCTCTCTGGGACTAATAAAGGATTTTTGATTGATTGATTGATTGATTGATTGATTGATTGATTGATTGATTGATTGATTGATTGATTGATTGATTGATTGATTGATTGATTGATTGATTGATTGATTGATGTAGATCAGTAAAAGATCTTTACATGCTTCTGTTACATCATCACTTTCTCCACTCTGTGATCTGCAGCCTCTTCGTCTCCACGGCGATGAAGAATCCAGCTCCTCTTTGTGGGAGGGGTCATCCAGCTCCTGATGTGATGCGGCTCTGGTCCTGATGGCCCCCCCTGCCTCGGTGACTGACAGCCTCTCTAATTGTATCCACTCACTCATGACAATTTGATTAAAGTATTATGCCAGAGTCTCACCCCCTGTTTGTTCCTGCTATCCAAATCTAATTCTGATATAAAAAAAGAAAGATTACCTCGGTGAGGATGACTGAGGATGTCATTACCTTCTACTTAATCCTGATTACTTATGCGCCTCTAACATATGTATAGGTTGGGTTTGGCTTTGTTTCATGGCTCCTCTCTCTGCTGATCAAAGAGCAGAGAAGGTTTAAAGATAGAAACAGAAGAAAGCATCCATGTTGTTTCAAAGTCCCTCAGAGTGGAGCGATTCACAGGACAGAGAGGATAAACCTTCAGGGTCTGACCCTCCTCATCATCGTTATCCACACCTTCTCTCAGAGCTTCAGCTAGTCTCCAGAGGCGAGTCAAAACATGATATCACAGTGACTCCTGATTCTAAAGGAAGACTGTAAACAGTGTTATTCTGCAGCTTTATACACAACAGTGAACTTAAATATTAAAAACAATAAGAAAAGTGGCTCTACTGATTGAGGTCAAACTAGGCCAAAAGTCAGACCCGAAGGGGGAACAAGAAGTTAACCCTGTACCAGGTTAGTCATCATGGTTGGTAACTTCTATCTACAATTACCTGACCTGACCTGACCTGACCTGACTTGACTTGACTTGACCTGACCTGAAGTCAGGAACTGTTTAGGAGAGTTTTAAGACAAGACTTCCTTTTGATTTTATTTGTAAATGTAAATATCCTGCATCTGTATAGCTCTTTAGTGAGCTATTTAAGGGTAGATAGTGAGGTAGTTAAGGGTAGATAGTGATGTAGTTAAGGGTAGTTAGTGAGGTAGTTAGGAGTAGTTAGTGAGGTAGTTAAGGGTGGTTAGTGAGGTAGTTAAGGATAGTTAGTGAGGTAGTTAAGGGTGGTTAGTGAGCTATTTAAGGGTGGTTAGTGAGCTATTTAAGGGTAGATAGTGAGGTAGTTAAGGGTAGTTAGTGAGGTAGTTAGGAGTAGTTAGTGAGGTAGTTAAGGGTGGGTAGTGAGGTAGTTAAGGATAGTTAGTGAGGTAGTTAAGGGTAGTTAGTGAGGTAGTTAGGAGTAGTTAGTGAGGTAGTTAAGGGTGGTTAGTGAGGTAGTTAGGGGTAGTTAGTGAGGTAGTTAGGAGTACTTAGTGAGTTAGTTAGGAGTAGTTAGTGAGGTAGTTAGGATTACTTAGTGTGGTAGTTAAGGGTAGTTAGTGAGGTAGTTAAGGGTAGTTAGTGAGGTAGTTAAGGGTGATTAGTGAGGTAGTTAGGAGTAGTTAGTGAGGTAGTTAGGAGTAGTTAGTGAGGTTGTTAAGGGTAGTTAGTGAGGTAGTTAAGGGTAGTTAGGAGTAGTTAGTGAGGTAGTTAAGGGTAGTTAGTGAGTTAATTAAGGGTAGTTAGTGAGTTAGTTCGGAGTAGTTAGTGAGGTAGTTAGTAGTAGTTAGTGAAGTAGTAAAGGGTAGTTAGTGAGGTAGTTAGGAGTAGTTAGTGAAGTAGTTATGGGTAGTTAGTGAGGTAGTTAAGGGTAGTTAGTGATGTAGTTAAGGGTAGTTAGTGAGTTAGTTAGGATTAGTTAGTGAGGTAGTTAGGAGTAGTTAGTGAAGTAGTTAAGGGTAGTTAGTGAGGTAGTTAATGAGGTAGTTAAGAGTAGTTTGTGAGTTTGTTAAGGGTATTTAGTGAGCTAGGTAAGGGTAGTTAATAAATTTGCAAAGGGTAGTTAGTGAGTTAGTTAAGAATAGTTAGTGAGTTTGTTAAGGATAGTAAGTGGGTTAGTTATTGGTAATCATTGAATGAGTTAGTGGTAGTTAGTGAGTTAATTAAGGGTAGTTAG
Organism: Callopanchax toddi; assembly: GCA_006937965.1. NCBI lineage: Eukaryota > Metazoa > Chordata > Actinopteri > Cyprinodontiformes > Nothobranchiidae > Callopanchax > Callopanchax toddi. The sequence goes on along the minus strand of SSNR01000311.1, from coordinate 391,423 downwards.
TGAAGTATTTATAGCAGCACTCCGGAGGATTTCATCAGGAGAGCAGTTTTTGAATCTAGCGTCCAAAGGCTCCTCCTCAAAACATCTCGGCACGCGCGTCCGGTCGCGTGTGCGCGTGCACGCGGCGCATATACTTCGGACATGAACTGTACAGCTCAATGTGTAGGGTTTAATCACTCAAAGTTCACAACTCTTATTCCAACAATACTACGAGGGTCTGATGAGCCCTCTCTGTCCCTGCTGCTTCTGATATTAGCTCTGTTAGCACCGAGCTGCTGCTGGACTCTGAAGCTGAACTTGACTCGGCCCTGGATGAACTTTCTGACCAAAATAAACGCATAATCCTGTCAAGCCTTGCCATTCTGTGAGGTGAAAGGTTTAAAAATAAAAATAAATCCGTCGTTAGCTGGAGAATGAGTAGGTTTTTAGTAGAAATGAATCATGAGTCCTCAGTGAACGGCTGAGACAGCAGAGAAACACACGGAGCGTCCTGTACGACAGCGCCCCCTACTGGTACAGGTTTGGTCGATGCGCGTGCATGTTGAGAGAATGCAGACATTTGAATTTCATTGGCTGAAAAATGTCGGCGGCAAGAAATAATGCAAAGGGGTCTCTAGGAGGAAGGAGGGTCTTCATCAGAATGACAGATGTTGTGGAACTCAACTCATAGATCATAGTTTAGACCTGAAATATCATTTAAAACATTTAGAAAACTTTGATACAGAGAAAAATAATCCAGAGAGCCGCTTTAAGGGTAGTGTGTAAGGTAGTTAAGGGGAATTTACTGAGTTAGTTAAGGGGACGTTAGTCAGTTTGTTAAGAGTAGTTAGTGAGGTAATTAATATAGATGGTGAGTTAATTACAAGGTAGATTGTGAGTTAGAAAATTGGTGGGCAGTGAGATAGTTATTGGAACAGTGAGTTTGTTGAGGGTAGTCAGTGAGTTAATTAATGGTATAATAAGTTAGTTCAAGGTAGTTAGTGAGTTAATCAATGGTATATATGAGATAGTGAGTTAGTTAATGTATATAGTGAGTTAGTTAATGGTATATAGTGAGTTAGTTAATGGTATATAGAGAGTTAGTTAATGGTATATAGAGAGTTAGTTATTAGTTAGATTGTGAGTTAATCAGTGAGGTTAGTCAGATTATAACCAGCTTTGAAGGAACTGTAGAATCATTTTGAAGCAGCAGGTTTTGAACTAGATGCGTTCTGTATTTAGTGAACTTTAGTTTTACCGTAAAACATGTAATAGCAGCGGTTTACATTTCCACATACAAGCAACATGATTAAATACAGAAAATGTGCGTGTGTGTTTGCGTGTGTGTTTAGAGTCTCTGAAGGGAAATGAATCCGCTGTAATGTGATAGTTGGAGGCAGGGGGTGATAAGGTGGTGGGGGGGGGGGCAGCTTACTCATTCACTGAACAGAAATTGCCGTGTATCATTCACCTGATTTGAATTGTAACCCCCCCCCCCCCACTACCACCCCTCCCCCTCCTTTTGAACCCCTGCCAATTCATTTTGTACATTAAAAATTGGTCAGGGTTGATAAGATTCCATTTTCACGGTCGGCAATGCAGAACTGGCGAAAGAATACAATTACAGACCCCAGAGTAAACTCTCCGAATGTCAACTTGATGTAAATGATCAGGAGGCAGGGCGCCACAAAGGAACGGCTTCAAACCCCACCACCACCACCATCAGCCCCCCTACACCTCTCTGTGTCACTCCATCACCACGCAGACCTCTCAGCTGGGGCCTGAAGCTTCAGTCTGAGGGTCCAGAACATCACCGGGCTGGCGTGAAACGGGACACTGACCACAGGAAGTGACCAATGGGTAAAAACAACTGCTGTTTCTGCATTTTGTTCCTCATGGAGCTCAGACAACATCAGAACACAACATGAAAATACAGAGGATTTAAGAAAACCTCTCAGAGCTCCACCACTCAGAACTTTAGAACGTAAAAGGTTCAGGATCCCGCTGACGCATCACTTTGAGACTGAAACCAGTTCTTCACTGGGGTGCTACGAACTGGGAACAGTGGAGAGGTCTCAGTCTCCTTCAGGTGAGCCTCAGGGCCCCTTTCTTGAGTTGCTAAAATTCTGAACAAGATAAAAATCAATCATTCATATTTATTTGCATACTCAGATCAATGAACACCCAAATAGTTAAGACACAATCAAAATAAAATCTAATAAAAACCAAAAAAATATTATTACTTATGAGCGAACAGTTTCCACTGCAGTCAGAGTGTTAGAACCAGACCTGACCAGGACATTCATAAACCTGAACATTAGGGGTCCTAGAAGAGTGTTAGGGGTTCAGGCATCCGGCTGGTAAAGGGAGGACCGCCCCCTTTGAGTGATGTCACCAGTGGGTGTGGTCTTTATTTTACCACCATCATCTCTAGCTCCAGATGACTTTTCAGCTTCACATTCATCTGATTTCTTTTCTGTATATTTTTCCTGCTGGTGTTTGATTCAGATGCCACCTCCACCTCCCGACCTCCCGACCTCTCTACTACGATGTGTCATCTGCTTGGACCTCAGCCCCTCCCCCCTCCACACCCCCTGGTGTCGGTGGGTTCAGAGCCAGCCCTCTGCGGTGGCAGCAGGATGCTTTAACACCTTGTAATCACAGAGGTCGAGTCCCTGCCATCCAATCACACATTAGCGGTAGCCAACGTGCCCGATGACTCTATCACTTCCTTCCCCTCTACGGCCCCCCCTCCGTCCTCCATGATTATTCAGAGGTTAGAGGAGCTGGCTGCGATGGACGGCATCATGAATAAACGGTGCGCTGAGTCTGAACCTTGACTCTCTGTAAATAGACGGGGAACATGCATGAGCCGTGACTCTAATCGGTGGAAAGGGCCGACATTCGCAAAGGTCAGAGGTCGGATTGGTCCCTGTTTGTCTAATTGGGGCGACTCCGTCTGCATGTGTACAAAAAGGCTGCAGCTTAACGACACGCTGCAGGTCCAACCGGGACATTTACATGAGACCTGAGAGAGCGGGAGATGGAGGTCAAAGGTCAAATCAGAAACTTCTGGTTCAGAAAGAGGATGTAGACTAAAACACAGATCAGCCAGAACAGTATCCATGTAGTTGATTTATTTACCATCTTTCTTTGTTTGTTTTTTCTGATTGACTAATTATTGATTGTATATTTTACACCAATTATTCTGTTAGATTTAATTAATGAGCTTTAACTTTAACCATCAGGCATCAATTTAATTTACCAACATTTTAACCCTAAAATAAAGCATGTTAGTATTATAAAGGCATAGTGTAAAACTATTTATTGGCTAATATTAATATAACAACTATACAAATCTTCTGTTTAATAATGTCATGTATTTTTATAACAAATAACATTAATAAAGACATAAATCTGTCCCTTTAGTCCCTGATTTAAATAATTCTCCTCCAGCCAAAATAAATTTGTCTGATTTCAAAAATTATCCTCATTTAATCAATCATCAGGCGTTTAGATGGTTACAATCCTGATAATGATTTAACTATTGATTGGTATGATCAGGACTGAAGTTGACTGAAAATATTAACCAAGTATAGAATAGAATAGAATAGAATAGAATAGAATAGAATAGAATAGAATAGAATAGAATAGAATAGAATAGAATAGAATAGACTTTATTTTCCATAGTGGGGACATTTTGGTGCACCAGCAGATGTGACAGGTGAATCAAAGCATTCAGATTCACACAAGAGTGAAATCACAAATCTTTTTAAAATGTTGACAATAAAGGGTAAGCGACTGTAAAGTAACAGTTTGATCTGAACTTGCACGGTTCTGGAAGTGGACCTTTCTGTCCCTAATGACTCAGTCGTTTTGTTCCCACAGCGTTTTAATGATCTGTTAATTAAGATCTGAATTTCAGAACGACTCAGAAGGAAAACACAAACTGTTTGAACCTGATCCTGATTTTAGGATTTAATTTAATATCTGGTTGTTGTGACAAACTGCTCATGTTTGATGTTTAATTTTCCCAATTTCTCTCACATTTTACCTCTTAATACATCATATTAGTGCCTCTTTGATTGTTTGTGTGATGCAGGTCAAAGGTTATTTTGGGATTTAATGATGATAGTTTAGTGTTTCCTAAATGGCTGCAGGGCTGTGTTTGTAAGCACATTACCCAGCATGCATCAGGGGACCTGAGATGATTAATATTCATTTCTTTATGACAGCAGCAGTCAGCGTTGTGTAACGCCGCATTCTTAACGAACTCCGGCTCTTAAACATCTGTCAGAAACAGCAGAGACATTTTTATTGCACTGATGAGGAGGAGGAGGATGGAGACGCTGGACAGAGTGTCGGGAGACAGAGATGGAGAGGAGGAGGAGGATGAAGGCTGGGTGCCAGGACTCAGAGAGTCAGAGCTCAGGGCTTTGACTGGGCGCCATGTCGATCGCCTCTCCTCGCCCACCAGACAGCCTCTGACACCAACCAAATGTGGCTTCTCTGTCCCTAATGACCACATGGCTGGAGGTGATGAAGAGGAGGAGGGCTGTCTTCATAATGCATCAAATTAGAAAAACTCATCATTTATCATCACATGGAGCCCAAAACGCCGCCCAGCTGAGCTCATATCTCTGCAGAAAACATCACACTGAGTGAGGAGAGGAGAGGAAGAAGCAAAAACACAAAAACTGTCAGAGCCCCGCAGCAGCCGACGGCTAAAATTAATATGCAAATGTATGCAAGAAATTAAAAAGCAGAATTACACAGGCAAATGAGGTAGCTACACTTGAATTGTTAGGATTATGAATAATTACTGCGAATTTCCTGCTCCTAATATAACTTGTTTTTTGATAAACAAAGACTTAATTATCGAGATGCGCCGGAGAATTTCCGCGGCGCTCATTAATCTTGCAGAAAAAACAAGTCCCCGGTGGCCGCCGGTAATGAAGAGAGCGTGCCCTGAATCGGCACCAGGATCGGAGCCACGGGGCGCCGGGCGGGCCGCCACCAAACGCCGCCCTGCCACTGCCCCCCACCCCCCTGGGGGAGTCGTAACTTCCTCCACTAACCATCAAAGGGACTTATTTATGCTAGCAACGCAGCCATAAGTCCAAGTTTATGGGTTCTGGAACCTGGAGGTGGGATAAGGGGGGGTCTGGAAATGCCACTTTAGTAGCTGCAGCCCTCTCCACCCCCCACCTTCCTCCCTCCTTCTGTCCCTGCATGCAGCTGGAGGTGTTCTGGAGGAGTGCTGCCCTCTGCAGGGGGCTGGAGGCCTCGTGGGACCGCCTCTGTCCTTCAGACCTGAAGAACTTCATCTGATTCTCACACCTTTGGGGGGAGGGGCTGTTCACCTGTTAAAGGATTCAGTCCCCCGGGTCTGGACTCAGCTGGAGAGGAAGAACTGTTCTAACCAATCTGACCCAAACTAAAAGGATATCTGAGTGGTTCTGAAGTAGCGTTTTAACAGTTATTTATCGACAGCACTGACCACACGCACTGATGACATCACTCAGAGTCAGAGCCAGGGGGGAACCAACAAATCAGCCTTTATGAAATATGACATTAAACTCTTCTATTTAATATGGATGGATGGATGGATGGATGGATGGATGGATGGATGGATGGATGGATGGATGGATGGATGGATGGATGGATGGATGGATGGATGGATGGATGGTAAATAGAACCACAAACCTTCACTGACTGACTAAACTTGTGAGCTCTGTTCCTAAAATGTGATCCTGTTGTTGTTGCAGAAGATGGAAGATGTGTTTTTAAATAATCTAATGACTACCGGTAATCAGATCCAGGGAATTTGATGCTTTTCTTTAATTTTTGAACCAGAACCTTTTTATGTATCTTATTTAAATATATTTTCTAATCATTTCATACAAAAATGAACACTTTCTGAACTTTGTGACTCAAAAGAATGTTCAACTTGGTGATGTTGTCTCACCACAAACTGCCTCATGCTAAAATCTAGAGGTTTACAAAAAAGGTAATATAGCACTCTAATGCATCATGGGACTTTTAGAACAAGAGTTCCCTTTGAGTGATGTCACCAGTTTGTTGTGGTTCTTACTGTAGATAAATAATTGAGACGACACTTTCAAATGATCCAAATATCCCTTAGGATGAACTAGATTTCCTCTATAACTGCCTGGAGTTCCACAGGGTTCAGTCTTGGGTCCATCTCTTTTTTTCTTTGTTTGTTCTGCTTCTCCGTCATTGACTAGGATCATTCATTTTTTTTATATTTCTTATCATTTTTATGCTGATGATATTATCCGTTAAAAGGACAAGTTGCCATATTTGATCATTTGCTTGTGCTTTAAATTTTGATTTGCAGCCTGAACCTAAAACATTTTCAAAAGTAAAGAAAGTACAAAAATATGTCAGATAAAAAATACAAACCTTAAAAATAAAAACAGAAAATTGAACAGATTTTTTTTTTTATTCAAAAAATTAAAGTAAAAATTACAAATATTTTCAATTTAACTAAATAAATTTAATTTAAAGTAGTTTCAAAGTTCAAAGGTTGAAATGTTTAAAATGTAAACTAAAAACAAATAATTTTTTTAAAGTCAATAGAGCTTTGAAAGTTAAAAATGATAATAATTTCACAACTTAACTTAATAACTCAATAAAATAAATTGTTTAAACAATAACATTTTAAGGTTAAAAAGTTGAAATGTTAAAAGAAATTAAACTAAAGAAATAAAAAAAAACATTTACAGAAATTTTAAAGTTAAAAATTACAAAGGTTTTAAAAAAGAAACGAGATTACCAGCTAGATTACCAAATATATATTTTAAAAAGATTTTCAGTGAAATCCTTTAAAGGGTTAAGAAACTTCAAAATGACCCAAATATCCCTTTAAACTATTAGATGGTTCCCCTCAGAACCGCCAGGAGGATCTGATCCAGGTCCAGAGCTGCAACATTAAAAGTCTCTTTATGTATCAGAGTAATTATTAATATCCACCAACAGATGTAATCACAGACAAAACGCTTCAGTTAGAGGAACAAATAAAGCGATTAAGGTGCTCTGAGACTAACAAACGAGGTCATTAACGCTGCAAAAACTGCACCAAACTCAGATTCTAATGAGTGCAGTTAATCAGTAAAACACTAACAGGGGAGCGTATTAGTGCTTTTCTTTAAACTTATTCTCCCAGCTTTAATAGAAACACAGACATGAATAATTAATGTCCTAAATAATGCATGGATCTATGTACCTATAAAACCTGCAGGCAGATGAAAAACACTTTAATAGTTTGGTTCTGATCATGTTTTTATTTGCTCTTTTAAAACTTTAAACTGTCTCACATCATGTGATTACAGTGAAAACAGTAGAGTTTCATCTCAGCATCGTATCTTCAGTCCAGCTGCAGAGGAACGAGAGGAAGTTATGATTCTAAATAAATAAATAAAGACGACTTCATCTGAATAGGGTCTGTCTTTGATCTGCATCGCCATGGAGACTCACTGCAGCCTGGTTCCTAAAAAATGTCTGTAAAAGACGTGATGACCTGAGGATCTAATGACCTGATAATCTTATGACCTGATGATCTGATAATCTGATGACCTGATAATCTGATGACCTGATAATCTGATGATCTGATGACCTGATAATCTGATGACCTGATAATCTGATGACCTGATAATCTGATGACCTGATAATCTGATGATCTGATGACCTGATAATCTGATGACCTGATAATCTGATGACCTGAAAATCTGATAATCTGATGACCTGATAATCTGATGAACTGATAATCTGATGATCTGATGACCTGATGATCTGATGACCTGATAATCTGATGACCTGATAATCTGATGACCTGATAATCTGATGACCTGATAATCTGATGACCTGATAATCTGATGACCTGATAATCTGATGACCTGATAATCTGATGACCTGATAATCTGATAATCTGATGACCTGATGATCTGATGACCTGATAATCTGATGACCTGATAATCTGATGACTTGATGACCCTGGTGGCTTGATGACTTATGATCTGATGACTTTATGATCTGATGACCTGAGATTTATTGAATTGATGACCTAATGACCTGATGATTTAATGATTTGATTCCCTGAATACTTGATGACCTGATGATTTGTTCACTTGACGATCTGATGTCCTGATGATCTAATAACCTGATGATTTGATGACCTGATAATCTGATGACCTGATAATCTGATGATCTGATGACCTGATGACCTGATAATCTGATGACCTGATAATCTGATGACCTGATAATCTGATGATCTGATGACCTGATAATCTGATGACCTGATAATCTGATGACCTGATGATCTGATGACCTGATGATCTGATGACCTGATAATCTGATGATCTGATGACCTGATAATCTGATGACCTGATAATCTGATGACCTGATAATCTGATGACCTGATGATCTGATGACCTGATAATCTGATGACCTGATGATCTGATGACCTGATAATCTGATGACCTGATAATCTGATGATTTGATGACCTGATGATCTGATGACCTGATAATCTGATGACCTGATAATCTGATGACCTGATGATTTGATGACCTGATAATCTGATGACCTGATAATCTGATGACCTGATAATCTGATCATTTGATGACCTGATGATCTGATGACCTGATAATCTGATGATTTGATGACCTGATAATCTGATGATCTGATGACTTGATGATCTGATGACCTGATAATCTGATTACTTGATGACCCTGGTGGCTTGTTGACTTATGATCTGATGACTTTATGATCTGATGACCTGAGATTTATTGAATTGATGACCTAATGACCTAATGATTTAATGATTTGATTCCCTGAATACTTGATGACCTGATGATTTGTTCACTTGACGATCTGATGTCCTGATGATCTAATAACCTGATGATTTGATGACCTGATAATCTGATGAACTGATAATCTGATGATCTGATGACCTGATGACCTGATAATCTGATGACCTGATAATCTGATGACTTGATGACGCTGGTGGCTTGATGACTTATGATCTGATGACTTTATGATCTGATGACCTGAGATTTATTGAATTGATGACCTAATGACCTGATGATTTGATGATCTGATGATTTAATGATTTGATTCCCTGAATACTTGATGACCTGATGATTTGTTCACTTGACGATCTGATGTCCTGATGATCTAATAACCTGATGATCTGATGACCTGATAATCTGATGACCTGATAATCTGATGACTTGATGACCCTGGTGGCTTTATGACTTATGATCTGATGACTTTATGATCTGATGACCTGAGATTTATTGAATTGATGACCTAATGACCTGATGATCTGATGATTTGATGACCTGATAATCTGATGATTTGATGACCTGATGATCTGATGACCTGATAGTCTGATGATTTGATGACCTGATAATCTGATGACCTGATAATCTGATGATCTGATGATCTGATGATCTGATGACCTGATAATCTGATGACCTGATAATCTGATGACTTGATAATCTGATGACTTGATGACCCTGGTGGCTTGATGACTTATGATCTGATGACTTTATGATCTGATGACCTGAGATTTATTGAATTGATGACCTAATGACCTGATGATTTGATGACCTGATGATTTACTGATTTGATTCCCTGAATACTTGATGACATGATGATTTGTTCACTTGACGATCTGATGACCTGATGATCTAATAACCTGATGATTTGATGACCTGATGATTTACTGAGTTGATGACCTGAATACTTGATGACTTGATTATCTGATTACCTGGTGATTTAATGTTTAGATGACCTGATGACCTCCTAACAGTGACTTTGTGTCCCTCTGAGGATGAGCTGAAATTAGATGATTACTGGATTTTTTAAATTACATTATAATCACTTTAGATCCCAAAGATCATTAAACCTACACAAACCCTGCACCACTGTTTGTCCTCCACAAGCCTGATGGTTGTTTATAGATTTGGTCTCCAGATATCATCAGATCTGCTCATCAGTCCTGGAGTTAGATCCTGAAAATGTGTTCAAACTTTTCTATAACAAACATCATCTGAGCAGAGCGTCACTGATCTCCATAAACAAAAACACAAGGAGTTCTACAGAACCGACAGCAGTCAGAACCGGGGTGGTTACATCTCAGGACATCTCATCTAAAGAAATACGTCCTGTAGGTCTGAGGATCAGGTCCCACAGATGATTAAACTGGTTTACACCCCTTTATACTGGTTTAAATTAGTTTTGTTTCAACACCTGATCAAATACCTGTACATCCAGTGTAAACTGACCTAAACTGGTTTAATAGACCTGAGTGATGCTTGTGACTCTTTATCAAATCACCTGAATCCTTTAAGTTGAATTTCAAAATAAAACTAATTTCAAAATACATCCTGTTTTTGTTTGGATGAAATAAGTCCAGATTTCCCCAGAGGTCGGACGTGTTTGCGTGTGTCCCCTCTGATGAGCAGCGTGTTGGCGTGTTATTACTCTCCACTTAGCGTGTTGAAGGCTGCTCTCAGATCAGCTGAGCTCCTCCTCTGTCAGCGACTGTAAAGTGGCCACAGGAGGTGACAGCAGCATTAACGGCCACTCAGAGCCAATTAAAACCTTTGTGTTGACCTCCGGGGGATGGCCCCAGGCCCCGGGCCCCGTCCTCTCTGGGGCCTTCATTAAAGAAACGAAGCAGCCGATTGGTCTCTGAGGACTCTGGACACAAACGAGCAGCTCAAACGTGTAAACTCACCAAATGAACAATGCAGAGAAAGTCTAGTGGTGCACACACACACACCACACACACACACATGCTTCCTGTGTGTCTGTGTCCTGCATGTGGACACACAGGAAGTGATTAAACAGAACCAGAACAACATGGTTGCATCAGCGCTAAAGGTGCTGGAAGGAAAACACAGAGTTGCATCACAACAGTAGTGGTGTGTGTGTGTGTGTGTGTGTGTGCGTGTGTGCGTGTGTGCGTGCGTGCGTGCATGTGTGTGTGTGTGTGCATGTGTGTGCGCATGCGTGCGTGCGTGTGTGTGCGTGTGTGTGTGCACATGCGTGTGTGTGTGTGTGTGTGCACATGCACACATTAGTGCGTGCAGTGTAAACGTCCACCAACATGTTGAAGCAGCAGCCAATCAGAATGAATCTAGCTGCCGAAGACAAACATCTGAAACATCACATTCATTTATTTCAGATTTAAACTAAAACGTTTCTTTAGAAATAAAAGAAAAGTTGATCAGAATCAATGTGTCATGTTTTGATCATCATATGCTGAGACTTTGCTTTTCTTTTTACTGAAAACTATGGACCAGGACTCAGGGACCAGAACTCAGGGACCAGAACTCAGGGACCAGAACTCAGGGACCAGAACTCAGGGACCAGACCTCAGGGACCAGAACTCAGGGACATGAACTCAGGGACCAGACCTCAGGGACCAGAACTCAGGGACCAGACCTTAGGGACCAGAACTCAGGGACCAGACCTTAGGGACCAGAACTCAGGGACCAGACCTCAGGGACCAGACCTCAGGGACCAGAACTCAGGGACCTGAACTCAGGGACCAGAACTCAGGGACCAGAACTCAGGGACCTGAACTCAGGGACCAGGACTCAGGGACCAGAACTCAGGGACCAGAACTCAGGGACCTGAACTCAGGGACCAGAACTCAGGGACCAGAACTCAGGGACCAGAACTCAGGGACCAGACCTCAGGGACCAGAACTCAGGGACCTGAACTCAGGGACCAGGACTCAGGGACCAGAACTCAGGGACCAGAACTCAGGGACCAGACCTTAGGGACCAGAACTCAGGGACCTGAACTCATTGACCAGATCTCAGGGACCAGAACTCAGGGACCTGAACTCAGGGACCAGGACTCAGGGACCAGAACTCAGAGACCAGAACTCAGGGACCAGGACTCAGGGACCAGAACTCAGGGACCAGAACTCAGGGACCAAAACTTTGGAACCAGAACTCAGGGACCAGAACTTAGAGACCAGGACTCAGGGACCAGAACTTAGAGACCAGGACTCAGGGACAAAGAGGTCAGGGACCAGAAGTCAGGGACCAGGACTCAGGGACCAGGACTCAGGAACCAGAACTCAGGGACCAGAAGTCAGGGATCAGGACTCAGGGACCAGGACTCAGGGACCAGAAGTCAGGGACCAGGACTCAGGGACCAGCATTCAGACACCAGGGACTCTTAAACCACTGTTAGAGATGTCTGACCTGGTAACACGTTAAACGTCTGAGTGTTGAAGGTTTCAAGTGTTTTTTCTCTCTGAAAAAGTTCAGTTATGTTGTTTCTGAACCAACATTTAAAATATTAACGACTGAACAAACAGTCTGACTCATGAAACATGAAACAAGCCTGACCAGATGAGAAAAACATGTTTGAGTCCCAGAGGATCGTCCCTCAGACCTCCAGGAAACACTCCATCTATTTAAATATTAACACTTCTTCCCACCCAGCAGCCTCTCATCACACTCTGAGAAATAAAGACAGAAGAAGTGAGGCGCTAACAGAAAGCAGCTTCAATGTCAGGATTCGGTCTGTTTCTATTTCTGTTTACCGGTAATTCAGTTCAGGTCGTCCTCCAGCAGCAAAACTAAAGGGATGAGTCAGCATTAAGGATGGGAATCGAAAACCGGTTCTTAATGAGAACTGGTTCCCAGTGTTTCAATCCCTTGGAATTGTTTGCCATTTTTGCTAACGATTCCCTTATCAATTCCAGTCGGCGCGACTACGTCACCACAAGTCACTAAACTCACGTTTCTCCACCGTGTAGATTAGAGCCATATCTTTGTAGATGTGCGTGGTAACAGCAGCAGTAACCTCCTCCTTCCATCCCGCTCAGCTGGCAGCTACATGACGTGCTGCGGGTAAAAACCTGTAGCAGTGTCTGGAGTTTATTCTGAGCTCTTACTCCAACACTCGACGCTGCTCTTGCAGCTTTTGCTCTTTGACTGTCTCTGTATTCTTCGACTTGGTTTTTGTGCAGGTAATAAAATATATTAGTGGCGTCGGAGTCCGTTGTTGGGACCGGGAGCCGGCAAACTTTACAAACAGCTGATGTCTGGTCCACGTCGGTCTTTTTATATTTAAACCACATCGATGAGACAGAAGTTGTCCCTCTTTTAGGTACAAGCTCCTCGTTTTGAGTTAACTGGTTATCCTGTTGACTCTGGTCTAAAACGCGTCCACTACCGTCTGCCTCCGTGTTTGTGTTGCTGCGTGGTGCGTTCATGAACATCCCGTAAAGTGCATTATGCTGTAAAACTTCTAACGTGGATTAAACGATAGAGCTTTTTATCTGACGGTAGACATTTTCTATCATCCAGATGAAATATTTCGTCATAACGCACAGCCCTATGTGCTCCACCCCGTCTGAGAGCGTGTTCTCCAGCTGGAGACACAATAAGTCCAGAAAGATCAGGTATCCTTCCTGAAAAAGCAGATATGCTCATTTTTCTGCAGAAGAATTGTTAATTTTCCATAGTTGATGGTTGCGAAATTGCACAATGCACAGTTCCATTGAACTTGACTTGAGTTGTATTTGTTGCTGGCTGACGTAATTTTGTGTGTTCAGCTCAGATCCTTTTTAGAAAGAGAGTTGAAATGTTACATTCTTGTGGAATTGCACAGAATAATTTATGTTGTATTTTATGTTATTTCTACAAAATAATATTTTATTATTATTTTATACTTAGAAACTTTTTTTTCTGGGCACCCTGTGACCCTAGGCTCTGGTTTTCTTAAGACCTCACTGTTGGATGTATAAGGTCGTCATCTTACTTCTAAACTTGTATCTTACTCAAAGATAAGATATAAACCAGCTTGAAGCTAATAGATCTGTTTGTTCTCTTTTTTTTTCAAATGAGAATCGATAAGAGAATCGTTAAAGAATTGAATCGTTATGTAGCATCATCAATAAATGCTCTGACCTCTTACCTCTGTCCCCGTGATCATCGCAAAACACTACTCCAGCTTTTCCCAATAACTTGGATTATAATGGATCTTTACTGTGTTTAACCTGAATCAACACTCCTTCAAGGGTCGGTCGTTTCGGAAGAATCCACCTGACTCTTTTAATAATAATAATAATATAAGCTAAAGACTCTCAGTGTCTCTTCCTAAATGACACTTTAACCTGTTACAGAAATGTCTTAATGTGATTAATGCACTTTCTCTTACAGCACTAAGAATGTTGATCCAGTTCAGTATTATTTTCATACTTCTACTGTGCTAATGGTAAAACCCAGTATTACTTTATTAGCGGGTACCTTTGACATTAAAGGTTGGGTCATGTGACTTGATAATGTAATTTCATAGGTCCACGATCCCAAAAACTCCATCTTAGCTTGCCACGAGCTGACTTTCAAGTGAGTTCTCATCAAGCCTCGATGAGCCACGCTTCAGCTGTTTTCCTGAGCTACACAGCTGAAACCTGTCAAACCCCCGATCGGCTCTGCCGATCGATCTGTCACTCCCCCTGAGGGAAGACAACACCTAGCTCCGTACCAACATGCGAGCTCCTGCCTCACACCAGCCATGGCTCTGCTGACGGCCCGGATCTCGGACGCAACTGAGGGCCGCCCGGTGACCGGAGGGTTCCCGCACGGCCAGGACGAGTCGAAGGGGGGTCTCCCGCTTCCCATCGATCTACTCCAACCCACCAGTCAGCGATCCAGTGGGACCTGGCACTCGGTGAGAGAAACCATCGCTGGTAAACTCAGAGGCCTGTTGATAAGCTAACCGCTCACTCCAACACGTCACTGATCCACCAGGATTATTCCCCTCACTCACTCCTTAAACTAAATTAATAACTCTAGTCATAACATCACAGACTCAGCCGTTAATCTCAAAGTTTAACCAACTAGAACACAATTACCATCGTGTTTAACTAGCAACTGTTCTTATTACCTCAACTGTTAAATGTGTGTACTATCGTCCGGTTTGTGAATTAAATTTTCTATATAAGATTCAATCCACGACTCTGGCTCAGATTCATCAACAAAAGGTACGTAAATAACTCACTGTATTTTAGAGAACCTAGTGTCAAT
Source organism: Callopanchax toddi (assembly GCA_006937965.1). NCBI lineage: Eukaryota > Metazoa > Chordata > Actinopteri > Cyprinodontiformes > Nothobranchiidae > Callopanchax > Callopanchax toddi. The sequence goes on along the minus strand of SSNR01000311.1, from coordinate 376,360 downwards.
CTGTAATTAATCTCAGCTATATCAAAGGTTACAGGCTCAGAGAGAGACCTCCATAAATCCTAAAATAGACTGAAATAATTAACAGAAGGTGGGTATAATAAACGCAACGGTTTATTCCTCTACAGTTATACAGAATCGAAAATGGAATCGGAATCGTAAAAATCTTATCAATTCCCATCCCTAGTCAGCATAACCCAAAGTAACTTTAAATATAGAATTTATCAGAGGAAGCCTGATCTTAACACTAAACAGGGTTTCTGCCTCATGGATGGAAACTAGAAGTTTGCACCAGAGAGGAGTCAGAGAACTGACAGCTCTGCCTTCCATTCTACCACAAGTAAACCTGCAGTCTGAGAACCAAGTGCTCTGATGGAGACATCTGGAACAAGAAGGTCTCTGTTAGAAGATGGAGCCTGATCTTTGAGAACTCAAGAAGTTAGAAGCTAAACTTTTAATTCAGTTCTGGATCTTCCAGGGAGCCAGTGAAGCTGTGGTGGTTCTAGACCAAAATTAGAGGGGGGCCAGGCTGGGGTCAGCTGGTTTTTTAAAGGGGAACATTCTAAAACACTCAGCACTTAGCAGGGGACCACAGGGGGGCCAAGCTTGTTGTCAGGGGGCACTGGCCCCCTGGCCCCCCTCTAGATGCAGTGAAATGATGCTAAAACTATAGAAACCTGATCTCTCCTCCTGACTCTCATCAGAACTCTGGTAAAAGCATCTGGATCAGCTGGAGGCTCTAAGAGAACGTTTAGAACATCCTGATCATAGAGAACTGCAGGAATCAAGTCCAACCCAAACTAACTCTAATACTCCTGAAATCATCTCTTGTCTATGCAGAACTACCATCGTTTTCTGTGTTACTCTTTTAATTCTTGAATGAATGAAACAATGACAAAAAAATCAATGAAACTCTCTTCATTCATGTTTGGCGTTGTATCTGTTTGCCGTGCTAGTGATGACTCAGCATATTGTCGTGATAACAGAGTTGTAAAGTACTCCACAATGTTGTAACGTATGTGTGCCACAACTCAGTGACAAAATGGAAGTGTTGGGTTTCCTTAGCGTGACGCCGCAGACCAGCACTTCTGGTATGTGTGAGACCACTCTCATTGACTAAAAGTGTTTATTTAAAATCACAGTTTGTGCATGGCTTGTGCACTGCATTCATATCCGCTGGGACCCAGCCTTAACCCTCCAGCCCTCTAAAGCCTGGGACACACAGAAGACGGATGCGTTGCACCACAGAATCACCGCGGTCTAGGGGGTACACAGGACACGCTATGCTGCCTATGCAAGGCTGAACACTTCTTGGAAAATCGTCGTATTAAAGACGTAAATGCCGCGGCGCTTGAGATAGAACCGGAACCTATCTTAGCGCCTCCGCGTGGACCAGCGTTTGCGTTGCGTTCTCCGTGTAGCCACTCTCAGCAACTATAATGTTTGTTTTTTTAAACAGCGCGGGCGCGACGCATTCATCTTCTGTGTGTCCCAGGCTTTACCTTCTAACCCTAATCCTAACCTGTGAGTGATCAGGAGATGTTCACGTGTTCACAGGAACACGGTTAGAGCTACAGATGCTCCCGCTGGAGTCCCTTCACTTTGCTCTTAATGAAGTCCCATGGAAAGAGGGACAAGTGTGTGTGTGTGTGTGTGTCCTTGTTTTTCTCCCCCATCACCCTTTTGAGCCGTGGCCTTAATTGGGGACCCGAGTGTCCAATTAGCAGAGAGCCGGTTGGCCGTTTGTGTTGGCGAATATGAGGAGGTTACATATTATGTCTTCCTCACAAACTGTCCTGTTATCCCCCACCCACCCCCACCCCTTTCACACACACACACACACACACACACACACAGGCGCACCCAGGGGAACCCCTCTCAGCTTGTGGGTCTGCAAGGGTTAACACGTTTGTTCTGAGTCCACTTCACACTTCACTCCAGCGGAGAGGTGTTTCTCCTCCAACCCGTGTCCTTTGTCAACCTGCATCTGGGTCACAAACAGGGAGGGGGGTGCATGGGAGTCCCTTGGTCCCTACTTCATTAAAACCAAATAAAAACTGGGGGTCATTTATCTCTTTTCCTGCACCGCCATAAACACAAACAGGCTTCCGGTGCACCCCCCCCCCCCCCCCCCCCCCCCCCCTCCCCCCTCCAGGTATACATCAGCCGATAACAACAGCTAGTAGTCAGCTTCAGATCCCTGATATCACTGGAGGTGTGTGTGTGTGTGTGTGTGTGTGTGTGTGTGTGTGTGTGTGTGTGTGTGTGTGTGTGTGTGTGTGTGTGTGTGTGTGTGTGTGTGTGTGTGTGTGTGTGTGTGTGTGATGTTTCCTTTTCTTTCCATGTCTGATTCAACATTATATCACTATTTCAGGTCAGAATAATAAACCTGCTGCTCTTGAGTATAAATTAGGGAACAGATCCTGATGCAGAGAACCCAAACAAGAGCAGGATCAGGACTAGGACCAGAATCTAGACCAGGAATCAAGATCAGGTTTAGGATTAGGAATCAGCACTAGAAATCTGGACCAGGAATCAGGACCAGAACCAAGTATCAGAATCAGGAACCAGGACCAGGTCTCAGGACAAGAAATCAGAACCAGGACCAATCAGAACCCAGATCAGGTGAGTTCTGAATGGATGACAGTCACTGTTACTGAACTAGACCTGTTTCTGTTGGTAAAGGTGCTCCACAGGGATCCATCCTCGGAACACTTCTGTAGGAAAATGTAGATAATTACCATAATGTAATGTGAATGGATGTGTGAGAGAAATTCTGTTTTTAAAAATGAGGAAAACATAAAATACCTGTGATAGGTACAGAAACAACTGAAGATTCCTTCAGATTCCATAGCTCTAGTTTTTATGAACATGTTTTATTTTGAGTTAATAATAATTTCTTGTAATCTTTATTAAAATGTACCTTTATTTTTAAACAGCTTTAATGCTGCATTCACTGAACCTCAAAACAATTTTAATCAGCAGTTTGTTGTTTTACTCAAAGAAATGAGCCATTAAGTTCAAACCAGACGTTTATGAAATGTTTGCTATGCCAGTGAGGAAATGTTAATTAATGTTCACTTCAGCTGAAGATGGAAAATCCAGAGTCCAAGTCTTTCACTGAACGCACCGTCATTTATTCTTCTTCAAAGTTTGTTTTGTTCGATCCAATGTTTTCATAAACACAAAGAAACTTTAAATTCATATCTTGGAATTTTTTTTTTTTTGTATTGAATAAAAGAGAAGCCAGAACCAGAACCCGTCCATTAGAACCACTCTGGACCTGATTAGCTGCTGATTATAATTAATTCTACACGTTAGCTTAAAGCTGATCATCATGGTGACAATCGGTTCAATCACCGTGATGTGAGAGTGGTGCTTCATTAGAGCTTTTTATTGTTGTTTATTCTTTCATTGTAGCTGTAGAGCTGAAGATGTGTCTCCCCCTACAGGCAGAGGTGAGAATCACACCAACAACTCTCCAACATTCTGGCAAGACAGATTAGGAACCTAGTCTTATTTGGAGCTGTGTGCTGGCAGGGCCTTTAGAAGAGAAAGGGTAAAAATATTGTACAAAAATAATAATAACTAATTAAGTCAAATTTAGATAAAACATCTTAAGAAGGTTTAACTGAAGATGGTTTCATTTTCTGGTATCTAAACATTTCCTCATGTGAACCTATGCATGATTTCAGGAAACCATACTGTTTACAACTTTTGATTATTTTCATTTAGAGGATTATGTGACTCATGTTTTCACCTCATAGTCATTTAATTTATCAGGTTTTTTAGGCCTTTTTTCCTCAACAGGTGGATTCAGAAGGATCTTTACTGCAGTGTTAAAATTTAATCTACATGACCCAGAGTTCTCTGGCAGCCTCACTAACATTTATCTTCAATTTAATCTTAGTTGCCAGAGAAAGCATGGTAGAGATAAACCAGATGTTTTCATGTTTGTCCAGCCAAAACATCTTTAACGCAGTATGTGTTTCACTGAGACGTGGCTGCAGGATCAGATCCAGACTCCAACGTCTCTCTGCTCGACTTTCAGACGATACCAGCAGACAGAGATTAGAAGAGGAGTGGGAAAAGCAAAGGAGGTGGATCAGCAGTGCTGGTCAACAACAGATGGTGTAATCCAGGACATGATGCTGTGAAATATCATCTCTGCAGCCAGATATTGAACTGAGATCTTAATTCAACAACAGAGCGTCTTCAGTCAGAGGCTCCTTCAGATCTGAAACAGAAGATCCTGAAAAATGTCAATGAGTCAAAAATCAGTGGCTTCACTTTCAGACTAAACGTCCTCCCTTACTCCCTAAAAACAAACCTACAGACATGTCTGCTGTGCTTCTAGTTTCTATTGCTTAAATTCATTCTCAGATCAGCTCTGATGTCGGACAGGAAACTTCACTCCAAAGTTTACAATCATAAAGAGAAACGGATCAGAACTCAGAGGACAAATGAGGCAAATTGGGTGCAAAACTATAACTGATCCCTTTTGGGAATATGTGAAAAATATGAGAAAATACAAATAAATAAAAATACTTTGTTTCTGAAACTCTGAATGAATTGAGGAAGTGAAGAGGAGGGAAGTCCCAAACCTCCATCAGCATGGAGCGGCCTCGGTGGAATAGTGTGTTTAATATTCAGGAAAACAGGCGTAGTGTGGCGCTGCGTCGGCAGAGTGTTGGCACCGGGTCCAGAGGACGGGTCCAAACTCTACGTCTGATTTAACTCAGTCTCTGTTTCTGCTCTCTAAAGCTGAATGTAAATAAAAAAGTTTGTTTCTGCTGTCAACATAAATCAGAAATGTAATCTAGTCTGCGTTTATTGTATTGTGTTTAAAATCTAAATATTCCTCTTTTATATTCATCTGCAGCTTCAGTCACTTCACAATCACTTCCTGCAGTAAAGGCCTCTGATTGGCTGACTGATCTATTTTCCTCAGGATTAATAAAGTAATTTGATTGATTCATGGATGGATGGATGGATGGATGGATGAAAACACTGAGGAACAGAACCTCATCCTGTTAAGTAGAAGTCTGCTGTAATGCTGGTCATTAAGGTTTCTACACCTGGAGCCTGAGTTACATCCAGACAGCTCAACTTATAACCATAAAGCATGTAAAACATCAAAACACACACAGGAGGGTTAATATCTGAAACAGGACGCTTAAATGACTTCACCTGTTTTAAAGTCTAAAGGTGGAACATAAACTCAGCGTGAGATGAAGAGGATTCACCCAGAGAACGGGTCAACGAGCCTTAAATAGTTCTGTTAACACTTTATTAGTGAGCGTGTGGGCAGCGCCGCGCTGAATTTGGATGAGCGGTTTGAGTCTAATTAGTGAGGATGGCTGGCTCTCCTCTGTTGTGGCTTCACGCTGGGATTTTGGCTGATGAGACGGCTGGATTTTATGGGAGCTATTATTCCAATCCATCTTCCTCCTTATCGGCTGTCTGGAGCAGCAGAGGATCCGAGGTTAGCTGGAGAGAGGCCTGCTGCTCGGAGTCCTCGGAGAGCGTGGGGTCGAACCCCACACTTATTAAACGGACCGATGAGCGGCGACTCACTGAGCTGCACTTGTAGTTGATTCAGCCAACATCTTTCCCATAAATCATAGAGAAATATTCAGGAAAACTCTGGTACAGAAGGAGCCCGGGGTTTCACTTCCAACGCCTCGCAGGTAAACGTTCAAATATTTATTATTTAAAGTCTGATTTCTGGATCTGATGGGAGGAAGAGATGAACAGATGGGAGTTTTAGTGAATAAATATGTTGTTTAGCTTCACTTTTCTATGAACTTTGAAGAGAAACTGAACGGTTGTACTGACTGTGAGACATCTGGTTAACCTGTGAAGTCAAATCGGTTCCAGAGACGTTGTTTTACCTAATAATCATCTGATAAATAAACATTTATTCATTGTTGCTGTCATTTCCTGTTGCTGGTGGAATAAATGATTAAAATAAGGTTTGTGTTTTATAGATGATTAAGTATCTCTTTAAATATTGTGTTCCTCAGGGTTCCGTTCTTGGCTCCATTTGATTTGTTTGATTGTCTCCCCTTATGCCACCAGTAAAACCTCATCATGGTGTCTCATATCGCTGATGATGAGTGGGGATGATGATGATGGTGATGATGATGATGATGGTGATAATGATGGTGAAGGTGATGAAGATGTTGGATGGACAGATGAAGGAGGCTCAGGTTTTCCTCCCCCACCTTGTTGCCCCTTCCTCGCCCTCTCCCACATTATGCCCCACCCCTTCTGCGTTCCTGAGGTGTGGCGTGGCTGTGACCCCGCCCCCTCCATCTGTCGCTGCTCCAGGATCAGATGATGGTATCGTGAGAGAGACTCAGATAATGGAGGTCTGTGTTCTCTGATATTAACCCCTCGCCCCGCTCTGGCCCCGCCCCCGCAGGCAGATGGCTGATATCCCAGCCACAGAGACAGAGGTCAGGGGTCAAGTTGGAGTTCAAATCCAAAGCAGTGCTGTTTCTCACCCCCTTCATGTCCTCCCCGTCTCCCACGCTGGAGAAAATATGGATGTCATTCAGAAGAAGGACATTCCTGTGCTCCGGCTGACCCTGGGCAGCCTGATGGGAGGAACCAGCAGGTAGCATCACAACGCTAACCCACTTATCGCCACGCTGAGACACATGCAAACGTGTCGGGTTTCAGGTACGAGTGGCTGAGCGGGGTCAGAGGTCAGCAGCAGCTGGAGGCGGTTTTTCATGTTTCAGACTCAGACGGGGTCAGAGGTCAGCAGGAGGAGAGCTGGAGGTGAAATCAGAGGATATGAGATGAGTTTTTCTCTGGAAAAGTTTTAATAAATATTCTGACCAAACAGCTCAAAACTGGTGTTTCATCTGAAAGGATCCTTAATTAGATTGAATCAATATTTAGTCAAAACCAAAAAGAGAACGGAACCTTTACTGGATCGGTTTGTTCAAAAGAATTCACCTGTTTCTGTAACTCTGTCCCCTCAGAGTCAGGAAGGACAAAAACATCCACTTATAGAAAAACTTCACTAATTAATTAATGTTTTCAGCTTTTTTCTGCAAAAATCAGTTTAAACTGCTTCTCAGAACCACCAGCCTGTCAATCATCTGGAGGATTTTAACCCTTTAAAGGACAGTTTGATTAAAAAATATCCTGTCATTTTTCATAAAATGATTCTGGATGAATTAAGAGAGCAATAAATCTCAAGAAATCCCTAAACATTAACTAATCGAAATTATTAAATCAAACAGGCATTTAAAGGGTTAAAATACTGATGATCATTATTATGTGATATTACAGTTATTAACATCAGTTTTTGGGACATTTTAGTCTTTATCACAAACTGATGAAAACTAATAAATATTCAAAGTTAATATTTTGGGTTTTTCTTGACATTTTTTAGACTGATTTGTAAAAAATGCCCCAAAACATTATTTAATAAACAATAACACAAATAAATAACAACAAGGCTAATGATTAGTAATCATCAAACTCGTCCTGGTGACTGACAGGTTGGTGGATCTGAGTTGTTTAACACATCTATGCAGGAAAAAGCTGATGAACATTTTGTAGCAGTTTGTTGGAAGTGGACATTTGTGTCATTTTGTCCTTAATGACTCAAAGGGAGTCATTTTTTACAGCGTTCTATTGATCAGTTGAATAAATTACAATTTAAACTTCTAAATTCATCAAGAAAGTTTTTGTTATAGTAAATGTGTGTAATTATAATAAATAGTTCCATCTGCACTAACAGCAACATGATGGTCAGATGGAGAGGAATCATTTACCCAGATGGACAAAAATGTCCAGAATGATGCATGATGGTTAATTTTTATTCTGACCAAACTGATGTTTCACATTAAGCCTCTATAATTAGATGAAATCATTTGATCAAAATCCTGGAGTTCTTCTGCTTAAATGAGTTTCTGAGACGTCTCCTGAATGTCACACAAACCCTCATGAATACTGGGATGTTTCCTCCGATAAATAAATCATAAATATGAGTCGAGCGCCTCAGACTCGCATCGCCACCCGTCTGAATTTATGAGAGAAAATATTGAGGTTAAAAGATTCATTAAGTGTATTCCCCAAATCCATTCCTTCCATGTTCACTCAGGCCGTCTGAGAGCGGATCCACAGAGCCGGGTTTCCGTGTAGAACCGGACCCAGGAGAGCTGCTTTACAGGCCAGAACCAGCCTGGACGTTTAATTACTGCCTATCAGGACATCGGAGCCAGAAGAGGGGACGCTGAAATCTGAAACTTTACTCTGTGATATGAGCTGTTTATCACTCTGCCTCCAGGTTAAGCACACACAGTAGTCTAATGGAAACACTCCTTATAAACTCAGAGCGGTTTGATCTGCTGAAGGAATTCCTCTGGTTTAAGACGGAGATGTTTTAGTATTTATTAAAAACTTGTTTCATAAAGAAGTCATGATGTATAAGAGAAGGTAAAGCCTTAGAGGAGAGGCTCCTCCTCCTCCTCGTCGACGGCAGTCAGCTGAGGTGGATCTGATCTGAAGGTCTAGGGATCCGAACACTCGGCTCTGAGGACCTCCATCTGGACTGATTTAAATCTCTGCTGAAAATGCTCCTCTGTTTTTGTTGTTTTTACCTGTTTTTATATGTTTTACGCTTTTTATTTGTTTTATTCTTATTTTTATGAAAGCTGCTGTGTCTTGTTTAGTGTAAAGCACTTTGGTTCCATGCTGGTTGTTTGACTGCATCTTATAAATAAAGTTGTATTGGATGAAATAATCCAGGAATTTAGTTAATAATCAGAATCATGACAGGATTTTGGATTTAAGGTGTTAATAAACCAGAGGAACTTCAGCCTGAGAGCTCCATGCTCAGTGGAGCGGGGAGATACATCAATATAATTAAATGACTGGCAATAAAACATTTGTAAAGATGAGTTAACTTTTAAAAGTAAAAAAACATTTTTATTTCAGTTAAACATTTAACAATTATTTTATTCCATCATGAAATAGAACAAACACCAGAACATGTTCATCTAGTTGACGAAGGAGACCAATTGTGTTTATTAATAACATTAAGTATTGTATTTTAAATAATATTTAACAAAATAAACATTAAATAGTTTGGTCATTTTATTTAGGTCACAATACTTTTTTTACATAATAAATTTTGCTTAACAATTATGTAGGTCAAGAGTTATATAAAAGTGTCTTTTGGCATCGAGTCACACTGCAAGTTTAGAAGTTAAAGAAAAAATAAACTTATTCAAATAAAACTCTTTACATTATCATTTGAATATTTGTCCCAGGCCTGAATAAGACGGTGAGGATGGGAGTGAAGTGCTTTAAGAATGAAGAAAACACCAGCACAGCTATGTTTTAAAATAACTACAACTCTGGGTCAATATGCTTTTAAAACACTGGAACGTCAGAACCTAAAGTGATCAGAATCACTGACCTAAATCTCTACTTTGACATTCAAAATTCAATTTAAAAAACATGGCTGGAGGTAACTATGTACAAGTGAAGGATTTGTAAATCTCTTCTGCTCATATAGAGAAACTTTCCTCTTCTGCATGGTAAACTTCTCAATGACGATTTTATTAAAGTCAGGATTGTCTTGCACAAGTTTTTCTCCATGGAGAGCCTGGCCAGAGCACTGAGCGGCGTCATGGAGCTTCTCAGGAAAGTCTTGATTCTCTTCAGGGCGGAGGAGCACCTCTCAGATTCAGCTGCCGTCATGAGTGTGCTCACAGGAATCTGGAGAAGACTGACAGTCTCTGTGAAAGTGCTTGAAGGTTGTTCTCCGTGAAAAGCTGGTCCAGAAGCACTGCTCCACTACAAGCTTTAAACTCACTGCTCTCACAGAAGAGAGACAGTTCAGTTCTGAGCTTGTCCTTGTCCAGCACTGGATAAGCCTCCACAGCTGTCTCCGGACACCCCCCACTGTGCTGTAGAAACAGATCTCCCTGCAGCAGTGTGGCACTGAAGAGATGCTGAGTGAAGGCAAAGCGCTGCTCAGTGTGCAGCAGGACGGTGTCACGTACCTGAAACACATGAAAAACTTTGATTTATCATAAAGTTAGAACCAAAACAGCTCTATTTCTCAGAGCTGCTGATCAGACCCCACTTACATGTTTGATATTAATCTGTCAAAAATGGACTTCCGGCTAAGCAAAGTTTCACAAGTTAACTTGATATGATTGGATTTTTTGCGGCATAAATTTACATTGTTCTGAACACCTGACCTGTATAAGTAGCAGTTTGAATTAAGACATTAAATTCTAATGAAAGTGTTTTCTACCTTTTGGAGATCAGATAGAAACTAAATCAGTCTCATGTAGACCATTATTCTAATCAGTGCACTCATTTAAAAGACTAACATGATATAATGTGAAATGTTCTATGAAAACAATGACTGTGATTACAGGACTACATTTTTCCAACTTGGATGAGATAATAGTTATTGACCTGATGGTGAGCATGCTGCCTCTGAAGCCCTGCAGGAGGGCTTTACTGTAATGTAACGCCCTCCTCTGCAGCTGGTTGAATAGCATGTCCACGTGAGGCCTGATCTAATGGAACAGTCTTAGAAAGAAACAGAACGCCTCATCTTCCAGCATCCTCACAAAACCTCCAGCCTCTCTGACGGTTTGAGCATCAAAGTTTCCAGAGTCTCTGATGGTGTGAAAGCACTTCAGCAGATTGTCCAGTTGTGCCCATACACAGTGTTTACAGCACGGCCGTGGAAGTTCCAGCGTTGTGTAGAGGCTTTGGGTAGTCTGTGTGAAAGCACCTGTTCCAGAACAGCAGTTCTCTCTGGTGACCTGGAGACGAAGGCAGAAAATCCAGCAAGGTCGAAAAAAAAGCGCAGCTCTTATGGATGTGGGATGTTGCTTGCTGCATGATGAAGTTTAACTGGTGTGCGTAACAGTGGACGTAGTGAGCATTTTCATACACATCCATGATTTTTTTGCTGCACGCCGCCGGTGGCACCCCTCATTACTGCAGCTCCGTTGTAGGCCTGAGTGATAAGCTTGGCTTTCTGTCCCTCTGGAGGATGGTGTTCTATGGAGCGCTGAGGCGATGGTGTCAGCAGACGTGTTCTGGATCTGAGGATCTGGACTGAGGTTCACATTTCTGCAGGTTTTCCTTTCGTCTGCCTTTTAGGAATAAAATGGCGACTGTTATTTTACTGCATTTACTTTGTGCTTGGGGTGATAAAAATATCGCCCTTCTTGGACTTCTTTTGTCGTTGATTGGATAAATGAAGTTTATATGTTTGGCGATGTGAATCTGCTATTGGCTCATTCTTTCTAAGGTCCCACCTGCTATGGGCGATTTCTCGATCCCCCAGAGCTGAACTATAAGGTAACATGCAGTAAAAAACACATTTTACAAAACAATTTCAACCCATCCATCCATTGTCTGTAGCCGCTTAATCCTCCACAGAGGGTCGCGGGAGAGCTGGTGCCTATCTCCAGCGGTCAAGGGGCGAGAGGCGGGGGACACCCTGGACAGGTTGCCAGTCCATCGCAGGGCCACACAGAGACGAACGAGACAAACAACCACACACCCACTCACACCTAAGGACAATTTACCAGCCCAATCAGCCTGACAGTCATGTCTTTGGACTGTGGGAGGAAACCGGAGTACCCGGAGGAAACCCACGCACGCACGGGGAGAACATGCAAACTCCACGCAGAGAGGCCGCAGAGCCGGGACGCGAACCCACGACCTCCTTGCTGCGAGGCAACAGTGCTAACCAACTGCGCCACCATGCAGCCACAATTTCAACCTTTCAAAAACTATTTTTACAAGCTTATGATTATGAATAGTAATGTTTTAATTACAAAATACATGGAATATTGAGAAAAAATATATATGTTAAATATATTTTTGTTTTAATCAATGACACATTGTGTTCTGGGGGGGGGGGGGG
>SSNR01000311.1:328937-364424 GCA_006937965.1 Callopanchax toddi | reverse complement strand
GGGGGGGGGGGGGGGGGCAGCGCCCTAGCGCCCTCTATTGGCCAGCCGCTCCTGTCTCCTGTTCATGCCTCAGACCACGACACATCAGTGAGTAGATATATTGCATATAGTACAGTACTGTGCAAAACTCTTAGGCAAGTGGGGAGGGGGGTGCAGTAAACAAAGAATGGTTTCAATAATAGAAATAACGACTGCCTATTACCTACTGTATTTGCAAAATGCAAAGAGAGAAAACAAAAGAAAATCTAAATCAAATCAATAGTTTGTGTTACTACGTTTTGCCTTTAAACCAGCATCAATTCTTATAGGTTCACTTGCACAAAGTCTGATGGGTCAAAACGTGGAATATTTGACTGTAGCAGAAGGCAGTTTGTTCGTCACAGGGTTAAAGAGCGGTAGCCTACAATGATGAGGGTCTGCAGGCAGCAGTGAAGCGTGGTGGAGGTCAGGGCTGCATTTCTGTAAATGAAGATGGAGATTTGGTCAGGATCAATGGTGTTCTCAATGCTGAGAAATACAGGCAGATACTTCTCCATCATGCAATACCATCAGGGAGGTCACACCCAATATTGATTTGATTTAGATTTCCCTTTTGTTTACTCACTGCATGTTGTCCTCAGGTACATACAACAAGGAAAACATTTTGTATTTCAGTTTGTGGAGCCATGTGGAAAAATTTAGAAGGGGCACTTAAAGCTGCACTGTGGAATTTTCAAACAAGCTAGGTATCGCTAGCTATTTTACACAAACACGTCTCAGAGCTCTCACCCCTCCTGTCGGGTATATTCCTTATCCCCCTTCCCAGACATGGGACCGCAAATTACCACAGTAACATTGGAGAGCCAAACACCAGCCGTTGAAACACTACGCTAATGTTCACTGTGGTTTTTCCTCTTTCTACGTCCAAATGTTTTTAGTTTTCTGCTAGCTGAAAATGTGTTTTTCTTTTTGGGACTCTGGTATTTTTTCCATAAATTGAAGCGCTAACAGTCGGCTGTTTCTGTCCTTCTCTCACTTCCAGGATGATCTGATGAAAAATGCTCCAGCATGCAATAATGGAGGATCCAAGCGTGCAGAAGTGAGGCACTTCAGCGAGACAGATAGCCGGATTGTCCAATAGTTGCTTTCGGTCAGAAACGTATGATTGGCTGAGGTTTTTAGAGAACTGTGAGGGAACCATCTTAGTGATTTCTTTCAGGGTTTTTAATCACCACCGTATATCTATAGCTATACTACGTTAACATTGTTAAGAAGTATGAAAAAAGGTTTTAAGCTACATTGTTTATCAAATTACCTATATCACCTTTAAAAAATGTCAAACTATAAGGCAGTTTAAAAATAGATACAAAAACATAATGTATACCATGTACAGTAATGAGGAGGGTGTTTGAGTATGACAGGGTGCCTTGTCTTATTTCTTTATTATTGTTATTAGCTTATTGATTATTGTTGTTTTTTTATTTGGAATTGTTTTTCTGTTGTTGTAATTATCAGTATCATAGCATTACTGTAAATATTTTAGTAAAGACCGGAAACTAAGTAGACTGGTTTGTCTTCCCACTCCTTTTCGATTGTGTAAAGCAAATTTGTGATATTGCTATGATTATTAATTGGTTATTACATGTTTGAATACCGTCAACTGATTGTTGACTTATGAAAATAAATGATGAATGGACCTGGACCTGCGTCCATTTTTGAAAGCATTCTTTGTTTACAGCTTTTTTTCACACCTGCCTACAACTTTGGTAAAGTTCACTCCGACATGATTGTGTCTCAGGAGGAAACCAACACTTCTGCCCCTGCGCTGGACCTCATGTTGCTGAAGCCCACCACAACACTGTGTCGTGGCCCCACTGTGGGACGTGGCCTCAGGCTCCCCTCCGGCTCTCGCTGTGCACTGAAGGAGCTCCACCTCCTCGTGGGCGTTAAACCCTCTAATGGTGTCTCTGGTTTCGTCTCTGTGACTGATGGCAGTTTATGTTCTCCTCTCATCAGACTCTAACTGATGCTCAAGGGCCAAGCAGAACCTCCACAGTTGTTTATTTTCCTTTTGATGGAGTGACAAGTTTCCAGAATGAAACCCAGTTTAACAGCCAGGAAACGCTCTGGTACCATCAATGTAGCTGATCCACAATCAGGTGATTTGGTTCATTCTGAAGTGGCTTCTATCAGTTATTTATCTAGTCTGGACCACAGCCACTAATGACATCATTCAAAGTGTACAGAAACAGGAAGTAGACCTCTGACCGGAGCAACACTCATTGCTAGTCAGAACAGGAGGAACACTGCTGCAGATCAGTGACAAAGCTAATAACAACTTCAACTGAAAAAATCCCACTAATGCACTAATGGTAACCCTATTACCTGTTAGCTAACCTCTACAGTTAGAACTCTATATTACCTGTTAGCTAACCTCTACAATTAGAACTCTATATTACCTGTTAGCTAACCTCTACAGTTAGAACTCTATATTACCTGTTAGCTAACCTCTACAGTTAGAACTCTATATTACCTGTTAGCTAACCTCTACAGCTATAACTCTATATTACCTGTTAGCTAACCTCTACAGCTATAACTCTATATTACCTGTTAGCTAACCTCTACAGTTAGAACTCTATATTACCTGTTAGCTAACCTCTACAGTTAGAACTCTATATTACCTGTTAGCTAACCTCTACAGTTAGAACTCTATATTACCTGTTAGCTAACCTCCAGTTTATCATCAAAGTGTTGGGTTGGTTTAAACAAAACTTCTGCTTCTGTAGCTGCTGTAGCTCACCAGAAATTGTTTCAGCTACTTTGCCTTGTGTAAACAAAGATTTACAGATTATTTTCTACAAAAAACCAAAACATTTCATTTATAATGTATTTTTGAGCTGTGCATATATCAAAATCAGAATTTCAGAATGGAATTTATTCCAAATAAATCATATTTTTGAGGACTTTAAAACTTGGTTTTGTCCCTCATCTCAATTTAAACTAAACCAACAGTCTGATGCTAAACAGTTGGTAGCAGCAATATGGTACTAATCTGCAGCAGTGTCTCTCCTGATCTGACTGGCTACCAGTACTGCTCCGGTCAGAGGACTACTTCCTCTTTTTATAGACTTCACTCACTTTGAGTCATGTCAGCAGTGGGTGTGGTCCTTACTGTAGATAAATAACTGTTAGAAGCCACTTCAGAATGACCCAAATGCCTGTAATCAAACAGCTGATGGGACTATGACACCCCCTCCTCCTGTCTCTATTGTGAGACAGAAAACAAAAACCAGCAGCCGCCACAGACTTTCTGAGTCCTAAGAGAAAATAAAAGGCTGAAAAGATGAAATTAAACGTGTGTATATTCTATCATTCCTGCTATCGCCTGGTGAAAATTGCAGGTAGCTGAGTGTTTAACATTCTCTTGTCAGGCGTCCTCCTGCTGGGACGATAAATGCCTGTCCAGTTTTGCTCACAGCGGCGGCTGCAGATTACAAACAGCAGGAGGACGCCGGAGTCTGAACACAATACCGATAAGGACGGCCGTCTTGGTGCTGCAGCTCCCCCCGCTGCTTTCTAATATTTACACACAACTAGAACGGCAAATGTAGCGTAACTACACATACACACACACACCTGGAACCAGTGTGCACACCTCTGGGTTCAGTTTGGACCAGAAGGGGGGGAGGGGAGGGGGTAAATTACACCACAAACGGTGAGATTTCATCTTTTCATCCAGGGTTTTCAGGGGAGGCAGGTGTGGATGATTGCTACTGTTGGAAAGTTTTTATCATGTTTCTGGTGTGTGTGTGTGTGTGTGTGTGTGTGTGTGTGTGTGTGTGTGTTAGGGTGAAATGCAGATTTAGTGTTGGAGCTGTGACAATCGGAGAACTGGAGAGGCGACACAGGAGGCCGCTGAACACAAAGAGATTCAACATTACAGCAAGACGAGGAGAGAAATGGATCTCAGATCAGATCCTGACACAAACACAGAAAATGTTTCACCAGTTAAACCTTCAGCGAGTCCGTTTGGCTCCTCAACAAACCCCAGATCTGAAGGTTTTCCTCTTTAACCTGAGGATCTGAGTCACGCCTTCAGCCTTAGTGACACAAGAATGTGCTCCATTTAAAGACTGCCTTAAAAATATGATATCCTATTAAATACTTTCAACATTTTAAAATGTTTGTTGATAGTGGCTTCAGCCCTCAACATGCAGAACACATTTTCATTCTGTTTTTTATTCAGCTCCTTAAATACCAGCTTCTGTGATTAGATCTGGAGAAAAAAGTTCTAATATTTCCCACTCCACATATGAAAACAGGTTTTTGAGTGATATAATGAGAGTATATAATGAGAATACATTTGGCATTAACAATAATTTTGCTCCATTTTAAATTTTTGTAGCAGATTACATGGAATTGTTGCTCTTTTTTCCTTATAGTGACACAATAAATATCTCCATTAAAGACCACTATAAAATATTACATACTATTAAATACTTCTAAAATGTTGATTACTACCTCTAGTCCTTCACATACTGTACATATGAAATGTCCTTGAGTTTTACATTTTAACCATCATGATGGTTAAAGAGCCAGGAAACTAAGGAACTCACATTTTAAAGAATACATTTAGTTTCATATTAATTGTACTACTAACATATCAAATGGGATTTAGATAATTTTTGTAGAAATCATATCATTAATATTAAATGTAGTTTTTTCCAATTCTCTTTCATTCTTAGCTCCGCCCCCACTGCTGTAGTGTAGTACATTGTGGATAAACATCTCCGCCCGGACCTGGTGGCGTTTCTCTCCGTCAGTCTGTTTCTACCGTCCTGTCGTGACCTGTAACCTGTGGATTCTGGGAGGATTTTGGTTTACTTTTAAATGTTGATGTAACTGGAAGTTGCCTCCATCTTTAAACTTTGGTCTGAAACCTTCTAACCCTCGGTAATGGTCCCAAACTGGAACCCACTGGTTCTGGAAACGGTTATTGAGTTCTCGTGTCTCAGGCCTGGGGGGGGGGGGTTTGTTATTGGTGTGTGTGTGGGCTCCATATCATGGGGCGGTGGTTAGTTGACCGCTGAGAGGCGTTCATGCTCGACTGATCTCAGATCTGAGACCCACACTCAGGTGAGATGGATGCTCTGATTGGTTCTGGGGGAGGTCCCCCCCCCCCCTACAGCCATTTGCTGTCATTACATACTAACCCCCCCCCCACACACACACACACACACACCACCCCCAGCCCTCAGGTCAGTGTGTGTGTTACTCCTGAGGAGACTCCCAACAATCGATAGCGAGCCACCAGCCGCTACAGGGGCCCCTGAGGGCCCCGCGCCACCAACATTAGTGAAGATGTCTTCCTTCTTGGGATATCTAATGGGCGTGGTCTTCACTGTTAATAAATAAGTGATAGCACCCAAACATCCCTTTAACTATTTGATGTTTACACATTTTGTATTTTATTTTTTAACATTTTTATAATTTTTTTCGTGCATAAAGTCAATATTGAAATGTGACACAGCCAAATATTTATAGCAATACTTAAAACAATAAATTAGCCTGTTTTTTTTTTTTTTACTTTTTTGACCACATAATGGAGTTGCTAGGACAAAACCTTCATATTATAGGGATTTAAATATATTTTTAAAATCTTTTATATTTCATATGTATTATTAGGACTAATGTTAAAGGATAAAAATGTAAATAAATTTTAGGTTGTTAAAGCCTGATTTATTTTCAAGAGTTAATAAGCATGATAGGATTTTAGTACTAATATTTTAAAGGAGCATGAAATAGTTAAAGGATCTGGGGTCAGTTTTAAGAAACGAACCTCACGAGCACTGAGAATAACTGCAGCCTTGAACAGGAGCGCTCACAAACTTCTCACTAGTTCATTTCATAAGGGTTCAACCAAAGGCAAGCGGAGACATGACTCCGCTTATAGTTTTTTATGTGTTTTATTTTTTATTTATTTATTTTTATAATAAAAACACATTTTATTAATACAAAAGGAAATATGGTGAAACAATGCCCCGCGCCACACACACACACTGAGTTATGGCTCAGTTGAACCGCCACCATAATAACCCGACTTCCAGAGGGGAGCTAACAGAGCTACCGCATTTTCCGGACTATAAGTCACACTTTTTTCATAGTTTGGCTGATCCTGCGACTTATATACCGAAGTATATAATTTTACGTTTGTCACTTTCACACCTAAAACCGCTAGATGGCGCTCTAGGCCTGTGTACCAATCAGCCGCCAGGCTTGGTAGTAATATTACAGCAACGCCGGACTTGTGAATGAAAATCACGCCTTGGCGCAACAGAGGGAGGCGTTGCTAATAACGTAGCAAAGGTGAGCTGACCCCCGACTGGAAAAAGTATTTAAAAATCAAGTAAACACCAGAATACTGTTACACATACTCAGCGGAGATGCAAACTGGAGCGACGCCGAGATCCGGGTGCTTCTGGCGTTATGAGCAGAAGCAGAAGTCGCCCGTTTGTTTACTAAGGGAACTTCCGTCTCACGTCTCTGTAACGCTGCACGTCGACAGCACGAAGACCGCCCCATACCGCCAGTGAGTAACCTTTTGTTTAAAGCACATGATTGCGCAACATTACCGGCACGATCTGAACACTTATCAACGACCAAAGGCTCCCAGATACCGACTCAGCATTGCGGCAAATTGCCGGCATTGTTTTATGAAAGCAGCTAATAATGTGAAATACCAGTTCTTGGTCTCGGATTTTGTAAAATAAAATTTCCTACAAAAATGCGACTTATAGTCCAGTGCCACTTAAATGTGAACATTCTGGTTCTTAAACATCTGAAAGTCAGGATGTTGATTAGAACCTGCTCTACTTCACTTCCTGCTGTCGCTTGGATTTTTGCTAACATGAGAGTCTTTAACTACCGGTATTTACAATTTATTGACCTTTTAGTAAGTCTGATTTAATGGTTCCTAAGTTGTCAGATTTGATTTTCGGCCTGCAGAGAGCTGATTGGTTGGTTGTGATGTTACTTTCTAGTTGGTTTCATAACAGCATAAATTAACAAACCCTTCCTTTTTTTAATAAATATGACTGGAATCACCATTAAGTTGTGTTTAAAGCTCAGTTATTGTTGATGATAGGTATTTTTTAGTTTAAGCTCAGTATTTTGGTTCATCAGGATCTGGATTAGCGATACATTTGTAGCACATAATATCACAGTAAATAAAATAAACTAATAAATAAATCACTGCCTTTATTTCCATAATAAATAGTAAAAACAACCCCCCCCCCACCCCCACCCCCCAGTAGAGAATCTGGAAGGAGTCGATGTTCTCCTTCCGGTTCCAGCTGGGTTCCTCCATCAGAGTCTCTGATGTTCTGAGAAATAAACAGAAACCAGATTATTGGAGTTTCTCTTTATTCTAACTGATGTGATGTCATGGTGAAACATCTCAGGTCACTTGGTATAAAACTGGAGCGATGAGTTAAAGCAGACTAAAGGAGTGCAGAATCAGGTTTATGAGCTGATCTTCTTTCTTCCTCTGGACCTCTGAGCCAGTCCAGGTGTCGTCTGGGTGGCTGTCTCCACCTGTCTGGATCTGGGACCGCCTCCTTTTCCAGAACCGGGAACCTTCCGGGGCTTCGGAGCGGCTTTGGGACTTTTCTTGACTCCGTTGACTTCTGCAGGAGAAAGATCTGGAGAGTAAGACGGGTCGGTGAAGCTTCAGAGGATGACCTCATCAAGCTTTCTGCTTTAAGAAGGAAACTCACCCTTCCTCTTTGGGGCGCTCTTTTTCTTTTCAGGACTTCCTTCAGCATCGCTGTCCTCAGCTTTCTCCGGTGCTTTCTTCCTCTTGGTCATCTTCTGGAGGAGAAACACAGACTCAATAAAAACAAGCAGCCTAAATCCAGCAGTAAGATGATGCTAAGGAGGAACATCTGCAGTGTTCAGCATTTTGGTCAACATCTTCTTGTTTTAAGAGTGTTTGATAACAAATATTTGAGTCGAGTTTAATGCACTTTGTCTGTTTCTGTCTTATGTTGCATCTTGAGGCTCAGGAGAAAACAATCTCCTGATTGTTAGATGTATGGAAGCCCTGAAGGACAAAAACTGAATTTAGGGTATCTGACCAGATTTATGTTCTCGACATGATGACTTAAAATCAGATGGAAAAAAAAGACTTGTTTTTCCCATTGTTGTCCTTCAGTACTTTAATCAGCCTGAACCAAACTACCTAAAACATCAGAGCAACGCAGCAGTTCTTAATGTTATCCTGTAACAACTGGAACCAGCTGGATGTCACTTCTTGTCTGTGCTGCTGCTTTACAAAAAAAACATTTAAATATCACAGAATCAAATAAGTAAAATAAATCAGGATCTGTTTGTTTTCAACTGAAACCATAAAGAAACATAAACCTCAACCGTAGTCAGCAGATGGCATGACTTAGTAATGATGAGTTCACAGACCGGGAAAAATGTCAGAATTTTTACTGCTGCCTGGCAATACTGCATTCACTGACAGAAGGAAAAAAATCCGCCTTTTGAGTCTCTGGTTGATTCCTATGACCAGCTAAAATGACATCCATCCATCCATTTTCTGTAGCCGCTTCATCCTCCACAGAGGGTCGCGGGGCAGCTGGTGCCTATCTCCAGCGGTCAAGGGGCGAGAGGCGGGGGACACCCTGGACGGGTCGCCAGTCCATCGCAGGGCCACACAGAGACGAACGAGACAAACAACCACACACCCACTCACACCTAAGGACAATTTACCAGCCCAATTAGCCTGACAGTCATGTCTTTGGACTGTGGGAGGAAACCGGAGTACCCGGAGGAAACCCACGCACGCACGGGGAGAACATGCAAACTCCACGCAGAGAGGCCGCAGAGCCGGGACTCGAACCCACGACCTCCTTGCTGCGAGGCAACAGTGCTAACCAGCTGCGCCACCATGCAGCGCTAAAATGACATGAGTTAGAAAATCCGTCAGAGCTCAAACTGAAGGCAGAGGCCTCAAATGAGATGCACAAACACTATCATGCACAACCTTATATTCATTATTAACAATATGCATGAAAAACTGATAATATATGCTAAAAATTAAAGCACAAAAATGTGTCTGGGTGGATCAGAGAGTTAATCTGTGAGCTCAGAGATCTCTGGTCCAGTTAGAACCTGCTCCTCTTGGTAAGCGGTCTAATAAAGGACTGAAGGCCTTGGAGTCGCAGCCCTCCCTGCCTTCTCATGATGGCGGCCTGCTGAGGTGAACAGATTGGTGAGATAATTACCAGCACTAAGTAGCACCACGGCCCGCTAACCTTTCAGCTGGAAAGATCTCGTCCCTGAAGGACTGATCCACAGAGTGATGAGAACAGACAGAAACGCATTGTGTCTAAATCTAAACGTGAATAACTGAAAATCCTGAATCGGATTCATTCACCCTCAGAAACAAACTCTCTGCTGCTCAGATCCACAGATGGACCTGCAGAGTGAAGGCCGGCTGAGACCTGACCCGGCGTGTTCGAGTCCTGACCTTGACCGGAGGAGCAGCTATGAACGTCAGCAGGCCGTCGTCTCGCTCCTGGATGGACTTCAGTCCGCTCTGCAGGATGGAGCGCAGCTTCTCGTACGGCGGCTTGTCTTTGTATCCCAGAGATTTCACCTCCTCCAGGAACCTCTGGATCTCATCTGGAACAGAACCAAAACCCTATCAGCACTAGGGGTGGGAGATAAACTCGTTTTTCCGATGCATCAAGATGCAGACAGGAACGATTATCAATCGATTGAAAAATATAAAAATTCGATTCTATTATTAATGTTTGTGGCCTTGTAATTTCACCAACTTTCCTCTCAAATCTGACCAATCATCTTGGCGTTTGTCATGCGTCATCTTCTTTTTTGACCAATCACCGCCATTTGAAAAAGTTTTGACCAATCCCCGTTGCCTCGAGCTGTGTTTACTTCCTGCTTTTGAGTCGAGCCGCTAAACGCACCGGCCACATTCTATAATAGATTACGGCTAAAATATGAGCGAGTCAATTTCCCAAAGTAGCGATTACACAAGAGTGGTAGAAGCTGTTCTGAACCAAACATCATGTGATGGATTATACACCAAAATATTCGCTTGGCTGAACAGAGAGGAGCAGAGTCCGCGGCTGGGGGGTCTGATACGAGTGCTGAAAGAGACGAGGTGAGTTCTGTTTAAAGTCCGTATTCGGTCAATGTGAGAAACTATGTTTAAAAAGAACTGATCTGTGTCCTAAAGTTTAGGTATAGGTATTTAGGAAATAGTTTAGGACCTAAACTGTGCTGAGTCAGCGGTTTTGCTTTTACGTGAGAAAATAGGACTGGGGCGTCAGCGTGAACTAACGTGAAATCCTTTGAACGTCATTTTTTAAAAACATGCGAACAACCACATGATGTGTGTATCCAGTGAGCGATCACGAGGATCCTCTTCCTGCTGAACCAGTGAACCTTTGAGGTGAACGTCTAAAAGTGAAACGAGTCGCTCACCCTGTAACACCTGAGTGATGCTGAGACAGTCAGCTCTGTCGTCATGGTGATTACAGCATCTTGTAGTCTTTATATTACGATGAAACAGCGCATACAGTGTGTGCATATAAACAAAATAAAACCTTTAACAAAAAATGCTTGAAAAAAACTGCAACTTTGACCACAACTTTTGAAAAATGTTTTGCAAATCAGTCATTTTAGGATGAAACCATCACAAAAACCACACACCTTCCTGGAGGGACTGTATTTAAACTTATATTTACACATTTAAACACTGCTACGTTTTAATAATTAAATTATTATTAAATAATTAAAGATAATGGAAGTAAAATCATGTCGGGTTATTACAAATGCTTTAATAGTACCTCATAGTCACATGGCAGGAAGGTGAGGGGGAAGAATAATACATCTTTCATCAATAATCGTTTTATAATCGCATCGCAGCTCTCTGAATCGGAATCGAATCGTGAAGACCCTGAAGATTCCCACCCCTAATCAGCACACAGTCCCAGAGGGAGTCGGGTCTCCGAATGCAGTAGGTCATAGGTTTTGTTCGCTCTACAGCAGTGATTCTCAACTGGTGGGTCGCCACACAAAAATGGAAAGTGTGCCTTTGCCTTGGCTATAAAAATTTTAAGTACTGTACTGACCCGAATATAGCACAACCCTGATTAAAGGACAACCCCCACCTTTTCAAGACTAATCTTCAGAAAAAAAAACTAAATTCACTTTTTAAATAAACTATTTTATTCTGAAATTTTGAACAAGTCGTTTAAATACTGTAATTACAGACCTTTAATATTTGCCTATTAATGCAATCACAAAGATCTGTAATGCACATTCTAGTGTGTGTGGGGTTCTGTCAGGAAAGTCACTAGAGATACTGAACAAAAACTGAGCAAAAAAAACCAAACGGTTAGAACTTTGCGCAGGGCTGTACAGTGCGACATATATGTCGCAGGTGCGCTGGAAAAAACAGTCTGTGCGATGAACTATTTTTAGACGTAGCACTTGTGCGATCAGGGTTTCCTCTACGTGTAATTGATCGTAGCGCACCCCCACACCTTCAGAATTAACTTAAAGTACTTTAAAACAATGTCAGGTGGCCTCAGTGGATCTCCAACCTAGCGCTAGAACGCAAGCGCCAGCCCAGAGCATCTTGCCTGGCAGCGCAACGCGCTGCGCTGGCTCGCCCACGTCCTCCGTCTTCATTTTGGTCATCCGACCAGAGCCATTCTGCATTTTGACCCGAGGGCCGAAGCCTGGAGACGACCACGATGTAAACCCTGCACCCGATGGTTCGATGTTGTTGTGGGTGACCTCCAACAATCCGGAGTTGCCGTGGCGCAGCTGGCACAAGATCACCAGCATTGGAAGCAACTGGTTCACTTAATAGGCTCAATGCACTGGTGCGGGACGATACCCGACCTATCGCAGCAGCCGTGATGATGATGATGATGAAACAATGTAAAGCATATTAAATATATATAGCCTATATTTGTGCACTTGTATGGAATAAAGTTCTGCGTCATTTCGACTGGCGAGTCTAGCAACGGAGTTCCATCAGTTCTAGCTGTTCGGAGAAAAACTCTTTGTGACTCTGAAAGTCTCCCTGTGCTTTAATCACAGACAGAGGAACTAATAAATCTGAATGGGTCACACTGATGTCTGTTAACAAGTCCACGGTCCGAGTCAGGGGGAGACGAGGCTTCACACCGGAGTCTGACCCCGCTAAACGCAGCTCAGCCCCAGGGGCGTATATAGAATTTTTTTCTTGGGGGGTCCAGGCAGGGGCAAAGACTGAAGAAGGGTGGCTCACTAAAAGGTCATTATATTTAAATGCTCTGCAGTCTTGGACTGCAATGGACAGCAGACCTAAGTTTTAATAACTTATTTATTTACTGAAGTAAAACACATGGATCTGTTTAGTAGAACTATGCAGCAGATTCAGAATCAGTAGGAGACAAATGAACATTTTAAACACCAAGGTCTCACTGTACACCATCAAAAACAGTCTGCCTGTTTATGTGCAAAATTACTATAAAGTAAAATTATAACAGTTTCTGCATATTAATAAATCAAAGATTATAACAGCTGAAAACATCTGTTTTTGTGGTTTTTAGCAGTGTTCCACAAAACTATATGAACAAACTGATTGACAGCTCTGGTGGGCGTGACCAGGCAGGGTGGCCAATTCGATTTCAAGGGTGGCCAGTGACACCCCCCTGTGGCCCCGCCCCTGCTAGAACTGTATTGAAGCACCAAAAATGACCAAATCAGAGAACTCAACAACCACACATCACTATACCGGTATATGCATACAAACTATAATATTGTACATGGCTGTTTCTAAAACTCATACAGTACACACACTACAGTAAAACACTATTTGCACACATTTCTCAACACACTCACACTTTGAACACATCTACACTAATTTGAATGAATAAATGTTATTTTTTAAATTACTCTGACATATAAACATGTTTGAAGATGTTTCTTGTTATTGTGTTTTCACTATAAGCACTTTGTCAGTGTGTTAAAAATGATAAGTACTAATTTTGGCTATTAGCTGAATTTTTATGCTGGTGCTACAACTTTTTGTTCTGTGCTACAAATTCTGCAACCTTTGTAGCACCGGTGCTATGAGCTAAAATAGTTAACGTACAGCCCTGTTGCTCATGACATGTCAGATCAATAGTCTGCATGAGGCTTTAACTCACAGAGTCCTCTGATCAGCTGGGCTCACACAGTCGTCCTGTCTCCTCCTACAGAACGTCATCGCCATGATGCGCCATCTTCAGACATTTCACTCCATGACTCCATATTTCCTGGCTGCCTGACAGCTGTTTGATGCCTCGGTTGTCTGTTAACTCGCCCCACTTTTAAGCCTAGTTTATACTTCTCCGACAGCACGTTTGCGCTCACACGTATTGACGGAGACGTTTTTGATTTTTACTTCTCCGTCAATGTTGTGAAGCAATTCTCCACCAGGACAGCAGAGGGCGTATAACTTTTCTGCAGTAATGCCTCGGTCAACCAAAGTTTGTTTACTTCAGCTCAGTAATGGCCGACAGAGAGCGAATTTTGATTGAGTTTGAACAGATTGATCTCGAGGAACAAACAATGTTGTTAAAAAGAATTAAACGGGAGTGAGGAGACTACAACAGGAGTCTGCTGAATGTCTGTCCGTTCAGTGAGGACGAGGCAGACAACGAGCGAATATGTAGCTCTTGTTTAACCCTTTAGGGAAACTGATGGATTAAATAAATGTTAGTATTTCGTCTGCCAGATGTTTCTCGAGCTGATCCATATCTGCTTCGCCGAGATTTTACTATTACTACTCTGTTGATACCAGCGTCAAGCCAGAAATGATCACGAGGTGTTGAGCCGACCACTCAGAGACGTGCGCTCTCCGTCTCATTTGACGGATAGTTAGAAAAGTGAGCTCGACTCTGTCCGTCCTTGCGTGGACGGATAATGGCGTTGCGTGTCTCCGTACCGACGCAGACGGAGAAGTATAAACTAGGCTTTAATCCAGTCTGCTCCGGTCAGTACAGGTAAAAAAGAAAAAAAAAACACTGGCGCCCTCTGCTGTTGTGGTTGTGTAATGACCCTAAATTATCTGCATGTGTCACTGGTGCCACTACAATGGCTGGTAAACCAGCTGTTCTAATGAAGTCACCTGGTTTAAACCAGTCGTTCTAGTGAAGTCACCTGGTTTAAACCAGCTGTTCTAGTGAAGTCACCTGGTTTAAACCAGCTGTTCTAGTGAAGTCACCTGGTTTAAACCAGCCGTTCTAATAAAGTCACCTGGTTTAAACCAGCCGTTCTAATGAAGTCACCTGGTTTAAACCAGCCGTTCTAATAAAGTCACCTGGTTTAAACCAGCCGTTCTAGTGAAGTCACCTGGTTTAAACCAGCCGTTCTAGTGAAGTCACCTGGTTTAAACCAGCCGTTCTAATGAAGTCACCTGGTTTAAACCAGCCGTTCTAGTGAAGTCACCTGGTTTAAACCAGCCGTTCTAGTGAAGTCACCTGGTTTAAACCAGCTGTTCTAGTGATGTCACCTGGTTTAAACCAGCTGTTCTAGTGATGTCACCTGGTTTAAATGGTCTCTTTTTAAGATTTATCTTTTTAACTTGGTTTTAATTTTCAGTTGATTAGAAATGACCTGGTTGTTTTTACTAGGAGCCTTTTGTTTTTGTTTTGAAGTTACTGTCGATTTAACTGTTCCTTTCTATATTTGTTTTACTAAAGTTACTGTGTCCCATTTGTAGTGCTGGGCACTGAAACACGATACTAGACTTTTGGGATTAAGAATTTGTATATGTTTTAGTATTCTCCGATTTTTGTGAACTTTTTGTGCTCTTTGGAAATTATAGTAGAATGCTTTAAAATTTTAGCTAAACTTTTATGCTATTCAAATGTCAATCATTTCAGCACTTTGACCAAGTAACCTCCTTCACTCTAGTACTAGGGGTGCAACGGGTCATCACTGATTCGTGATCTGCAAGGATCTCTCTCTACAACTCAGGATGCACGTGGTCCGTGGTCCGCAGAGCTCACTCTTTGCCAAATCTTTTTTCTGCTAATCATACTGTTAGTTCGAGTCAGCTTCAGCTTTGGTTCAGGTTTTCAGCCGTTTCTATTTTCATTCAGCACTCAGCAATCAAATATTACTTTTATAATAAATGAAAATTTTCTAATGTTTTATGGTACTCCCTTTGTTGTTGGTGTACTTTATTTTTTCTTGAATGTATTTAATGCCTTTGTGTTCAGCATGTTGGTCAGCATCTGCTGTTCTTAAACTGTAAAAAGTTGGCTTGGCAGATACTAAACAATTCCAATAAAATGACTAATATTTGATTCTTCTGAGATGTAATAAGTCATTTATTAAGTTTAACGGTGTTGGAGGAAACAAACTTTTAAATGTTTTCATCAGCTTCAATAACTGGAGGAACCATAAAACATCATCAAGCCAACGCAGCATGTCTGTTCCTACCTGGTTTGTCCTGGGAGGAGAAACACTGGGATATGAACGCCGAGACATTTTCTTGACTCCTGTGGTGAAAACATTTAGTAAAAT
Source organism: Callopanchax toddi (assembly GCA_006937965.1). NCBI lineage: Eukaryota > Metazoa > Chordata > Actinopteri > Cyprinodontiformes > Nothobranchiidae > Callopanchax > Callopanchax toddi. Next base: position 348,842 of record SSNR01000311.1, on the reverse strand, counting down.
CAGTCGAGAGTTCCTGTTGCAGCTGTGATGGTGACTTCAGGTGAGTCTCACCTGATCTTGGAGTCTCTGACGTATAACGGATCCTGCAGTCGGTCCTCCCATGGCAGCCGACCACACAACCACTGAACCAGGCAGTAGGACAGGATCTCCAGGTCACCACGACGACAAGGAGCTGAAAACCAATGACATCATCATGCAATGCATGGCTGAAAAATTACATAATCACTAAACTGTTGAGGTTAGCCAACAGGTAATATGGCATTCTAACTGTAGAGGTTAGCTAACAAATAATATAGCATTCTAATCAATCACTGTGAATTTTTAGATCAAAAGTTCTTTTAAAAACTTGAACATCAGCTGCTAATTTGTCACTGATCTGCAACAGCGTCTCTCCTAGTCTGGTTAGCCATGAGTACTGCTCTGGTCAGAGGACATCCTAGGTTTCTAGACACTCTGCTCACTAAGTGACATCCACTGTGGATGTGGTCCTTGTAGATAAATAACCAATAGAATGCCACCTCTTGACCCTGATGACCCTTTACTGAGTCGAGAGGGGAGATGTTTTTCAGTGTTTGAATCATTGAAAAAAGAATAATTTGAATTAAAAAATTTATCAAGCATTTTGTTACAATAGTTCCATCTGAAGAAACAGTCAACATATGAAGAGACAGATGAAGAGAAGACATTGACCCAATTAAACAAAAGTGACTCCTGAGGGGTAACATAGGCTGCTCTGGGATCAGCTGGTACCTACAGACTCCTTTATGGGCGTCGATGCTGGTGAACTCAATGGTTCCGTCGTGACACTTCTTTGGGTCTTCTTTGTACTCCTTGAGGACTCCATCAGGTGCGTACCTGTAGGCCAGCCCATAATCCACCAGGTAGACCTATAACACAGAGACAGATCAGCTGGCTCTGGTTTCATCCGCTGCTGCAGAGGAGTGTAGCGTGCAGTGATGCATGTTGGGATACGGGCGCCGCCTTGTGTCTACTGCCACAGCTACCAGCTTTTAAATAATGTTTGTATCCATGGCAAAACCCCCAGAAATGTTCATCCCAGCATGGAGCAGCTCCACGTTTTCTACAGACCAGTCTGTAAATAAACTGGGTTCTGACACGTTGACTCTGGTTTTACTCTGGATGGTCGCATTCCATCTCTGGCTGACATGCTCATGTGTTTGTCATTTATTAAATATCACTAAGCCAAGTAGTATTGTTTAGTGTCTAGTGAAGTCACTTGGTTTAAACCAGCTGAGGTTCTAGTAGTTTACCTTCAGGATCAAACTATTTGATGGATCCTTTCAGGCCTACTGGACGTACGAGCGTACACGAGAGCATGCCCGTATCTGACAGCAGAGAGGTGCACAGCTTTTAACAGATGAAGTTAGGAACAGCTGGTTGTTCATTAATATCAGACAACTGCAGGAATCTATGATAATTAGATAAAAATACTGGAATAAAAAAACATTTAAAGCAACACTAAGTAACTTTCCTGAATAGCCCCCTACTGGTTAAAAGTGGAATTTCAACTGTCGTAAATCCTCACATTGCTCCCGCCACTCTTCAGCTAATGATGTTGTCAGACAAGGTGTTGTATTTTACTTTTTTTTAAATGTATGATTATTTGTAGTTCAGAAACGGTCCCCCCCCCCCCTCTCTCTCTGCCTGCCTGCCACTGCCTCCCTCCCTCACTCAGCTGTCCGAGCGTGACTCAGTAGATCCAAATAATTACTCAACCCAAATCCGACGGGACCTGTCGGGCTTCGGTTCGGATCCTACTAGCGGGGAAGAGCCCCATGGAGGTGTACTCCTGTGTAGGAGCTGTTTTTGTGCAGGTCACGTGTCACCGGTTCTGGCGGATTTATTTTTTTATTTTTTTACCTACCTGTGAGGTGGTGTTGGGGAAGTCTAATTTTTCAGGACATGCTTTTCTACAATATGTCACCACGTGGTTAATAGACAGGTTAAACCATAAAACCCTAGCTGAAACCATCACTCCTCCCCGACCGTTGCTACACCGATGGCCGTAAAGCAGGTAGTGACATCATCCTGGAGACCTACCCACTCCTCAAAACTGTTTAGTGCGGTATCTGGCCAGTAGAGGGGTGCAGAGTAGGGCTGGGGGATATAACGAGTATATTCGATGTATCGCGGTATTTTCCACGTGGGATGTATAAAATGGCTATATCGTCAACACTCGAGTATAAACTGTGACGGCAAATTGAAGCCGTCTGCTTGTAATTCACTGTAAGTTTCGCTTCTCCCACACGCTGTGAATGCATCACTACTCGCCCCTCCCAACCTGAAAACTGTCTACCTGCTGCAGCGATGAGCGAGCGGGTCTCCTCGATGAGGAAAAAGACGGAAATTAGACGGAATCGCGGGAATTACCAAACAAAACTGAGTTCAGTAAAAGGGAATAAACTATTTTCTGAGTTATTGTGTCCGCTGCAGCCACTACACCTCATGTCATCTGGTGACGCAGCGGCTCAGCTGAGCTCCCCTCAGAGAAAACCGAAGAAGAAATAACCAGACCGCTTCGGAGAAAATTCTCACTAAAACGCAAATTTTCTCTAAGTTTAGTTCAAAGCTCAGGACGGAACAATACTTAAAAGACTTTTATGAATCTGGAGATCAACTTTTCTCTAAGTTTAGTCAGCAGACGATGGGCTGCAGCGTTAGAATCCCTGTAATGTTAGAATCCCTGTAATGAGCTGATAGTCAGAACGCCGTGTGTCTCTGCTCTGTGATGGATGGAGAAGTCAAAATGAACAGAGGTCTGTTTAACAGGCAGGTGTCTCAAGTTTTTATCTTTAGGCAGGTTTTATGTTTCTTTAAGAGACATTTTTATGCTGAGTTTAATTCTAAAGAAATTTATTTTACAAAAATACTTTTTTTAAAGTGAGATACACTAGATTATTTGGTTTGCACATAATATCTTTAAAAATATATCATAGGTACTTTTAATACCTTAAAAACACCCAATGATCAGCTGAACCACAGAACTTTGTTTTATTTAAGTTAAATAACAGTCACTAGATTTAGAATCCTGTGGCTTTGATTTGTTGAATTATTTGTCATTAACTTTATAATTATTCACTTTTTAGGTTCATAACTGTGGTTAAAACAAAAATGTGGAGTTTAGAAATATTAAAACTGAGTTTAGGGAAAAGGGGGGAAATGTGAGTAAAAACTGGGGGGGGGGGGGGATTAATTTGGGAGGAAAGTCAAGTAAGAACCAGAGCAGAGACTGGTTTAACAGTGTTGTCCTGATGAAACTTTCTCTGCAACTGATGGTTAAATATGTGAATGGATGATTCAAACTAGTCCACCAGTGCCTTTTAATGCACATAGCTCAAAATAACATTTGTTTTCGGAGCTTATTTAAAATATCGTGATATATCGTATCGCGATATCGCCAAAAAATATCGGGATATTAGATTTTTCTCATGTCGTGCAGCCCTAGTGCAGAGTGGTGGCAAATATGGAAATGGTCAATAACTCAAAAATCAATTAGATCAATTTTAATGCTCTAGCTTAAAGTGTAAAAAACTACTTATTGTTGCTTTAATAGCTGCAACCCTAACAATAACATTAAAATTCAAACATTTTCAAGGATTTCAAGCCACTGCAAAAACCCTGAAATAAACTCCTCGTCTCACCTTCTGTTGTGGAACACGTTGATTCTGGTTCAGCTGTGAGGAGAATTAAAATAATGGAACTCAGAACCGCCTCCCGCCTGGCGGTGGAGTCCTGAGGGGCTGATTTCTAAATTGTCATTTCTAAACAGCTCTTTAATAACACCAGTGATACATTATTAATCTACAAATTAAAGATCTGCCCCCCGCCCCCACCTTGTTAGCTACAAAAACCTCTTTACTGCTGCCTTTTAATCCCTCTCTCACTTACACACACTCACAAACACACTAATTGAATCTAATGAAGCAGTAAACATGTGGAACACAGAATCACCTCCGAGTCCCGACAACAACAACAAACATCTGAAACAACACTATGGATCCTGGTGGTTCTGCTGGTACTGACCTGGTTCGGATCACCATGGCTCAGCAGGAGGTTGGACGCCTTCACGTCAGCGTGCACATACTCATGCTCATGGATGAACTCCAGAACATCCAGCTGAGGAGAAGAAACCATTAAGATCAGTTACAAAAAAACTGAGTGCTTCTGTAGAAAACACTGGATTAACATCAGGATTAGGAGCTGGACCAGAACCAAGATCTAGACCAGGACCAGACCTCTTCATCTTCTCACTGTGTTCTGATCAGAATAATGACCAGGTACCATCAGAGTGAAGCTTCTGTACCATGCGAGCTGTCCTGTTGGGTTTTTAATCTGAGCGGATGACCTTCAGATGACCTTGAGTTGTGTACCAGTGATGGAGAACCCAGCAGGAAGTAAAACATGTTTTCTTTGTGATGTACCCACCAGCCTGAGGCCGAGCTGCAGAACCAGTTTCCTGGAGAACCTCCTTCCACACTCCTCAAACTTCTTCTGCAGGTCTGGACCCAGTCTGTCAATCACCATGAAGCGATATCTGGACGGTAGAGAGGACCAATCAGAAGAGACCTGTATCAGAACGGACCTCCATCTCAACCAATCAAAACAGACCTCTATCAGAATGAACACACAGGCCATTTCACATCCAACAGGAAGGCTGAACTCAAATACTTTAGATGATCTTGTGTTTTTCTGCACTTTAGTTTAAAAGACTGACCTTAAATTGTAGCTAATTTTTTTTAAATGAATCAGAAACAAATAATTTATCATCAGTAGAATTTATCCAATCAGATTATAACCTGAGGGTTCAAAGGAAGGTGAGAGTCAAGCTTATAACCGACATTAACAACTTCTCAAGTTTAGTTAAGGTGCAACAGACAGCTACAGTGTATAAGCCTGACTCCCATCTTCCAGGCAGAATTAACAAGCTCCTCAGATGAGACGCAAAACGTCTTCATTTGAACTCATTCACAGAACCATGACCTGGATGACTGAGAACATCCACCAGCATTATAACCTGAACAGTTTTAGGTTAAAAACCTTTAGAAACAGAAAACGTTTTAAAAATAGTCTGAGAAACACAGAAAATGTATAAAGTCTCAAACATTTTCACATAAAAAAACAGATTCTAGGAAACAGCAGGTTTTTACACTCAAATTCAGGCACTTGTCAAGGTGAGTTTGTCTTTATAAGCACACACTGATGATTTACACATAAATGAACAGTAAGCTCCAAACACAGTTTGTAAAACGAGGCTAAATGAACCTTAAAATGGTAAAGAATTTTACTTTTATGGCTTTTCACAAGTGGTTTATGCACATTTTTTATTTGAATAAACATTTGCATTAAAGAACAGTGGGGCAACAAAAGTATCTAGTCAGTCACCAATTGTGCAAGTTTTAAATCCTTTGTTGGCAATGAGAGAGGTCAAACGTTTTCCGTTAGTCTTAACAAGGTTTTCACACACTGCTGCTGGTATTTTGGCCCATTCCTCCATGCAGATCTCCTCTAGAGCAGTGATGTTTTGGGGCTGTTGCCATGGCAACATGGACTTTCAACTCCCTCCAAAGATTTTCTATGGGGTTGAGATCTAGAGACTGGCTAGAACACTCCAGGACCTCAACATGCTTCTTACGAAGCCACTCCTTCGTTACTCGGGCGGTGTATTGTCATGCTGAAAGACCCAGCCACGTTTCATCTTCAATGCCCTGCTGATGGAAGGAGGTTTTCACTCAAAATCTGACAATACTTGGCCCCATTCATTCTTTCCTTTACACAGATCAGTCAGTTTTTTCCTCATTTTGTCTCTCATAGTTGAGGTATACCTATAATGAAAATGGCAGGCTTCTCTCACCTTTTTAAGTGGGAGAACTTGCACAATTGGTGGCTGACTAAATACTATTTTGCCCCACTGTAAGTGAAAATGTTCATATATCATGTGAAAAAAATTCTGGACATCATTTGTTTTTAAACAGAATTTTTTGTGTACATTTAAACTGACATGGGTTATTTCATTTTGTCTTTATGCATTTGTGCTATGATCAATATTAGTTACAGTACAATTATTAAAATGTATAATTAAAAATTAAACATTATTATACACTTAATCACTTTCAAGCACCCACAGGAACCTGAGGAAGTCCTTAAGGGTAACAGCTGCTTACCTTTTGCCCTCCCTCTCATGCAGACCTGAGCCCCAGTACCGGGGAACCCCCAGGTGTTTTAACTTGTGAGACTTCATCCAGTTCTGAACTGAAACGAGACAAAAACATTTCAGATCCCCACCCAGTAAATCAGTGAGAGGACGTTCACTGGTGCTGGTGGGAGAACCATCACTTCTATGTGTGTGTGTGTGTGTGTGTGTGTCCAGCATCGCTGCGAGATAATCTGCTGCTGGGACAAATATTTACCAACAACATGAGCATCCTGCATGAATAAACCATGAGTTCTTAGTAATATAACAGTTAATTGTCGAGGGAGACTGACATTTGGATTGTTATTATATAAAATGCAAAGCTGTGGCCCCGGGGCCAGCGGAGCCCCGCCCCCTCCTCCTCCAGGGCCCCTCTGCTGCAGCTCTGTGCTTTTAATTAAGAAAGTTGTGGCTCCTATATTTGTTTGTCCTGCTGTGGAGAGGCTTGGCGTTCTGATCACGATGGAGCGCTGTCCTGTGACTTACTGATGTCAGGCTTGGCTGCTCTCATGTAGAAATGCAGCTCAGAGAACAGAGGTCCGTTTTCACTGGGCTCCTGTGGACAGAACCAGCAGAACCAATGTTACAATGGATACACAAACCAACAAAGAGGAGCTACATTACAGGAGTGTAGGGTCATTTTGAATTTACATACAGCAGTGTTTTTCAACCACTGTTCCGCAGCACACTAGTGTGTCGTGGGAGATCTTCAGGTGTGCCGCGGGAAATTATTCAATTTCACCTATTGGTCTAAAAAAAAATTTTTTTTAAACTAAATTATTATCTGCAAATAATATTCAATTGTTGCGCGTCTGTGCCAGTCATCACCAAATGGCAGACTCAGGCTCTGTTTGGAGTCAGACGCGCAGTAGATCCAGGAACTGGGCCGGGTCCAGCGACAGCACCCGGCAGCGAGCCGGTGCCAGGGTCTGCCCCTGAGAGGCTCCCGTGGCCAGCAACACGCTCGTCATCTGGAACCCCTCCTCCCCCGAACTGGACCGCATCTAGTCTCTGGTTCGGACGGCTGGGAGGGGCCGCCGCCAAGCGAGTCGTGGACCCATGGCAAAAACTTGGCAGAGTTTGGGCAGAACACCGGACACGCTCCGCATCAGCCGACTGGGTCTCTGGTGAACCGACAGTCCAGACGTTTTTAAATTCATACTTTGGTCTGATTGCTCCATTAAACCAGGAGATCAGCGGGTCCACTGACACTGGGCTGGACCAACATCGTTTTACTTTGATCATCCGAGCATTCAGCAAAATAAATAAAATAAGGCAACATAAAAAAATCCTCTCAGCATAAGTTTGTTTTTTACGGTCTGATCGGCCCGTTGGTTATTTTCTCCCATGTCTCCTCACTTTGGCTGAAGGATGGATGACGTTATCTGATCACCTCCAGCGGTGGCAGCGTGCGCCGCTCAAGCTGTTTCTCAGCATAATAACTGACAGCTTAAAATTCAACATATCAAACGATATCAACACTAAAAACACATTGATCTGTCAATGATTGTATCAGAGGTTTGTCTTTGTTTTCAGAGACTTACATTAATACTAATGTTCAATTCCCCCAAAATAGTTTTATTAAACAAAAACATGATAAAAGAGTCCTATGATGTGGATATTGAAATTAACAGTAGGGAAATAAAGTAATTTTAAGGCAGATTACTGATAAACTGGATGCTACAATCACTTTTTGACAGGTGAAAAAATCGGTTTAAAGTTATTTGACAGAGTGAGCCTGAGAAAACAGCTGTAGAGTTAAAGGGAGACAAACCTCTGATGACAGATCAGTGTGTTTTAGGGTTAAAAATGTTTAATTGGACAAAATTCATCCGATAACTTTATCAACCATCAATGAGCTCAGAGCTCATCTCATCTGATTTGTCTGGGCTTCTGAGGGAAGTTGTGACAGGCTTTAGTAATTCTTGTTAGGTTAGTAACCCCCCCCCCCCTTCCCCCCGGGGGGCCTTGTGATATTTTTCAACGACAAAGTGTGCCTTGGCTCAAAAAAGATTGAAAAACACTGATCTACAGTAAAACCACTGATGACATCATTCAAATTAGGCAGAGTCCTCAGAGAGATGAGTTTTAGAAAAGCGCCACCTAGCGGCAGCTTGTCTTGGCAGCTGTTTCGTTACCAGTGATGTTTGGAGGATTTCTCCTGCAACTTTCCTACATTTTCACCACTTATTTTCACCACTTCTGATGCGTAAACAACATATTTGTATACAAGGAGCAGCTAACTCAGGGGTTGAATCAAAGAATTTTCATCTGACGGAAAATCAGCTGTTCGCGGGGCGGGGGGCCGAGCGCAACTCTGCTTGAGACCGGCCCGGTCCAAATGGACTTCTGTGCAGGCGGAGGATGCACGAACCGCTAGTGAAATACGCAAACTCAATAGTAGCCTCGTTTCCACTATCGGAACTTCGGGGTAATTTCTGTGAGGGGTAAAGTGACCGGGACATTCCTGTGGCTCGGTCCTCTCAGCTGTTGTGTCTCCATTACAGCCCCACCTTTCCGGAACTTTTGTAAGACGTCAGCATCGACATCACTGACAAGCGTAAAGGCGCCAACAGACAAGGAAACAGAATAATAAATAGATCAACGACGGACAAAGAAGTGATGGTTGCAGCGTATTCTCTGTTTTTATACATAGTGATGGGAGTGCAGAACAGAAGGACGAGTATACTTGATGACGAACTAATCCAACCTCGAAGACACGGTCATTTTGCAAGCTCCGACAACAACACACAGGTAATTTATCTCGCCGCCGTCTGCTTTCATGATTTTCCTTCATCCCACAACCAATCAGCACGAGTTAACCACATTTCCCACTCCGGGAATCTCTCGGGCCGATCCGAGTACCTGCCCCTGATCAGGGACTCCGTTAGTCCCTGAAATGGCCCTGAAGACGGCCCTCTCGAAATTCCCCGCATAATGGAAACAGTCGCGCGCCTCAAAGTTCCGGTAAAATTACCCCGAAGTTCCTACAGTGGAAACGGGCCTAATATAACAATAATATAAATCATTTATTCATTATTTTCTTAAAACATCTGACGTTGTTGCACGCTCTGACCTGTACTTGAACCCAGGTCTTCCAATATGAAACGCAGTTGCACTACCGCTAGGCCACGGTTTATTACTCCCCCTTCCCTTCGCTTTTTCTCTGTGTCACTCATTTCTTCTCCTACCTGCTATGCTCGGGTGTGAGAGGGAGGCTGACTCGCGTGTAATGTAACTGCGGAACGTAAATAACCATAATGACACTTTGCTGAGCTGAAAGAGAAACTTGTCTTTTTCCAAAAACCAACTGAACTTTTTATAGCACAAACCATTGCGGAGTGAAGACGTGCGTCGAGGACGCGTTAGATGGTAAAGGGTCAATGCGGGACAGTGTTTCAATTTGTCGGACATGAAAAAAGTAATGAAAATACGGGACAATCCCACACAAAACGGGACATCTGGTCACCCCAGCGTACATCCTGGACTGAGTGGCTCATTCCAGACCGGTCTATATCACGCCTCCTTCACGTGGACACACAACTCATTTCGCTGCGGTGCTGTATTTTTATTGGTGAGCCGGGGATGCAGCGCACTTTCTGCTGGGGACTCGTCACCTCCGTCCAAGCTAAAGGCTGAACCATAGATATCATATGTGCGCCACGGGCGCTCCATGGTTTTGGCCAGCCTTGTACAGGACCCGTTTCTGAGCAGCGCGCCACAGAACGCTGCTTGGAAAATCGCGTCCATGACCTTCATTATTCTCATGTATCTTTATTTACGAGCGAGCGAGAGATCTGACGGAACATTTTTCTCTTTAGTCCCAATTGACGGAATTCCGTCTCCACGACGGAGAACTTTAACCCCTGAGGTAACTCATATCTGAAAAGCTCCAATAAAACCCAACCTGTGACCCAAAATCTTAGCTGAGTTAAAGAGACATGGATGTAGAGCAGGAGCAAAGAGGAGAGAGAGGAAGTTTAAACCATCACTTCCATCCATCATAACGGGGGACCTGAGATCTCTCCTGTCATTAAACCAGGTCTCCACATTCACCCGAGACACTGATGGAGTCGTTGGTTCTTCATTAGTGCCTCCAGATCGTCAAACTTGTTTGCCAGTGAGTTAACATTTTCATTACAATTGAGAGCAGGACTGGTTTGTGAATGAACCCGACTGAAAGGTCTGACTGTGTTTCTGTCTGAAGTAGCTCTGACTCTCCTGTAGGGTTGTCACGGTTACGGGTGTAGCGGTAAACCCCGGTAAAAATGTTGACAATAATAATTACTGTCTTGTTTTTAAAAAAATAATACAATCTCGGTGGATGACCGCGTTCGCGGTGTAGGCACAGTGAGCCTTTCCAGCCACCGTCTCATCTGTTGAAGTTTCCGCACTTTATAGTGTTTACAACCTAAACTTTCTTGAAACTGAAGATAAAATGTTGGCGGAAAGAGGAGAAAACATTGCTGAGTACATCTATCAGCCCTCAAAGAAGACAAAGTCGGAAGTATGGGCAATGGGCATATGTTGGATATTTGAAGAATGCAGAGGGACAGTTGATTCAAGACGGCTATCCTGTTTGCAGAACGTGCCAGAAAGAAGTGTCTGTGAAAGACAGCAACACGTCAAAGCTCATGACACATCTGCGTGACCATCAACTCTACAGTCAATGCAAGGTAAAATAACGTTTAGCGTTTTAGCTGAAGTACATGATGTGAGGACTTTTGGTTGAGGAAGAATGCAACAAGTCGCCCTATAGTGCAACCGTAGCGCCCACTGCCAGCATATAAACCGAGTCGGGGACACCCTCATATTGAAATGACGCTACGAGCTGATCGCTGTTGATGCTGCTTAATGAAGCATGTCAAAGTAAGTACACCAGAACTCCAGCTTAGCAGAAAATAACTGGTCATTTATTAACCATGCTGCGGGGAGCGGGAGCAACACAGAGAGAATACCACTTTGGCCTAACGTACGACGGGTAACCATAGCAACAAGGTTGTTTTTGTCAAGTACGTGGCCCATTCAGTGCAATAGGGTGTTAGTCAACTGATCTAGTAAGTAAGTAAGTAAGTAAAGTTTATTTATATAGCACCTTTCACAGAAAAAATCACAAAGTGCTTCACAGAAAACAGAATCAAACATGATAAAACAAATAAAATCAATAAAACAAACAAAATATCATTACAAATCAAATCATTAAACAACAACAAGACTATGACTAGACAAGACTAAGAAATCTACAGTCGCCAATGCGGATTGATTATGAATCATTATGAATTTAACAGTGATTACTGCCTGATGACATTTCCCCGTATCTGAAAAGTTTACTGGAAGGACACAAGCTGAGGACATTTTCCTGATATAGAGGGTTTATTTGGGTTTCTAGTTAAACATATTCAACACATTTTTTTTTAAATACTGCGATAATACCAAAAACAATAACCATGAAGGTAAATTTTCCCACTGTGACAACCCTACTCTCCTGGACGCTGTCCTGATGTCTTGGCTCAGAACTCAGGTTTATCTCATTGAAACAAAACAAAACAGAGACCCTGCCAACAACAAGTGAGTGACATTCCAGCTCCAAAGTGTTTCAGAGGAAGTTCTCTGAAAACCTAGAAGACTGTTGATGTGTTTCATCTCACCACTTTGATGACATAGCGAGCATCAGCTCCCACCGGTTTATCAGAGTTCTGATCAGCTGGTGAGAAGAGAAACAAGGAGTTTCACTTAGAAAACTACAAAAACTAAATATGTGGCTGATTTATATTTAACAAACTCTTATGAACGTTTGTAGTTCTGATGAATGAATAAACACTGCAGCTGTTCATACCCAGATATATGAGACCGAAGCCCCCCTTTCCGATCGGAGCACCCAGCTTCCAGGACCTCTTTCCAGTGTCTGTCAGAACTTCTCCAGCTGGAAACTCCTCTGCTAGCTTCCGCTTCGCGGGAGCTCTGCCTTTCCCTGCCGCCTTGGCTTTAGGAGGCATCTGCAAAAAAAAGTTATGTTAAAAACAACTTTACAGAATAAACTCCCAGTGGTTCACAGAGCAGACTGGTGATCTCTGCTCAACTGTTTGATTTAAAAGCTTCAGGTGCTCTGATTGGTCAGCCCCTTCTCGGTAGCTTCAATATAAAGATCCTGGAAAGAATTTTAATGAATAAAATCATTGAGCTTTAGCAGTAACCCAGACATTGCCATGCACATGAGAGTGTGCACAGATCGGATGGTACTAGAGAGGAGAACAGCTGGTCGATCATTTATATCTAAGTATTTGAGGAATCAGTGGATTATTTGATGGAATACTCGGACACTAAAATATTCAATAGCTGCAGCTCTAGTCAAATAATGCAATTCCATATTTTGCTGAGCTAAACAATGTCTGGAGCAGTGCAGAGCTCTACCCTTCAGGTTGGCGTTTCCTAGAGACGTCGTGTGAAAACTGGATCAGCAGGTCAGAGCTGTACAGTCAGAAATCAGCTCTCAAACCAGAATCAGTGTGTTCCGCTTTATGGAAAACACTGGAGCAGCTTTAGTAAAAGGAAGAGAGATCCTCCTATCAGGTCATTATTTTCAAAGTGATAATGAGACCGAAAGTCTTTCCCCTCTTTCTTTGAAAAGGAGCAGAAACAGAAAATTAAGTGGATTAGTAGTGCTCGTCAACAACAGAACTGCAATTCAGTGTCTTCAGTAGTAAATAATTGGTAAATAAGTGGCAGTAAATTTTAAAATACTCATGTTAACCTTCAATACATTAATGTGCTCATATAAAAAACAAATTAAAAAGTTTGATCAATTCTGATTTTATTTTTTAAACTGCCCTCTATTGAAAAAATCTCATATTTTCTCTTTACTATACATAATAAAACTGAGCTCATCAGTAATAAAATCCCTCAGAGGTCAAACAGAAGCCACAGGTTTCAAATGAGATGCAGGTTTTATAATTTTTTGTTTCAGAAGGATCAAATATTAAGATTTAAATGGGTTTCTATTGGCACATTGTTGTACTTAGTGACATTAATGTTATGTTGGCAGATCACTTTGTGTACAAGTGACCAAAAATCAAAGGCTGAAAAAAGTTGACAACACTTAAAATGCACAACCCTGCATAAATGATCAACAATAAGTATTTAGCAGACGCTTTTATCCAAAGCTACTTACATTTGATAATATCTGCTCAAAAATAATTAAAATATGAAAACACAAAAATGTGCTTGAATGAATCAATGGGTTTAAACGTATTTTACTGATTACTGGACTCCTAGACACAGATCAAACTGAGATGAACTTCCTGTTAAAAGTTCTAACACGCTGGTTCTGAACAGTTAGGAACCAGCTTTTAATTCACTTTGACTAACTTCGTTCGCTCCTAAATTAGCCAAAACTTCACTGAAAACACAAAAACTAGTCGGTTAAAAACAACCTAAAATTAAATTAACACTGGAAACCAACCACAGCCTCGTTTGATAGTACTCACAAGCATTCAGATTCAAAAACAACAACCTGATTAATCTCTAAACGTAGGAGTTAGCTCTTAAAGTTGCTAGTTAGCTCCCATGCTAACCGCGCAGCCTCAGTTTAGCGGCACTTTATCACCAAACGGATCTGAAACATTTGTTCTCCATTAGAACACAAACGTGCGTATGGTATGAAAGTAATACACACCTTAAATTTGTTATGTTTGGATGACTGTTGACTAAAACTCTCTGAAAACCGAACTTCCAGCAAAACTAGCGCTCAGGAAGCGACGTCACGAAGCTTCGCTGTTCTATTGGTGGATTTCGCCACGTGCCCACTGACGTAACGGGCTGAAGGCGTAGCTGCATATGTGATGACCATTTTTAATAAAGGTTTTTGGAAAATTAAAGAAAAAAACGATTTAGGGGCCATTGTGGAGTTTGATATTTCTGTTTTTACTCAGAAATAAGGCACCACAAACAGTCAGCAGAAATGTTTTCTCGAGCTTATTTTTACTTAACTTTATTCTTCATATAGTTTCTTCATACAGTGCGCGTATTTTGTTTTTGTAATTGTTGAAGTACAAAGCAAAGTATTTTAGCTTTACAGTTTAAACAAATGGTTAGCAAAGCAGCAAAGTGGAAAATACCATTTTCTTTTTTATTAGTTTCTATTTGTTTGTTTATTGTTTGTCCATTTGTTTGTTGTTGTTGTCGTTGCTGCTGCTGTTTTGCTTTTGGTTTCGAATCCAACGCTCCAGGTAAGAAACACAACTTTAAAAATTACGAGTTGTGAAAAGTCACAAACCTTGTTAGCAACATTTTCCATCCAGATTCCACCCTGATTTTTATGATTCAGACATAATTGTAAGTTCAAACACATAATTGTGACTTTTGTTTCATAATTATGACTTTGCATATAATTATGATGACTCTGAAACACATCATTTTTTTGTCTAAAACTCATTATGACTTTGATTAATATTGATGACTTTGAAACTCATGATTATGACTGTGTGACCTTGTGTTTTTTGAGGGAAGGGACTGGGCTTCCATTGATTATGGATGCTACTGTGAGCAAATCACATTTATCCAGTTTTTCTTAATTTGTTACCAGTAAAATCTTTACAGCTGTGGTATCCAGACATCACATCCTGTTTAAAACTCTGAAATGTGTTTAATGGAGGGAGTAGAGGTCATTTACCTGTGCTAACTTGACTGTGCTGGGCTGTTTTTACCTGGAACACAGAATGTGATGAAACACCAGACTCTAACAGCTGACTTGTAGCTCTGATATCAGGTTCAGGCAGGTTTGTGTTTCAGGCTTTTCTCTGCAGAATCTAAATACAACAATAAATGTGAAGCCTTTCTCAAATAAATAATAATAAATAAAAACCTTCAGTCTGTCTCATCATGTGTGACTGCTGCTGAATGAGTATGTAAATGTTCAGCCTTATATGTTTTCAGCATGTTATTTGATACGAACATACTGGGTATCACCTGCAACCCGGTGCACAGCTCATGAATAAGATATTGGTTCTTTAGTGTCTCGTCTTTTCAGGTGGCAGTGAGAGGAGAGAGCAGCTGACAGGGCTGCTGCCTCACCTGTTGGAGCATCACCTGTTTGGAGCACCTTCCTGCTGTAAATCAGGGGCTTTCATCCTGGTTTAGCTGCAGTTAGTTTTCATTTCCTGCTGGTGGAAAGAGCGATGACGCGCTGCAGTGGCAGTGATGAGCAAAGTGGGGACAGTGCAGATTTTAACATCAAAAACCAGAAGAAGAGAAAAAAAAGAAGGAAGCACGTGTCATTCCCTCCGGATGAACAGATTGTGTCTGGATTTGCTGAGAACAGAGACTCTGAACGGACAGGTGAGCTGCTAATTACCCTCCCCATAAAGAGTTCTATAATAATAATTACACTATGTATGAACTTTAACTTTTTATAGAGCAGGTGACCATATTTAATCACCTGCTTTAAATTTTGGTTTGAAGCCTGTATCTGAATCTTTTACAAATAAGATTTTAAAAGTAAGAAAAAGTAACTGGGTATTTAATTATTTTTAACTAATGTTTAAAAAATGACCCAACAAACTACATTTACCTGTAAATAAACAGATAGAGATGTAAAAGTTTTGCGTTGTTTTCCTCTGCTTATCCGGGTCGCAGGGGCAGACTCCCAAGTGAATGGTAAGGCCTGTACTTGTAAAGTCTTTTCTAAGTCCAAGGACTCCTAAAGGCTTCACACTACATTTAGTCATTCACCCACTCACACACACAATCACATGCTGATGGCAGTAAGATGCATTGTAGCTACAGCTGCCCTGGAGCAGACTGTCAGACATTTGTGTCACCACACACACAATCTGGCGCCACCAGGCCCTCCTCCTGACCACCACCAGCAGACAAGGAGGGTGAAGTGTCTTGCCCAAGGACTCAATGACAAAGTAACCCAACTAGAGCTGGGATCACACTGGTGACCCTCTATTTGCCAGACGGCCACTCTATTTACTGAGCTTCATGCTGCCCCATGAAGGGCATCCCAGAATGCCCTATCCCTGGCAAAGTCTGCCAACTCCTCTGCTGGGATGCCCAGGTGTTCCCAGACCAGCCCAGATATGTACATACCTCCTTCAGGTTGTCCTGGGTCAACTCGGGGGCCTCCTGCCAGTGGGACATGCCCAGAATACCTCCCCAGGGAGGTGTCCAGGAGGCCTCCTGACCCGATGTCTGAACCACCTCAACTGGATCCTCTTGATGTAGAGGAGCAGCGGTTCTACACCAAGCCCCTCCCAGAAATGCAAGCTCGCTCCTCACCCTATCTGAAAGGCTGAGCCCAGCCACCCTGTGGAGGTAATTAATTGCAACCACTTCTGTCGGTGATCTTGTTCTTTGGGTCATTCATTACCCAAAGCTCATGACCATCAGTGAGGATTGGGACATAGATCGACTGGTAAATCAAGAGCCTTGCTTTCTGGCTCAGCTCCTTCTTCACCACAGCAGACTGGTTCAGCATCCGCATCACAGCAGACACTGCCCCAATCCGCCTGTCGATCTCCCTCCTTCCCTCACTTGTGAACAAGACCCCAAGATACTTAAACTCCTCCACTTGAGGTAGAACCTCTCCCTCGACCTGGAGTAGGCACCCTTTTCCAGTCAAGAACCGTCTCAGATGTGGAGGTGCTGATCTTCATCCCAGTCGCTTCCCACTCAGCTGTGAACCTCCCCAGCAAGAGCTGAAGGTCAGAGCTTGAAGAAGAACCACATCATCCACAAGAACCAGAGATGAGACCTTCCTGCCACCAAACTCCACACCCTCCACGTCCTGGCTGCGCCTAGAAACCATGTCCATAAAGGTTATAAACAAAAGTGGTTGGCAAAGGGCAGCCCTGGAGGAGTCCAACCCTGTCTGGGAAAAGGTCTCACATACTGCCAGTGATGAGGACCAGACCCACTCCTCTGGTACAGGGACTGAAAGACCCCTAACAAAAGACCTTCCAATCGATTCTCCTGGAGTGCCCCTGAGGACACAGTCATTAGCTTTCTCCAGATCCACAAAACACATGTGGATTGGTTGGGCAAACTCCAATGACCCCTCCATCCCCCTAGCAAGGGTAAAGAGCTGGTCCATGAGGCGTTCAGGGCCATCGTTTTATCTGCCCAGATCATCAGGACAAGTCAAAATGAAATAGAATAAAAAACTTTCTTAGTTGTTTTTCTTCTTTTGTCAGGTAAAACAACACACCAGTTGACCTCTTGTGTTTTGTGAACATTTGTTCTATATTTTTGTGAAGCACTTAGTGGTTTCATCCTGTGAAGGTTACTATATAAATAAAGTTACCTAACTTCCACATTAAAAAAAAACGCAATGAAAATTTGTAATTTATGCTTTTTTAAATTAATTTGAGGGAGTAAGTTTTACATATGCATGTTTTTTTCAGACATCTCCATTTTTTTTTAGAATGTATTTGTTTGGTTGTTGTTTTTTTCCCAGTTCAGTTAGATGTTTAACGAGATCCAGGAATTAAAATGTTCTCTACCATAAGGCTGACCTGCTAGCTGAAGGGTGAGAGTGGTGATCCTATTTTTTTGTTTCAGCTGACGGCTGCGACTCCCTGTCTGACCTCATTGTGGTGTACGAGCAGAGCTGCAAGAGGCACCATGTCCAGCCCAGAGGAGCCATCCTGCAGCAACTCCAGGAATTCAGCCTGACGTCGTCGGTGAGTCTTTTTCCACAGCATGAGGTCTGTCTGTTCGTTAACTCAGACGCGTCTAACCAGAAATGTTCAACAGATAGTTCCTTCAACGTTGTGCTGATTTAAAGGCTCATCTGAGTTTAGTCAGCCATCAGCTGAGACCTTTTTTTATTATGAATTATTTCTAATTCAGTTCTAACTCTGAGTTTTAATTTTAAGACGTCACCAGTGTCTAGGAAACCCAAATGATTTAACCTTTATAACAAAAAAAACCTGCATTTTCTGATCTCCTATTAAAGAGAGAAAAATAACATTTATTTGATTGATTAGAGGAACAGTAAACTAGTAAACTGAGTACCAGACTTGTGTTTAAAAAGTTCCTCCATTTAAAACTTTTATTCGAACGCTGTAGTTTAGATTGTTTTAGGATGTTTGCTATGAAACTGCTGAGGCACTCAGATGAAAATGGAGGAAAACGTCTTAAAACTTCATGTTCCTGCATTTTCAAAATTCACCCAATAACTTTCAGTAAAATTTGATTATGGTTAAATTCTGGTCAGAATAAAAGCACAGAAATAACATCTGTCCTCAGAGTTTTCACTGCTAAACATGTCAATGCCCCACATACATGTTCCTCTGTGGGACTTATTGACATTTGATGACATCTGATGACTTGACATTTGCCACGAAGCTGGAAATCTTTTTGCACATATTGACTTAAGATGGCAGACATTACAGACAAAGTGAAATATTATTTTATTTATTGTTACAAAAACGAGCAAAACCTCAGCAGCTTCAGCAACATCAGCAACTCTGCTGATGGAATAAAGGACTGACGTTACAGAATGAATCAATATCAGCCCAGAAAAGTCAGACAGGCTTTATTAAAACAACACAACCACAGCACAACGACACAACAACAACACAACATCACAAGAACAACACGACACAACCGTGTTTAGTTTGTTTCTACAGAAAATCTGAATTACTATTCTATTGTACTGCATCATAAACACCATAACCTAATAAATAACCTAAATAAAAGGTCTCATGCTGAACTGTAGAGGTTAGCTAACAGGTAATATAGAGTTCTAACTGTAGAGGTTAACTAACAGGTAATATAGAGTTCTAACTGTAGAGGTTAACTAACAGGTAATATAGTGTTCTAACTGTAGAGGTTAGCTAACAGGTAATATAGTGTTCTAACTGTAGAGGTTAACAAACAGGTAATATAGAGTTCTAACTGTAGAGATTAGCTAACAGGTAATATAAAGTTCTAACTGTAGAGGTTAACTAACAGGTAATATAGAGTTCTAACTGTAGAGGTTAACAAACAGGTAATATAGTGTTCTAAGTGTAGAGGTTAACTAATAGGTAATATAGTGTTCTAACTGTAGAGGTTAACAAACAGGTAATATAGAGTTCTAACTGTATAGGTTAACTAACAGGTAATATAGAGTTCTAACTGTAGAGGTTAGCTAACAGGTAATATAGTGTTCTAACTGTAGAGGTTAGCTAACAGGTAATATAGAGTTCTAACTGTAGAGGTTAGCTAACAGGTAATATAGAGTTCTAACTGTAGAGGTTAGCTAACAGGTAATATAGAGTTCTAACTGTAGAGGTTAGCTAACAGGTAATATAGAGTTCTAACTGTAGAGGTTAAAGCGGCACTCTGGAGCATTTTTCTCTGTATCAAAGTTTTCTAAATGTTTTAAATGATATTTCAGGTCTAAACTATGATCTATGGGTTGAGTTCCACAACATCTGTCATTCTGATGAAGACCCTCCTTCCTCCTAGAGCCCCCTTTCCATTATTTCTTGCCGCCGACATTTTTCAGCCAATGAAATTCAAATTTCTGCATTGTCTGAACATGCACGCGCATCGACCAAACCTGTACCAGTAGGGGGCGCTGTCGTACAGGACGCTCCGTGTGTTTCTCTGCCGTCTCAGCCGTTCACTGAGGACTCACGGCTCATTTCTACTAAAAACCTACCCATTCTCCAGCTAAAGACGGGTTTATTTTTATTTTTAAACCT
>SSNR01000311.1:289177-321687 GCA_006937965.1 Callopanchax toddi | reverse complement strand
ACCTGTAGCAGTAGGGGGTGCTCTCATACACGACGCTCTGCATCTTTCTGTTTACCTCAGCCGTTCATGGAGGAGTCAGAGCTCATTTCTACTAAAAACGTATCCATTCTCCAGCTAATAACAGATTTATTTTTATACATTTCACCTCACAGAATGGCAAGGCTTGCCAAGGATACGCGTTTATTTTGGTCAAGAAGTTAATTCAGGGTGGAGTCATTTCTGTGTTCAGCTTCAGAGGACAGCAGCAGCTTGCTGTTAACAGAGCTAAGTATCAGAAGCAGCAGGGACAGACAGGACTCATCAGAGCCTGATACAGTGTGGGAACGTGATTTGTGAACTGTGAGTGATTAAACCTACAGTTTGAGCTGCACAGTTTATGCCCAGCTTACAGACTGAAGTAATGCGCCGTGTGCACGTGACTGCACACGTGTTGAGGTGTTTTGGGGAGGAGCCGTAGGATGTTAGATTCAAAAACTGCTCTCTTGATGAAATAATCCAGAACGCAGCTTTAACTCGACCCACTTTTAATCCAGTCTGTTCCGTCAGCACTGGCTTTGCTTTTTACAGAACACTGGAGCGCTCTGCTGTTGAGGTCATGTAATGACCCCAAACAACTAGACCCCGAATATAAGACGACCCCACATTTTCACATTATTTTCAATGAAAAAAAACTCATATATCTATAAGATATTGTATATATATCTAATATTCTGGTCAATATGGTAAATACTAATAGTACTGGTTTTATTAGTTACTAATAATAACTAAATGCTAATAGTACTAGTTGTATGAGTTGATTCCCCATTATGGATCAGCTGGTGTGTGACTGTTCGGCTGATTCAGTTTGAGTGCTTGTGTGTGTGTGTGTGTGTGTGTGTTTGGAGTGTGAATCCAGATGAAATGGAGATGCTGTTGAAGGCGTTAGCCTGGAATCAGCTGGCAGATCTTCTAAGGAACAGCTGATTGTTTGTTTCCCTGCTGATTATTCAGCTGAGTGGACTGAAGAGAAATCAATTACCACAACTTAACTTTCATTATTCATCCCTCCACCGGGGCTAAAAGTGACGCCGCTATCAGCCCCGCCTTCAGTTCAGGGTCAGATCCAATTCCCACTGATGTTATTTTCCTGGGATAAATCCCTCACAGGGAGGGGAGGGGGGTCCCCTCCAGAAATGAAAAGACAAGAGAAAATGTGTTTCAACAGACCACCGCTGCTTTCTCAGCTCTCTTGATTAGCATTAATGTTTCACTGCGGAAGTAACAAACCCCTCCCCCTCCCGGGTGAGGCAGAAAACTCAAGCATTTTCATTGAAGATAATTCCTCCTGATTGTTATTAGCCCCCCCAGCACACACATACACGCACGCACGCACACACACACACACACACACACACACACACACACACACACACACACACACACACACACACACACCTTAAGTGGACCTGGTGGGTTAAATGTCACAAAGTATGTCCCAGGATTATCCTGGCTGGTTAGCAGCCAAATTAAGGTGTGTGTGTGTGTGTGTGTGTGTGTGTGTGTGTGTGTGTGTGTGTGCGTGCGTGCGTGCGTGCGTGCGTGCGTGCGTGCGTGCGTGCGTGCGTGCGTGCGTTTGTGTGTGTGTATATGTGTATGGTGTTGGTGGTAGTGGGGAAACTTAGGAGGAACATTAGGACTAGGTGGAGGAGCAGGAAATCCAGGTCCTGATGAGGAACACACAGACACTTGACGGCCCTCACACACACACTCCTTGTTTCACACACACTCCTTGTCTTCACACACACTCCACGGTCTTTATAAACACTCCTTTTCTCCTTGTTCCCACAAACCCACTCTGCAGTCTTAATAAACACTCCACAGCCCTCACACACACTCCTTGTCTTCACACACGCTCTGTGGCCTTTACACACACTTTGGCTGTGTTCCAAATGTCCACTTGTTGAGAAGAAAGTTTCAACATTAAAGCCTAAAACAAAAAATAATAATCATTCAAATATCTAGTTTTAAAACGTAACTATTTATAATCTAAAAATAATATAGCAACTGTATAATAATAATTTTTATCATGTAATTATAAAACAATATATAACATTAATAAATAAAACGGTCCCTTTCAAGCTGTAGTAGACCCTCCACCAGGGGGCAGCAGAGGACTGGATAGGGCAGGTTGCTGATGAAGATACAAATCCTGATACTCTATGGATTAATGAATGGTTTTTATTGTGACTATTTAGATAAAACATCCAAGTGACACAAATAAACTTAAAAAACAAAGAAAACAACATTGAGTCACAGTGAGGTCACTTTAAGGTCAGAAGTGGTTTGATGTCTATAAGGAGTTGAAACTGTTGTTGTTCAGACTAAACAGGAAAAGAGGTAAAATCACAAAGTTAAACTTCAGACTCATTGCAACCATTGTAAAGTGGAGCTGCTGGATTTGAATGACTTCCAACCTTTACAGCTGTAAAAACCTCTGTTTGATATAGAACTATTTACCAGCTGCTTCTGGATCAGATTCATTAGGATGTCTGGATATTGAAGGTGTTGCTTCCATGCTTGTGTCGGTGAAAACGTTTCAATAAAGACGTGTAACCAGTGATCACTAATATGTGATTAAATACAACATCAGTCAAGTTGTTAGGGACAAAAATGTTCACTTCCAAATTAACAGCTGTAAAATTGTTCATTTAGATATTAAAATATTTTAATCAATTTCAGTGCTGATCAAAACAATCAAATACTTAATTATTCTCCAAATGTTATCCCTTTAAATGCCAGTTTGGTTAAATTATACTAAAAAATGATTTAAAATAAAAAAACATCACAGGTAATCTTTTGGGAATATCATGACATATTTGGGAATTATTTGTAAATAAAAACTCCTAAAGTTTTAATTTAAAAATGTTTGAATCAATTTTGTGTTTTTATTTTTATTAACAACAAATAAGATATTCAACAAACAAACTGTCCTTTAAAGAGTTAAAATCCTACAGATAATTGACAGGTTGCTGATTTAACAGATTTATGTAGAAAATAACTGAACAATATAATAATTAGTAAAGTTTTATTTACTGTAGTTCTTTAATTTGTTCAGTTCCCATGTCTTAATAAACTATTATATCTTATTAAATTAAACTAAATTTAAAAAATTATTCATAATTAAAATCATTGTTAAAATTATTGAGATGTTTGAAATCGATTTGGTTTCATGTTATGAGGAACAACTTTTACAGTCTGTGTGAAAAAAACGTCAATTAAATGTAAAAAAAAAAAAACCAGACACCAATAAACTCCTCATAACCAGTAACCAAAATAATACAAAATACATTTTATTACAACCCATGTTTGGTCAAATGAATAAAAATGAATAATTTCCTTACTTTTCTCTTGATGTGGAGGTTGAAGGTTTCAGGACAGGAATCAAACCAACAAATAAAAACACAATCTCGTTTTTTATTTTATTTTTTACATAATTTTATTTTCTAATTTGTTTAATTTCTTGTTTAAAGTGTCTTTATAAAACAAAGAAAACGTGTTTGTCTGCGTCTCAGACGACTCCCGTTCTGATGCTCCTCCTTCCTGTTGGATCCAACGCTGATCAGAAACCTGGAGTCAGGAAATTTAGTAAATGGAATCAGGACGACCCGGATTCTCCTTTAACAGTGCTGGTTCACACACACACACACACACACACACACACACACACACACACACACACACACACACACACACACACACACACACAGAGCGAGTGTTGTAACAGATCTTTGACACGATGCGTCTTTAATGGAGTCACTAAACGGTCACGTATGTTAGAAACAACACGGACGAACAGACGCTCCTTTCTGCTGTTAGATGTCTGCTTTTATGATAAATGAAGTTCCTAATTTTGTCTGAGCTCTTTCTAGATGCTGCAGCTTTAATTGCTAATTGTTAACAGCAAATGAATACATTTGCATATTAATTAGCTCCCAATTTACATTTTTAATTTGCCGCCTTCAAAGAGTGTGAGATAAAAGGTTGTGTTATTTTAAATTATTTATCCTTTAGTGCAGAAAAGATGCTGAGAGGAAAACGTGTGTGTGTGTGTGTGTGTGTGTGTGTGTGTGTGTGTGTGTTAATGTGTGAAATACATATAAATATAAATCAGTTATTTTTAGTTTCTGACTGTCAGTGAATTAAAGGAGAAGCAGGAAACAGATTTTAGGATGAAGCCGTTTGGAGCACCAGAGATCCTCTGGTGTGTTTTCATCTACAGATGTGTGTGTGTGTGTGTGTGTGTGTGTGTGTGTGTGTGTGTGTGTGTGTGTGTGTGTGTGTGTGTGTGTGTGTGTGTTGGATGATTTGCCTTTTATCACTCCATTTTGTCCTCTCTCCCTCCTGACACATCAATTGATTTGGCAGCCGGCGCCTTCGTTTTCCGTCTTTCACCACGAGGCAGCAGCGAGCCGAGAACAACTTCAGAAATTCATTAAGATGAAAAACAGTAAGACTGTTTTCTTCTGAGGAAGAGGAGGAAGTGCAGTGTGTGTGTGTGTGTGTGTGTGTGTGTGCGCGTGCATGTGTGTGTGTATATACACGTTTTGGATTAGTTCCAGAACTAATTCTCACCAGCCGGACACCGGCACACTGAGACTTGTTTTGTTTTTGTGAAATTAATCGATGAAAAGTGTTGGATGAAAACAGAGGAACTTCAGAAGATTGTGTTGATTTTATTTTGGAGGAATTTAAAGCAGGTTGTTTAGAGTCTCACAGGTGAAACCTTACGGATGTGGCTCACATCAGATAGTCTTTTAACCTATAAATTAAAAGTGATGAAATATGAGAGATGTCTCCGTCGTTTAGTTCTGATAACCGTTCATCTCAGAGATCTATTAATCAGGGTTCTTATGAGTGCTTCAAGTCCTTGAAGAGGAAAGTCCACTTCCCAAAAACTGCTATAAAAACTGCACAATTCATATATTATTCAGCTTTTTTCTGCTTAAATCTGTTAAACAATTTCAGTCCTGCTGAAAACTCCCAGCCTGTCAATCATCTGGAGGATTTTAACCCTTTAAACCATTTCATTACTGAATATTCTTGTTTCTATTTATGGATAAAACACAACTAGTTATTTTTTAATAAAAAAAATTTTGGGAGTCTGGGAGATTTTTAACTAATCCGTTCTATGAATGTTTGGAAAAACCCCAAATCTGATCTTTGATGCTTTATTAGCTTTCATCAGTTTCATCAAATCCTGACATAAAGACTAATTTAAATAATTCTCCTCCGGACAGAATGAATTAGTCTGATAGAAAACCATGTGTTATAATAAACATTAGCATTATTTAATCAAACTGAGTTAAACTCCTGATCATAATGTATATTTCACTTTTTTGATCACAAGATTATACACACACACACTATATATATATATGTATGTATATATATGTATTCATTGGAGGTTTTGTTACAGGACGATGTGCCGACATGGTGACCAGATGGAGGGGAAACATTTACACTGATGAATGAAGCTTGATGGTTAAAACATGTTTAAATGAATAATCACAGTTATTAATCTGGATTTTAAATCCTGTTTAATTGAAAACTGATCAGATTTTTATCTAAAATTTGATTTATTGATAAAGAAACTGATTTATTTTCCTGTCTCATTTTAGTTTATGCCTATAATTAAACCCTTCTCAGGTATTTATTTAGATTTAATGAACAGAATTCTGTTTTGGATGCAGAATCAAAACATTTACGACTCGTTCATTTGGTCTGATCCGGCTTCATCAGCGGCGCGCTTCCCATCAGAACCATCCTGGAGGAATTCTGGGTAAA
This sequence comes from Callopanchax toddi, assembly GCA_006937965.1. Lineage (NCBI taxonomy): Eukaryota > Metazoa > Chordata > Actinopteri > Cyprinodontiformes > Nothobranchiidae > Callopanchax > Callopanchax toddi. Next base: position 315,864 of record SSNR01000311.1, on the reverse strand, counting down.
ATGTTGGGAGGAAAGGAGCTCCTCGGAACTTTCATCACCTTCTCTCCTGAAAACGAAGAGGCTCAGCATTAAAACTTGAATCTGTTAATTTGTACACTTCTGAGGCCCCCTGGTGGAGCCAGACTGAAACTCCACAAACTGATCAAACATCATAAAAGCCAGGATCACACACAAAACACAACACACACACACACACACACACACACACACACACACACACACACACACACACACACACACACACACACACACACACACACACACACATCCTTCAGGCTCCTCTAAATGCAAAGGAGGCTTTTTAAATCTGTCAGCTTGTTTTGTTGTCTGTAAAAGAAAAAAAGAATCTGTGCTTTTCAGCTCCTGCGTGAATCTGCCACCTCCGGTGATTGATGCAGTCAAATTAGATGTATGTGGAACGCCGGCTCCGGCAAATGAACACATCAACTGATGACCAGCTGTTTCTAATTATTATACACTGGTTAATTAGGACGCCGTGTCACCATCAGCGGCGGTAAACTGTGTGAAATTCATAATTCATGCTGCAGCGTCCAATGATCAAACCGCCACGGTGGATGGAGAGGCCGCGCAGACGGAGAGCAGGGAGTGTGTGTGTGTTGGATGTGTGTGTGTTCACGCCTCCTCCTCACACCTCTCTCTCTCCCAGCAGGGTGTGTGTGGAGGTGGCAGCATTGAGTGTCTGGATCTCAAAGGTAAGCCGAGCGCCTCCATCCATCCTCATTAAACATGACACACACACACACACAGAGAGAGAGAGAGAGAGAGAGAGAAAGAAAATAAAGAATTATTCTATCAAAATAATAAAGTAGATTAATATTTTATGATTTTATTTTTCAGAATTACAGGTTTTACTACCCAGAGTCATTTATTCTGAAACATAAAAAGATAACAGATGTATTAGTGGGTGAAAACAAATGAAATGAATATTTCCTCTTCGTTTTCTGACACGGAGCCCAGAGCAGAGATCTGCTGTGGATCATCACTAATGGAAGGGGCTGGAACATCTAAACACTCACCTGGAAAAGTTCTTACATTTGATTTAGGTGAAGGTGTAAGAAGCCTGTTATAATTATAATGATAAGACCACACCCACCAGTGACATCACTCAAACTAGAGTCTCTAGAAACAGGAAGTTGTTCTCACACCTATTTTCTGGTTCCTGGTTTCTGGTCTCTGTTTCTTGGATCTGGTCTCTGCATCCTGGTTTCTGGATTCTGTCCTCTGTTTCCTGGTTCCAGTCTCCGGTTTACTGGTCTCTGCTTTCTGGTTCCTGATTTCTGGTCTCTGTGTCCGAATTCCTGGTTTTTGTTTCCTGGTTTCTGGTCTCTTTTTCCCAATTTCTGGTTTCTGGTCTCTTTTTCCCAATTTCTGGTTTCTGGTCTCTGTTTCCTGGTTCCAGGTTCCTGGCTAGTGGTCTCTGGTTTCTGGTCTCTGATTCCTGGTATCTGTTTCCTGGTTTCTGGTCTCTGATTCCTGGTATCTGTTTCCTGGTTTCTGGTCTCTGTTTCCTGGTATCTGTTTCCTGGTTTCTGTTTCCTGGTATCTGTTTCCTGGTTTCTGGTCTCTGTTTACTGGTATCTGTTTCCTGGTTTCTGGTCTCTGTTTCCTGGTATCTGTTTCCTGGTTTCTGGTCTCTGTTTCCTGGTATCTGTTTCCTGGTTTCTGTTTCCTGGTATCTGTTTTCTGGTTTCTGTTTCCTGGTATCTGTTTCCTGGTTTCTGTTTCCTGGTATCTGTTTTCTGGTTTCTGGTCTCTGTTTACTGGTATCTGTTTCCTGGTTTCTGGTCTCTGTTTACTGGTATCTGTTTCCTGGTTTCTGGTCTCTGTTTCCTGGTATCTGTTTTCTGGTTTCTGGTCTCTGTTTACTGGTATCTGTTTCCTGGTTTCTGGTCTCTGTTTTCTGTTTCCTGGTCTCTGTTTCCTGGTTTCTGGTCTCTGTTTACTGGTATCTGTTTCCTGGTTTCTGGTCTCTGTTTTCTGTTTCCTGGTCTCTGTTTCCTGGTTTCTGGTCTCTGTTTCCTGGTATCTGGTCTCTGTTTCCTGGTATCTGTTTCCTGGTTTCTGTTTCCTGGTATCTGTTTTCTGGTTTCTGGTCTCTGTTTACTGGTATCTGTTTCCTGGTTTCTGGTCTCTGTTTCCTGGTATCTGTTTCCTGGTTTCTGTTTCCTGGTATCTGTTTTCTGGTTTCTGGTCTCTGTTTACTGGTATCTGTTTCCTGGTTTCTGGTCTCTGTTTACTGGTATCTGTTTCCTGGTTTCTGGTCTCTGTTTTCTGGTATCTGTTTCCTGGTTTCTGGTCTCTGTTTCCTGGTCTCTGTTTCCTGGTTTCTGGTCTCTGTTTCCTGGTCTCTGTTTCCTGGTTTCTGGTCTCTGTTTCCTGGTCTCTGTTTCCTGGTTTCTGGTCTCTGTTTCCTGGTTTCTTTTTCCTGGTTTCTGGTCTCTGTTTCCTGGTATCTGTTTCCTGGTTTCTGTTTCCTGGTATCTGTTTCCTGGTTTCTGGTCTCTGTTTACTGGTATCTGTTTCCTGGTTTCTGGTCTCTGTTTCCTGGTCTCTGTTTCCTGGTTTCTGGTTTCTGTTTCCTGGTCTCTGTTTTCTGGTTCCTGGTTTCTGTTTCCTGGTATCTGTTTTCTGGTTTCTGTTTCCTGTTTTCTGTTTCCTGGTTTCTGTTTCCTGGTTTCTGGTCTCTGTTTCCTGGTCTCTGTTTCCTGGTTTCTGGTCTCTGTTTCCTGGTCTCTGTTTCCTGGTTTCTGGTCTCTGTTTCCTGGTTTCTGGTCTCTGTTTACTGGTATCTGTTTCCTGGTTTCTGGTCTCTGTTTTCTGTTTCCTGGTCTCTGTTTCCTGGTTTCTGGTCTCTGTTTCCTGGTCTCTGTTTCCTGGTTTCTGGTCTCTGTTTCCTGGTCTCTGTTTCCTGGTTTCTGGTCTCTGTTTCCTGGTTTCTGTTCTCTGTTTCCTGGTATCTGTTTTCTGGTTTCTGTTTACTGGTATCTGTTTCCTGGTTTCTGGTCTCTGTTTCCTGTTTTCTGTTTCCTGGTTTCTGGTCTCTGTTTTCTGGTTCCTGGTCTCTGTTTCCTGGTTCCTGGTCTCTGTTTACTGGTATCTGTTTTCTGGTTTCTGGTCTCTGTTTACTGGTATCTGTTTCCTGGTTTCTGGTCTCTGTTTACTGGTATCTGTTTCCTGGTTTCTGGTCTCTGTTTTCTGTTTCTGGTCTCTGTTTCCTGGTCTCTGTTTCCTGGTTTCTGGTCTCTGTTTCCTGGTCTCTGTTTCCTGGTTTCTGGTCTCTGTTTCCTGGTCTCTGTTTCCTGGTTTCTGGTCTCTGTTTCCTGGTTTCTGGTCTCTGTTTCCTGGTTTCTGGTTCCTGCTGATCTGCAGCAGCGTCTCCACCGATCTGGCTAACCATGAGCATTGCTCCAGTCAGAGGACTATTTCCTGTTTCTAGAGGCTCCACCTACTTTGAGTGATGTCACCGGTGGGTGTGGTCCTTCCTCCAGACTAAAATGTTTTTACCTTTATTGCTCTTTTTCCTGACTGTTGTGAAAGCTTGGAATGAAGGAATCATTTCTTATTTTCCTTCTGGGGGGAGGCGATCAGAGTGAACAGGAGAAATGACTGGAGGTCAGAGACTTGACCTTTTACCTGTCACTGTTTGACCTGAACAGAACCAACATGAATGTGTTTGTAGCGGTTCAGCTCTTTGTTTGTGTTTTTAAAGAAGTGTGTTTTGAGCGGCTGCATTCTGTAGTTCTATTGATTATTATGGTCTGCAGGCAGACAGTAATCAATGAACACTCCAGCATTCACATCTCCGAGGTCCAATCATGAAAACCAGAGCGATCATCATTTCCCTCTCCGCATTTCTGATTAAGTCTCAGAACTTCTTTAATAAAGAAAAACACAAACAGAAACTTTGACTATAAAGGAAGTTGTTTCGTCCTGATTGTAGCTCAAATTCTCATTTCGACAAACGATGAAGAACAATTTTTGGTGTTAGCAAACAGCCTCCCAATTATCCCGGCTCTGATTGCTTTCCTCCATCAGGTGAGCGATTAGACCAGCGCTCCTGTGAAGCTCTGGAAGTCGTCCTGAAATCGCTGCGCTTTGATTTCATCAATCTGCAGGCAGCTCAACTGGAAGAAAATGTGAGTTTTATGAGCAAAACTTCTTTTCCTCATCTTCCAGTTCCAACACAGTTTCATATTCAGGCCTTTCCTCGGATCAGATTAGAGTTTTTTTTCTTTCCAAAGAAACTTCATAACGTTCCTGTCAAATTTGGAGCCGCGCTTTCTTCATTTCTCCTCTCGACTGTTTTTCTGTTCCAGGGAGCATCGTCCCTGCTGGATATGATTCTGTACTATGAATCTGCTACGCATCTCGACATTTCTGACAACAGCAGTCTGGGAGCGTCGGCTTGGAGGGCCCTGGCTCATTTGATAAAGCAGGTTGGCTCGGCGCTGCCGCCGTAATCTGTTCATGTAGCGTTCCCACACGGATAATGTTCATCCTGCAAAACTCGCTTACAGGGAGGGAAGATTCAGGGCCCAACAAACGGGGTGAGAAGTCACCGCGCAGAGCAGGAACACACACCACACACACACACACACACACACAAAGCAGCACAGATACACTCAGCTGATCTACCAGGTCACTGCTATCAGGAACAGGAAGGACCAGCCAAATGTTTCACAATAAAACAAGTTTAAAAACAAGCACATAAATCTATGCATGTTGGCCAGAATAAAGTTCAGGTATTTATTTATGTTTACAAAAGTAAAAGTTCATAGATTTAATTATGTTTACCAAAATAAAAGTTAAGTTTTTTATTTATTTTTTGCCAAAATAAAACTTCATAGTTTCTGTACGTTTCAGTCAGTCGGATGACTTTTGTTCTGATGCTGTGTGTGTTTCAGAGTGTGCGTCTGTCCAGGCTGGATGTGTGTAACGTGTCCCTGGTTGATTATCCAGCTCAGTGTTTGTCCAGAGCTCTGCAGAGCAGCCGGCTCAAGGTGCTGCACCTTCACAACACCCAGCTGAGCGGCATGCCGCTGTTCACTCTGGGTATGAAACACACACACACACACCACAAACTCACCTTTAGAACACAACGTTTTATATGACCAGTGAGGACATGTTAAAAATTGACATTAAAACTATAACAGCTTAAAAAGTCCTCCAATGAATTTCTGTTAAATTAAAAATTATTTTACATCTTTTTAAACTATTTTTTATTTTTAAGAGTTATAGGTGAAGACTTAAAGTTTAGACTTGACTTGAACTCTCCATCTAAAGACTCTAGACCTGACTCAGACTCAAGGTTTGGGACTCAGGTATAAGTGATCTAATGTCCTTTTCTCATTAGTATCCGCTCTACTCTTCTCGGCCCGGTTCAAACCTTTCACATACGGCCCACATGTCTGCTTTCGGAGCCGAGCCCATACTTTTTCTCGACCCTGCTCCTCGATGGTCCGACCGGGGCCACTCCGCCGGGCTACACGCCCACTGCGGACTGATTGGTCGGCTGAAGTCTCATGCTTACCTACAGGCTTGGCTTGCGTCTTCAGTCCCGCTGCAGCAGCTGAACGGCTTCCTGCATCATGCAATGCATTATTTCATGCTGTTCACGGAGCTGGTTCCCCATGAGCTCCAGCCACAACTGGAGTATAATAATTACAATAATTATCATTTCCACGAGGTTATCCAGTGTTTTCGCCGTCTGTGTGATCCGGTAGTCCGTTCACAAATGCTTTTTGTTTATCAAGGACTGGCGCTTGTGTGCGACGTCACGGATTTCCCCCTCGCCACTTTTTCGCGGCACTTTTAAGGTGCCGCCCATCTGCTCGCTCGCTTCCTGAGATGACAGTGAAGAATCATCCCGGACCGAGCGGGGGCGAGCTGATACTATCTTATCAAGTAGATCGGGTACTAATGAGTAAGCGGCATAATATGCAGGCCTAAGGTTAGGGCAGCTGGTGGCCAGGCTTTGGTTCATGGGGGATGGCTGGGTCCAGTCAGAGCAGGTTAAATGTGCAAATCCACCTGTTGATCCCCCACCTGCAGGAGGAGCATGAAGGGTTCGGTGCAGTATGGATCAGGTAGCTGACCAAGGCGGGAGCTTTGGTGGTCTGATCCCCAAACACATAAACTGTCTACTGGGAGATCCCCAAACACATAAACTGTCTACTGGGACAAGAAATGTCTCCTCTCTGGTGGGGAAGGAGCTGGAGCTTGTGGAGGAGGTTGAGCGGTACCAGCTGGATATAGTCGGACTCACCTCGACACACAGCGTTGGCTCGAGAACCCGAGTCCTTGAGCGGGGTTGAACTCTCCTCTTTGCTGTTGTTGCTCCAGCTTAGAGGCAGAGGGCTGGGGTGGCTTTTTGTTAGTGACTCTTTGTCTGTGGGGTTTACGCAGAGGATGAAAAGTTAGCTTACCTGCACCTTCGGATCATGGAACCTGGTCCTGACTGTAGTTTGTATGTGAACCAAATAGCAGCTCCACCCACCCTTTATGGAGTCCCAGGGACGAGTGCTGAATGGTAAGACTCCATTGTCCTGCTAGGGGTCTTCAGCTGTCAGATGGGCAATGAGTGATGTGTGTTTTTAGATTTCTGTGCAGGTCACAGTTTGACTGTAATGAACATCCTGTTGGTACATAAGGGTGTCCATCAATGTACTTGGTACCAGGGCAGCCTAGGTCACAGGTGATGATTGACTTTATAGTTTATTTTCTGACCTGCGACTGTATGTTTGTATGTTATGACTGTATGCTGATCACCACCTGGTGGTGATTGGATCAGATGGCAGAGGAAGATGTCACACAGAATATCCACCCTTCTGGGACAAGTGCTAGATGGCACATATAGTGAGGGTCTGCTGGAAACACCTGGTGAAAGAACCTGTCCACCTTTCTTTAACTCCTGCGTCCAGCAGAGGTTTGACCACATCCCAAGGGCTGTGGGGGAAATTTAGTCTAAATGGGCATTGTTCTGCTCTTCTGTTGTTTAGGTGGGTGTTGCTAGCTGTACAGTAGCTGCCTCAACAATAACCCCCAGACCTGCTGGTGGACACAAGAGGTTAAGGGAGCTGTCAGGCTGTAGATGGAGGCCTACAGGGCATGGCTGGTCTGTGGGTCTACAGAAGCAGCAGACAGGTATCAGAGGGCCAAACAGGGTCAGAACTCACTGTTTTCAGTGGGGATGCTTCCCCTTGAGACCCAGACCTGGACCCAGATGAGTAGAACACCATGAGGGGAGGAGAAAATGTATTTTGCTGCTCACAGCTGAGTTACTGATAGAGTGGTAAACACATCATTTTTCTTTTGCACCAGGGCTCATTGTTGTATATTGTTTAATTGTGAGTCAGATTTTAGAAACGCATATTTACAGTAGTATTTTCTTGCCGCCCAGGGAGATTTATTCTGTGTGCAGACGTGATGCTGATGCAGGTCGCCTCTAAACATCATCGTCTCTTTAATAAAATCAGACCAACAAAGAAAACCTTCAGAGCCCAAAATCATTTCATCAGTACATTCCCACAGATTGTTGCTGCTTTCCTTTCAAATAGCTGAATTTAATATTTCCCAGAATCCTCTCCTGTGGCTCCAGTTTGTATGGAAACATTCTCGGTTCTCCAAGGATTAAAGTTGTTATGGTTAAAATATATTGTTGTGAGCAAATATGAACGTTTTTTACACCATTCTGTGTGTGTGTGTGTGTGTGTGTGTGTGTGTGTGTGTGTGTGTGTGTGTGTGTGTGTGTGTGTGTGTGTGTGTGTGTGTGTGTGTGTGTGTGTGTGTGTGTGTGTGTGTGTGTGTGTGTGTGTGTGTGTGTGTGTGTGTGTGTGTGTGTGTGTGTGTGTGTGCGCACAGTGATGTGTGTGCGTGCATGTTTGTGTTGTACGGTCAGCAGGACCAGATTTTGACCCATGACCGTCTCTGCAGGACTGGACCAGGATTAGAGGCCTAATCTCTTACCTGCCACTTTACGCACCGCTGCACACGTCTTTAAAGGGAGTGTCAGCCAGAACACACACAATGACACACACACACACAGTGTGAAGGCTTACATCATATAAACACACAAGTTATAACATCAAGCTATAGAGAGAACTATACATTTCTGTTGGATATTTATATTGACTGCCATTGATTATGTTGCCTCGGTTCAAGATTTGCAGACACACACATTATATGAATACGCAAATAAAAATGCACGCAGTGCAAAGACAAACAAAGAGGTTGATTGAGTGCTCTTCATGGAAAGAAACAATAATGTTTAATAATCTAGCCTAAAGCAGCAATGTGGAGTTTTCAAGCAAGAGAGCCCCTCCCAAAACATCCATTCCCCCCTCCCGCGATCTATACGCCCACCTCTACACATGCATGCACGTGTGTGTGCACACGGCACATCGCTCAATGCCAGGCATAAACTGTGCTTCTTCCTGGAACTCAGTTCCTGCTCAAACTGTATCGCAGGGTTCACTCATTCACAGCTCAAAAATCATGTTCTCACAAGTATAGCAGAACCCAGAAATGAGGAGACACTCAGTACAGAATGAAATTCTTGACTAAAATAAATGCATATCCTTGGCAAGCCTTGCCAATCTGTGAGGAGAAATGCCTCAGTAGCCGGGGAATGGATAACTTCCTCTAAGTCAGGAAGACACAGAGCGTCCTGGGTGCTCGCTGCCCCCACCTCTACAGGTCTGCATGAAGCACGTGCACGTTGACTGACAGTCGACAATGTGGACATTTGAATTCTATTGGCTGAAAAAGTTCGCCGGTCAGAGTGAATTCAAAGGGGTCTATAGGAGGAAGGAGGGTCTTCAGAAGAATAACAAATGTGGTGGACCTCTACCCATAGATCATAGTTTAGACCTGAAATATCATTTAAAAATTTTTGATACATAGAAAAATACTCCAGATATCAGCTTAAAGTCTAACCAAAGAATCTTGTTCTTTTTAAACTTACTAAAAGTGCAGCGGCCTCAACTCACCTAGCCTCCCCTCCCCCTTCCTCACCTCCCCTTGCCCCACCTAGCTTCACCTAGGATCCCCTCTCCTCACTTCGACTCCCCTCACCATTTTCCTATTATTCTGGTCTGGGTTGTAACGGCAGCATCCCCCAATAGGGAAGCCCAGACTTTCCTCTCCCCAGCCACCTCCACCAGTTACTCTGATGAGACCCCAGACCATAATAATAACAACAGTAATACTAAATGATCCTTTATTGTCCCCTTGGGGAAATTATTTCTCTGCATTTGACCCATCCTTGATGAACAGTGTGCTGCCATCTGGACGGTGCTCAAGGGGCAAATTTGAGGTTTAGTATCTTACCCAAGGATAGCATGTGGCCTGCTGGAACTGGGAAGGAACCACTCACCTTCTGAACTGTAGACAACCATCCTTATCTGCTGAGCCATTAATTCCTCCAATATCTGACCTGGGTTGACCTTGGGGGCCTCCTGCCAGCCTGAATTGCTGAAACACCTTCCCAGGGAGTCATCCAGGAGGTTTCCTGACCAGATAAACCACCTCAGCTGCGGCTTTTCAAAAGCCGCAGTTCTACTCCAAGTTCCTGCCAGATCTCTAAGGCTGAGTTCAGCCAGACAGAGGAGGAAACTCATTTCGGCCACTTGAATTCGTGATCTCATTCTCTTGGTCATTACTCAAAGCCTTTGACCATACGTGAGGATTGGAACGTAGATTCACTGGGAAGTTGAGAGTCTTGCCACTTAAACTCATCCACATGAGTTAGGACCTAGGCTGCCCTAGTACCAAGTATGGGGATCCTCATGTTCTAACATGGTGTTTCTTATGGCCAAACTCTGACTTGCACTAAAGTTCAATAACAAAACTCCACTCTGGTTCAGATTGGGTACAAACAAACAAATGAGCAAGTCCAGTCTCTCTTAAGGACTTGCATTCCTGAGTCAACGCTGTATGTCGAGGTGATGTAGATTATATCTAGTTGATACCACTCAGCCTCCTCCACAAGCTCCAGCTCCTTCCATGCCAGGGAGGTGACGTTCCATGTCCCAGAAGCCAGTTTCTGCATCCAGGGACCAAAGCTCGTGCATTGGTCTGCTGCCTGATCCACATCGCACTGACCCCTTCATGCTCCTCCAGCAGGTGGTGGATCAACAAGTGAATGAGCCTATTTAAACCAGTTTGAGCAGGGCCTGGCTGGGCTAGGACTTATAAGTGCAAACACCAAAATTTTCATTTTTGGCTAGATTTAAATCTGCACATGGAAGCCCCAGTGGATTTCTAGGATTCACCTTAATCACTCACCCATGATAAGTGGAGCAGCATCCAGTAATTAACAGTAACTTGGTAAATAAATTGATTTCTGCATTTCAGAAACACATTTTATTTAAATCACAGTGAGGTCATTAAATGTTCCAAGTCAAATCATCACCAAACAGTCAAACAGGGAGTCAAATCATTACTGAGTGCAACGTTTATGTTTTTGTTTTTATTTTGTGATGATCTGATCTTTTAGGACAATGATGGATCAGTTTGTTTCAGACTTCTGGACCTTAAATCAAACCTGGTTCTGGAGGCTTCCTCCCAGCTGAGACCAGAACAGACCCAGAGGGACTCAGTTTGCTACCCATCCTTCCTCCATGTTTCCTGGATGGTTTTGATATTTTCAGACCTGACAACCCCCTCCCCCTCCCCTCCCCAACACACACACACACACACTCATCGCTGCCTGCGGGGGGCTCCGTGGGGGGCCTTGCAGGGCTCGGCTGAGGATCATTGCCTTCGATCAGGGCTGATTGGGCGCTGGCTGTGGAGTGGGTCTGATCAATCCCACCGATTGGTTCCCACTGAGCCTGATGACATGTTGGCGTTCCACACACAGTCGCAGGTTCTGATCCAATCTGTGGATCGATCCAGGAGGAGGGGCGGCCGGGGTCCACAGAACCACAATACACAACACACTACACAATACAATACACAGTGCAATATACAATACACAGTCCAACACACAATACAATATACAGTACATAGTACAACAAACAATACAATACAGAATATAATACAACATTTCTGTAAGAGTACAACTCTTCTGCTGTCGTTCCTGCTGTTCAGCTGCACTGAGTTCTGATTTGTGACCCCTGCTGTTCAAAAGGAGAACTACAGCATTAGAACAACCAGCAGAAACCAGTCAGACCCTGATCCTAAACTGATGTTCTAGGAAAAGACTTCATCATGTTTTAGCTTTTATAAAATACAGAGACTGTAGCTGCTGAGTTATTAAAGCTGCACACAGCAGGTTGGTAAACAAGCTAGGTATCGCTAGCTATTTTACAGAAACACGTCTCAGAGCTCTCACCCCTCCCGTCGGGTAAAATCGGTAGGCCAGCCTTTCCACGGACATGGGACCGTACATTGCCACGGTTACTGCACAAAACAAAACTCTAGCTGTTGAAACGTTCCCCCAGGTTTTTCCTCTTTTCACCTCCAAACGTTCTTAGTTTTCTGCTAGCTGAAAAGGTTTTTTTTGGAGGGACTCTGGTATTTTTTTCTAAAATTGAAGCTTTAACAGCCGGCTGTTTCTGTCCTTCTCTCACTTCCAGGATGTTCTGCTTCAAAATGTGCCCGAGCGGATTAATGGAGGATTCAAGCAGTGCGGAAGTGCGGCAGACAGACAGCCGGATGTCCAATCCTATCGTTCGGTCCAAACGATAGAATTGGCTAACGTTTTTAGAGATGCGGGACAACTACTTTATTGATTTCTTTCAGGTTTTTTTTTATCTCCACAATATATTTATAGCTATGCTATGTTAGAACATTGTTAAGAGGCATTAAAAAAACGTTAAAAGCTGCATTCTTTACCAAAGTGCTGAGTGCAGCTTTAACATCTGCTGCCTGGCAGCTTTTTAGTTTTACACAAACTTATTTTAGTGTTTTGTTCTTTATGAGTCAGATTTCATTAAAGTGTTTTGTAAATCTAGTCAGAACTTCCTTTTGGTTTAGAACATTCTATTGGGTCAGAACCTCCCCCTGCTCACGTTGTCCTTTGTTTCCTGTCCTGCTGTTTGCAGTTGGGTCCCTGAGGTCCAACAGAACCCTACAGGAGCTCCATCTGACCCACAACCACCTGAACAGCTTCCAGGATGCCCTTCAGCTGGGAGACCTGCTGCGGTTCAACACTGCCCTGCAGACACTGCAGCTCAGCAGCAACTCTCTGTCAGACACCGGTGAGAACAGTGGACTCCTGCAGCTGGTACCATCCCCTCGGCTCTGATGTAGAACTTCAGGAGCTCCGGAACCATGCAGGTCGTGGTTCTAACAGGTTGTTGATGGGTTTCAGGACTGGAGGAACTGTGTGACGGTCTGTCCAGGCAGACTGAAGGTCTGAAGGTCCTTCTGCTGCGCAACAACCATATCACAGAGCGAGGCATGAGACACCTGGCCAAGACTCTGGTGAGGAACTCCAGAACCAACAGGAGTGCTGTTGCCAGAGGTTTGCTGGTTGAGTCAAACAAGCAGGAAATAAAAAAAAGAAAAAAAGAAAAAAAAAGAAAAGTCTTGCAAGGGTGTTCAAAGTGTGGCTTGTGGGCCATTTGTGGTCTTCAGACTGATTTTGGTTGGTCCTCAGTCTCATGCTAAATTGTAGAGGTTTACAAACAGGTAATACAGAGTTGTAAGGCATTGGTGGGACTGAGGCTACATCTTATTCCTAGAAACTCTGCCTACTTTGATTTGATGTCACTGGTGGGTGTGTCTTTTTCTGTAGCTAAATAACTGATACAACACCACTTCAGAAAAACCCAAACATCCTCCTCACCAGCAGGATGGCAGCAGTTTTCACCCATAAAGGTGATTTTAGATGGTGCTATCTCCATCTCGACCACTAGATGGCAGTATTTGGTACATGCTGAATCTTTAATTATGTCATCAGGACTATTTTTTTTAATTAAAACCAGCTTAGTTTTTTAGTTATTTTATTATCTCCAGAAATGAATACAGTTTCAACCCTATTTATTCATGTTTTTAATACATACACAAACTGAGGATATAAATGTATCAAACGGTCCATAATGTGAGTATTTTATGAAAGATAATGCTGCCAAAAAACTAAATTTTGGAAATAAATAAATGTTGCCAAGCTGTAAAAATTAAACTATAAATAATCCAGTTTTCATGAAGTTTATTTTAAAAAAATGTAATTGTGTTTTTTAGACCACATAATGCAGTTGCATCAGAACAAAAACTTTAATTTATGGGTAAAATATTGTTTTAAATCTGATGCTGGTTTAAAGGGGAAAAAAGGGTAAAAACATAATTTATAAAATTGTTATAGCTAGAATTTTTATTAACTTAATTATAAATGTGTGACGAACTTTAAGACTGGTATTTTAAAGGAGCATTAAAGGGTTAAATGTCCCACAGCTGGTTTAGGATCAGTCTGATTCCAGGAAAAAACAGATTCCTAAAATGGGAACGTTTTGCTCCTTTGGAGTTTTAACTATGATATTTTAATGGTTTTTGTGCATCATCAGTTTCATCAAATCCTCAACTTAAAGACTGAATTAAAGATGGATCCTCAGCCAAACTAAATTAGTTTGATGGAAAGTAACAGTTTGTGTGTGTTCATAATAAATATTTGCATCATTTAATCAAACCAGCATTTTATCAGTTGAAATCCTGATTTTTTTTTTTTTTTTTTAGTTGTTCTGATCACAACTGAAGTTGATTGAAATATTTAACTTAATTAAAACAACAAACCTAAATGATTTTTAAGTGTTTTTTGGACGTTTCTGTCCTTAATGATGTTTTTAAACTGATGAAAACTAATAAAGCATCAGAGTTAAAGTGACTCTCTGGAGCATTTTTCTCTGTATCAAAGTTTTCTAAATGTTTTAAATGATATTTCAGGTCTAAACTATGATCTATGGGTTGAGTTCCACAACATCTGTCATTCTGATGAAGACCCTCCTTCCTCCTAGAGACCCCTTTCCATTATTTCTTGCCGCTGACATTTTTCAGCCAATGAAATTCAAATTTCTGCATTGTCTGAACATGCGCGCGCATCGACCAAACCTGTACCAGTAGGGGGCGCTGTCGTACAGGACGCTCCGTGTGTTTCTCTGCCGTCTCAGCCGTTCACTGAGGACTCACGGCTCATTTCTACTAGAAACCTACCCATTCTCCAGCTAAAGATGGATTTATTTTTAAACCTTTCACCTCACAGAATGGCAAGGCTTGACAGGATTATGCGTTTATTTTGGTCAGAAAGTTCATCCAGGGCCGAGTCAAGTTCAGCTTCAGAGTCCAGCAGCAGCTCTCTGCTAACAGAGCTAATATCAGAAGCAGCAGGGACAGAGAGGGCTCATCAGACCCTCGTAGTATTGTTGGAATAAGATTGTGAACTGTGAGTTATTAAACTCTACACACTGAGCTGTACAGTTCATGTCCGAAGTATATGCGCCGTGTGCACGCGCGCACACACGACCGGACGCGCGTGTCGAGATGTTTTGAGGAGGAGCCTTTGGACGCTAGATTCAAAAACTGCTCTCTTGATGAAATAATCCAGAGTGCGGCTTTAATATTTTTTGGTTTTTATTACCATATGTAGGGCTATTTTTTCTCTCTCAGTCTCCCAAAATGTGTTTATTTAGAAATAACTCAGTTTTTGTGTTATTTCAAAAATAACAACAAAGATATTCAGTTATCAAACTGGCATTTAAAGGGTTAAAATCATTCAGATGACTGACAGACAGGTTGGTAGGTTTGATCAGGACTCAAGGACTTAGGAGGGGAGTCATTTTATACGGTGTTCTTTTGATCTGTTGACAACATTTAAATTAATATTTCTAAATGATTCAAGAGTGTTTTTGTTATAAATAGTTTCAACTTCTCTGACAGCAACATGATGGAGAGGAAACTTACCGGTGGACTAACATGTCCAGAATGACTTCTGAAGGGTACCTCCAGTCCAGCAGGAACCAGAACCTTAACCCCCAGCAGGTCCTGTCCAGGAGGAACCAGAACCTTAACCCCCAGCAGGTCCTGTCCAGGAGGAACCAGAACCTTAACCCCCAGCAGGTCCTGTCCAGGAGGAACCAGAACCTTAACCCCCAGCAGGTCCTGTCCAGGAGGAACCAGAACCTTAACCCCCAGCAGGTCCTGTCCAGCAGGAACCAGAACCCATCTCATGGAGACTTGGTAGCCTACCTGTTCTCCCCTCATAAACCCAGTCCTCCCATCGACTCCCAGAATAACCTCCCTCCTCCTGATTGGCAGGATAAACGGCACCTTCCTGTCATGTGAGCGGGGACAGTGGAAGTCAGAAGGGTAGAAATTAAAGGCATTCCCAGCATGCACTGCAGCGTTCCCAACAGAGGAACAGTTTGATGAAATAATAGATGTGACCTGTCACTGCCAGACCGTAATGACGGTAATTATTGGTGGATCTGGTCCTGTGGGTTATGATGAAGAGGAGGGTGGTGGTTATCCTGTCGGAGCAGTCCTGATAATGCAGTCCAGACCTGAACCTGACCTGGTTCGGGTCAATCTGCCTCCCTGAGCTCTAGTGTTTCAGTTTGAAGTTGGCGTGTGAAATCCTCCTGTGTTTTAGGAGGTTCTGTGGATTTACGTTTCACAGCTTTCAACCACTCGGCCCCTTCTTAAACCTTTGACTTCCTCACCCAGCAGAACCACTATGTTTTTATTTTCTGTTTATTTGGGGCAGGGGGGTTATAACTTTATTGACAAATATTAATAAATATGACAGATTGTAGAAGAGGAACATTAGAGATCCCAGTTTGCATCAAGTGTATCACAAGCTTGAACTGAATCTGACCCCTTATTACAAATAATTAAAGGTGATTACAAAATAAAACAAAACATCCTGGGCAGGTCACATTCGAAGGAGATTTCCAATGTGTGATTTTATAAAAGGGAACTCCCTGGGAGCTATCTTAGCTTATAAGGGGTCCCAAACTTAAAATACATTCATTTACAATACAGCTCATACGCCCCAAACAGACTTCACACACCCACACATGCACCTACGTGTGTCCACATATTAACATTGAAGTTATTCCATGATACTGCTCTTATCAAACGTGATCACATTCTCTGATTTCTCACTCCTTCATAATGAACTTTATCAACACATTGAGGGGTAACAAGTTCATTCTTACACTTCAATCTCATCTAAAATATTTCACCTGATTAATTAATAATGACAGTTACATTTTTATTACCTACTAATTTTTGCATTTGGTTTTATTTTTAGTTCTTCAGCCATTTAAGGTTTCATATGATATTGTAGTTATAGTTCCTTTTTTAAAAGTTTTGTGATGATTTTTGTATTATACTGTCAATATTATTCCAGATCTCTGGGCCTTTGCATACAATACTGAAGCTAGTACATTTCCATTTCTGCTTTTTGCCCTTCAGCCGATTTTCTCTTGTGTTAATGTGTTGGATTAGTTATCGTAATGAGTCTTTAATTTTGTCTATGTATCACCTTATACATCATGCATGCATTGTGAGAAATGTTAGTCTCAGTAAGCTTCAGAGGCTTGAGCCTGTAAAAGAGTGGGTTAGGCGGAGCATTAAACTTACTTTGCAGAACAAGTAGTTTATCAAGATAGCTTGGATACGTGTTTCACCAGATGATATTGCAATAATTTAAATGTGGTTCAAACATGAGAGCTTCAAGAGGGAGATAATAATATGGTTTTTAAAATGTAAAAATTCATCAATAAATATTCCTAGAAATGTTAATAATGCATCAGTTTTATATAGCGCTTTTTAGGTCACTCAAAGACGCTTTACAGAGTTGCATCATTCATTCACACAGTCATTCTCACCGGTGGTGGTAAACTACGACAGACGTCTGTAGCCCTGGGGCAGACTGACAGAAGAGAGGCTGCCATTCTGCGCCATTGGCCCTTCTGACCACCACCAACATTCACACACAGTCACAGTGGGTGAAGTGTCTTGCCGAAGGACACAACGACAATCTAACCCAGCTGGAGCTGGGGATTGAACCGGTGACCCTCCAGTTACCAGACTGGCCACTCTCCCAACTGAGCTAATGCCGCCCCAACACATGTTGTGTGTTAACTCTTTCAATAACCTTTCCGTTAATCTTAATGCTTACATGTTCAATATTTTGACAAATTCAGAGCGAATCAGTAGTCCTGAATCTGGACCTGAAGGATCTGGATCTGTTGTTTTGAGATGACCTGATGTGACCTGGAGCTTTAGAGAGGAACTGTAGTGACCTGAATAAACAAAGTCCTTGAAACTGTAACTTTATGATCATATATTTCATGTTTATGAGTGAAAATCAGCACCAGTGTAAGGTAATGGAAAACCTTAAAACTCACCTTGGAAATGCTTGAATTTGATTTTGACTTCAGTTTATGAACCCTAATATAAGTTAATAATAATGTTAAAATGATAATAATTATCCTAAATTATAATAAGCTTTAATGCTTTTTAAATCTTCTGTTCAACCATCCTTAACCAGTTTTAGTTTAGTAGTTTTTTAACCAGTTAAGATGAGGTCAAGATTCAATAGGATAACAGGAATAAAGTGGTCGACCTGCCAGTTAAAGGGTTAATTGTGTACTATTATTCTTCATGCACATCCTCCCATGATGCTGTCCTATTCTTCACCGCGCGTCAGATGTGGATGCAGCTCGGTGAGGATCAGGACTGGGGGAGGGGGGTGGAGGGGCTCTGGAGTGCTGATTAACTGAGAAGAAGCTCTTCTCCCAGTCCGTCATCCAGCTCGTTTCCACCCCCGCGCTCCGGTTCTCCTCTGAGCAGTGACCAGAGGAGGGCGGCGAGGCAATAGCACGGGACGCAGCCAGTGGTGGGCGTTGTGTTCTCTCAGTCAGCACGGGCCCCTGGGGGCCCAGACACCCCCGGCTTCATGCTCCAGCTTAATGTGACTCTGGAGATGGAAAACTGTGTTTGACATGAAAGAAACTGAATAATAGTCAGCCCTGAGAGGAGACAAAACTCCTTTGCTTCTGACTCTAACCAGTCCCCTTTCTGCAGCCAGGTCTGAAGGTCCTGCAGGTCCTGGATTTGGGTGAGAACCTCCTGGGAGACGAGGGGATCCAGGTGGTCCGGGAGCCTCTGATGGTGAACATCTCGATGCTGCAGCTTGGCCTCGCACAGACCAATATCACCTGTCAAGGTGTGGCAACACAAACAGACTTCACTAGGTTTTACATCATCAGAAATTGTAACTGAAATTGGTGAAAACACAAAACATCTGAGTAAACAGAGTGACATTGTTTTAAAAGGTAAGAAAGAAAAACAGATGACATTCTGGAAGTTTTTTACAAGACTTTTTCTAACTTTTCATAACTGGGATCCAACCTGTAGTCAGATGAGGCCTTCAGGTCTGACTCTGCTGCGTTTAACTCCGCCTCTTTCCTCTGCAGGTGCTGTGGCGTTGGCCGAGTTCCTCGCAGAAAGTCGTCACATCCAGAGACTGGACCTGCGTGAGAACCAGGTGAAACTGGGAGGTCTTATGGCCCTCAGTCTGGCCCTGAGAATCAACCGCTCTCTGGTTCACCTGGACGTAGACCCGATACCTCCTCAGGAACAGGTAGGGGGCTCTATGTGGTCTGACTCAGAGGATTTTCTGTTGTAAGGACTTAGGATCTGGGTCAGAAGCCTTACCTTATCATCGCATTTATGTGGATGAGGGCTGAAGGTGGAGGATTGTCAATCGGTGTTAAACTTACATTTCAGACAAAAGTTCTTTTATCCAAATCTGAGCCTCATCAAGTTAAGCTGCTTGTATTGAAAGTTGAATTTGCTCTATTGTGTATTGACAGTCATAATTAAACACAAAAAAAACTCTGGGATTCTAACTGGTACCAGTTCAATCCAATCTGAAAGTGCTGGTTTAGGATCAAACCCCCACTGGGTCTCCTCCCCACCAGACTCACCGGTTGGACCTGACAGTCTGACAGCATCATCCACCGTCATGATGGTGTAATACCACTGATGTCCACTAGGTCCTGGTTCTGGACTGGTCTCAGTGCTGTAGTTTTTATTGGGTTAGAGTTAGGGCAGGGGTATGGGTGGGTTAGGGTTTTTCTCCTTGTTTAGTAACAAGCTCCTAGGTTTATTCTGGTCCTCAGTTTGTAGCTACCTGGTGTTGTGTTGAAATGTGTTGCCAGGTTAAACTGTTAAGGTTCTGATTCTCCTCCACCGGCTGCAGTTCGCTGTCGCCGTGACAACTGATAAGATCTAGATAAACAGAGTTAGTGACACCCGGATTTAGTGTTTGTAATATGCGTAGTGTTTGTCTCTTGTTGTGTATTTGTGTAGTGTTATTCTAAGTGTTGTGTGTTTTGTGCCCTCTCCTCTGATTGGCTGCTGAGTCCTGAGGATAAGGATGCTGTGACACTAAGCCCCGCCCCCTCTCATTAACAGCCCCTCTCCATCTGTTTGTCATGATTTTATCTCTTCTGACTCATTTGCATATTAAAGCATTAATTAAACTCTCGAAGGACGGAGATGCTGACTTTAAAATTAACTCTGAAGGCGATCCATGCGCCTTTTATTTTTGTTTGCTCTGGTTTACAGTTTGTCTGCGTGTTGTTTACACGATTAAGTCTGATTTTTATGAAACGCCTCCTCTGGCTAAAGCCAGGCGTGCCAGATTCTGGAGGATGTTTCTGTCAATGTGTGTCATTAAAGCTGGGATTTCTTCTTCTTCTTCTTCTTCTTCACTTTTTCTCCCCCGAAGCTGCAGCGATGTGATTAGCATTCCTACAGTCGTTGTGGGCCGTTTCAGGGAGTTGTAATAAGGGAATTTTTGAAGCTGCGGCGGTTTCTGGATGGATTTGTCTTGCCGTGGCCTTTCAGGTGGGAGGAGTGACGACCGTATTAAAAACCAAATCTTTCCATCAGGAAACAGCGGGCGGTCAGATCAAGCATTCTCGCTCCTTCGCATTCCCCAGGTCGCTGAGGGATACGTGGAAATTCAGGGGAAGATGTGAGCTGGAGGGTTAGGGCGGGCGGTGATGCTCGGGTGGTGCGCTGCGACGTGTGTGTGGTTATATGGGGATGCGGGGGGTGATTGGTGATGCACATATTTAGGAGACGGGAGGAAATCTGGGTCCTCTTCGTCTTTGTTTACTGGAGTCAGAGTTTTCATGTGATCAGTGGCCTGTTTGCTGTTAATTATTAATTATTTACTGCTCTGAAATATTCATGCTGCACCGTCGGGTGGAGGTGCAGAGGGAGGTGTTTCTACATCCTGATCAGGAGGAGCAGCTAATGAAGCAGGTTCAACTCTGAATCACCTCCATCACGGTTTGGTTCCTAAATGTTGTTTTAAATGCTTCATTCAGCGTTCCAACGTCAGTAATCCTGTTCAGCTTTAAAGGTGTGGTTTACTCTTTTTTATACTTTTGCAGTGTTCTCTAGTGTAAATCAAGGCCTTATGAGTCATTTTTATAAAGAAGAAAGCGATGATGCTTCTATTCTCTGATGCAGAAGTTTGCTGATGTGCGAAGGAGAAATTTTAGAGGAAGCGCTTCCTCAGCGTTTATCAATGAATGTTTCAGAATGGTAAAACTACATGTGAACTTACATTTTCTCCTAAAAGAGCAGAACATTAGTGGTGTTCATCATCATTAACTTACAATGAGCAATGTGAAATGAACCTGTTGTGCTGCTGTGACACCTGAACCGGGGCGACAGCAGACCGTAGGACCGTATGAGTTGCTATGTTAACATTAGCATGTGTGGCTAAACACAAAGACATCAGAATAACTGCTAATATCACAGCAAAAATATGTTACTAACTTATCCAACCTTATCCTTTACTGATCTGATCTGATTAATAGGAAAATTAAAAAGTTGATGCATGCCATGGCCGTCAAACCCGGGTCTCCCACATGAGAGGCGGTGTCTTAAACCTCTATGCTACGGTTCAGTAGTAGTATTATGTTCTGTTTCTATACATGAACATTATGTGTCACATAGCGTAAGTAAAGTAAGTAAGTAAAGTAAGAGTAAAGATTGCAAAAAATTTGCGCCACTTACAAGTTTGTGGGCCAATTCACTTTAGGAATATTCTTTCATGTAAATTTAAATAAAATCATATATTTTTACTGGCCAATGGGGATCCCAGACCACACGGGGGCCCTAGGCTCAAGCCATATCTAGCCTGTGCATTAATCTGGGCCTGCCTGTGGGGCGGCGCGAGCCAAGATGGGCCAGACCATGAATGTAAATTTACGTTGTGACGTAGAGCTGCAATGTTTTTCAAATCCTAATGTTTCAACCTCTATTTTCTATAAGAAGCTAAAGCTGGAGATCCATGTAGAAGACTGTTTTTATGTTCAGCCAGCATGAAAAGCTCAGAGTGACCAATATTAATCAGAAAAACACCACACCTTTAATGTTGGCTTGGTTTTTTCAGTCTCTCTATTCGACCCGTTATAAATCAGAGATTAAATTAAATCTTATTAAATTTTAAATCCTAAATAGAATTCAGCTAATAAAAGTTCAGCATCAGCTGAAGGTCTTCAGCAGTTTCTCTCAGTATCAGCATTCAAACAGCTTTTCTGCAGTTAATGCAGCAGTTTCTAGTATTTCATTAGATCTTTTATGAAAATTAATTCAAAATAAGAGAGTGAAGTTCAGTGAGCTGCAACATCATTGTTTGAATGTGGAGTTTTATTTTTGTACATTTCATGAATCTTCTACAATTTTACTATTTCAACAAATTATATATCAACCCGTTCAGAGTTTTCCTGCTATGACTCTTGGTATTAATAGATTTTAAACTTTATAAGATATTTAGCTTGTTGTGATATTTTTTGGTCCATTGTGAAGGAAGGGTAGAATCCTTAACTGCTTCAACATCAATCATTTCAGCTAAACGTAGACCAAGAAACCTCTTTCACGTTTAAGCAGACAAACTCTTCCTCCTCCCACATCTGTACAGAAACAAATTCTCAACAGAAACCTAGGAATTTTTGTCTTCTTTCAGAAAACATTTCCCTTGTGTCTGTAGAGACTCTATTTCTAATCTGTCTCATCTCGAAATCTACCTAAAACAGTTCCTATGTTTGAATGGAGTATTTCTGCCTACAATTTAATGATGAAAACATTTTAGTTTATACTGGTAGATGTTTTATTCTTCTTAAAATAAGGCCAGTAGAGCTTGAGATGATGAACTTTGACCTCCTGATGCCTATAGGCTCTGGATTGATGACCTTTGACCTGCTGAGGCCTGTGAACTGATGCCTCTCTGGATTGATGTCCTTTATTTATTTCAGGGTTTTCTCTTTCTGGTCATTGTATTTCTTTGAGGGAATTCAGTTCTAGCAGGTCGGCTTCAGTTCTAAGAACCAGAATCAGAGCTTCTCTGTTTGAAACTGGAACAAAAAAAATAGGGTTTAGAAAGAAAACCCCTCCTTTTATGAGAAGAGGATGTGGAAAAATAGATTCTTTTTTTTTTTTTTTTTTGGAAAAATAGATTCTGAGTAAATGTGAGCAGTTAATGTATAAATCAGTGTGAGGAGCTGGAAAACCTTAAAATCTCACCTGGAATCTGATTCTTGTGAAGGCGTTGAATCCCCGTAAAGCACCAGATGATTTAATTCATCTTTATAAAAGTTTCAATATTTTTTTTAATCTTCAGATAATAAAGTTTTGATGTTGTATTGTTTCAATTTTAAAAGTTTTTTTTGGTATTTGTTTTAATCTGAAAATATAAAATCTGGTAGTGAATGTCTGGTCCCTCAGACCTGGACCATCCTGAGTCCTGTGAGCTGGAGTTTCTGTAGAGATGGGGGGTGGCGGTGGGGGGGTTTGCTGTGGGGGGATGGGGGGCATTCCCCTGTCTCTGAGCAAACACAACAACAACTGCAGCAACACGCTCCTCGCTGCACTGCTGATGTATTTTCAGGCAAAAACAGGCATATTTGCCAGCTGTGTAATTTACTGCAGCTCTCATTTGCATATTAAAGCTTTAATTAGCCCCTCTGAGCGCTCTGTGTGTGTGTGTGTGTGTGTGTGTGTGTGTGTGTGTGTGTGTGTGTGTGTGTGTGTGTGTGTGTGTGTGTGTGTGTGTGTGTGTGTGTGTGTGTGTGTGTGTGTGTGTGTGTGTGGTTCAGCGTTGGGGTGTAAACAGGGGAGGAGTCAGGGCCTGGGGTAAGTGGAATCCCACTCTGGTTCTGATCCGGATCTGAAGAAGTGAGGGCCGTCCAATCAGAGCCAACCAAGCTGAGGTCAGAGGTCATGGTGTTTGGGTCTGATATTAGAGGAGTCCAGACCAGAATCAGAACCACCCTGGAACACCTGAAACAATTTGTTTAACTTGATGACATCACAGCAAAGAAGTTGAATCATTGGGTTCATCCTCATTAATGAACTCAAACTCTGATTGGTCAAAATGACAGATCAGAGTTAGTATCATCCTTTAGGACACGGGGCGTGACTAGAAGACCCTCAGAACACAGCCTGGTCTGATCTGAAGCAGGAAAACAGAATCTTAGAGTTCTGAATTGGTTCCATTTTAAATCAGAGTTCTTAAAACTGTTGAGTTTAAAATAAGCTCGTCCAGTTCTCACTACCTCTAATCTCTAAGCCGGGCATACACTGTGTGATATTTTCAGTCGTGCCTGAGCTCCTGCACAAACTGTACGATTACGTTGCAGGTTCAATCGGTCACAGCTCACGAGTCATGTTCTCAGACTACACGACCCGATGCTCTGATGCGAGCTGACTGCTCACACTGTACGTGCTACACGACACGGGAGGCCTTTGAATGCAGAAATTTGGAGGAGAAGAAGAAGAAACTCCAGAAGTGAGGAGACATTCGTCTTCTTCTTCTCCTTCTTCGTCTCCTCCTTCTTCTTCTACTAGTACTTCTAGGTTGGCGCATGTGGCGTGCAGTGTAAGAAATTCTGGGTCCTCCTCGAGGAGGAGCCACGAGGAGCTACAAGAATATCAAACACGTTTGATTTTCCAGCGATTGCTGATCGGGAGCTCCTCGTGAGGTGTAAAATCACTCCTCGCTTCCCCCTGTATACTACATGAACACCAACGCACGATATGCTGAACTCGGCACGAGTACGAAAATAGTCGCAGAGCAGGAAATCGCCGGGAAACCGGCGCAAAAGTCACACAGTGTATGCCCAGCTTAAGGAGTCTGTCATATAAGTCTACTAATAATCACCTTTCAACCTTTTATTTACTTTTTATTCATTTAGGGATCATATCTGATCACAGGCTACAAAGATTATCAGCCTGAACTTGAAATTTACAAGAAGTTTTAAAAAGTAAATACATTGGGTATTAAATTACTTTTTAAAACAAATTAATAAGTACAAACATTCAAAGAAGAAACACATTAAATAAAATGAATTTTTAAAAAGTTAAAGGTAAAATAAGTAAAAGCTTAAAGTTAAAAAAGGTACAAATGTTTACAAAAGTCAAGTAACAAAATTAATTAACAAGATTTAAAAAAAGAAAAAGGGAAACTAAATAAATCAAATCAGTTTGACAAAATAAATGTACATTTTAATTTATAAATACATACTGTATATACACACATAAATAAATGTGACTCCTTGATTGGGGATTCCTAATTTGTCCAGATGTATAGTGGTTAAAAACAGACCTGTTTGTGCTGCTAGAAGCAGCATGAAGTGTGACTCAGTTAATCCTGTTTAACAGCTGATGTTTTCCTGCTTCTGACTGGCAGCGTGGCAGCGCTGACATCACAATACCTGGTCTGCTTTGATCCGGTTCTGGCAGGTTTTATCACCTGAGGATTTTTAGAAACCGTCACGCTTAAAAACAAGAAGAGTTACAGGAAACGTCAGAACCTGAGAAGGTAGAATCACTGCTGCTGATCAAAAACATCAAAACAGCTTCAGGTGAAACAGAAGTCAAAACATTTGAATGATGCACTTCCCGTCTGAGTCCTGTGTTCTCAGCAGTGACACCTGCTGTTGAGGAGGAGCACTGCAGCGTTGGTTAAAAGGTTGTGTAAATGTTTGTAAATCTGTTTTTTCTCACCACCGTCGTTTAGTGGTTCTTGCAGCTTGTTCTTGACACTTTGCCAGTGCATAATTTTTTTCTTGTGCGGCATTACAGGTTTTTGTAGGCGTGGAGCAGAGAATCCGATGGCTGCAGGAGGCGGGCGCAAGAAGGATTTCCTAGGAATTCTGCAATTCGGTTTCTTCTCAAATATGAAATGTCCTGGTCAAATCGACCAGTATT
Organism: Callopanchax toddi; assembly: GCA_006937965.1. NCBI lineage: Eukaryota > Metazoa > Chordata > Actinopteri > Cyprinodontiformes > Nothobranchiidae > Callopanchax > Callopanchax toddi. The sequence continues at coordinate 290,604 of SSNR01000311.1, read as the reverse complement.
ATTCTTCTTTCTACAGCGAGAAAACAAAGAATGTAATTGCTTCTTGTGGAGCATCAACAAACTTTAAGTTAGAGTAAATATAATTTAATTTGATGTAAACCTTTAAATGTTTTTGAGTCTTTACAAATTTGACTGAAGCTGCGGAGGTTATGTGAACTTTATCAAACTAAAGTTTCTAATTTTTCTTTTCGCTGACACACACACTTCAGTAAAACAGTTTCAGAGCCACTCTGTGGTTTTATGCAGAGGAGGCTTTTCTCACTGGTCATAGCCCAGTAAGTCCACATTCCCCACTAAGACATGCAACACGCTCGCTCAAACAACTTGGCATAATGACCAAAACACTGAAAGTTCTGCATTGATATGGGCTCTTCTGCATAAGAGAGTGTGTATGTATATAAGCCCGGCAGACGTGGGGGTATCGGATCGCGTCGGCTTCCAGCGGGCGTGTCCTTAGGCGCCACGCTCAAACAGTCACCCATCAGCAGCTGGCAGCCTCTCATCTGACTACCATGAAGGCCCGTGCACGTCTCCCTCCCTTCATCTACGAGCGGCGTGCCGCTCTCCGCTGAGTGGCTGCTGACTGCAGAAGTCGCCCTGTCCACCGCGCTCTGAATATTTAACTATGAATATCAAATATTTGGCAAAACTTCAACCACCTTTTAAAGCGAGAACCCTTCCAGCTCTCCGAGCAGAAAACCAAAACATCCCGAGCTCTCCATGCTCTCCTGAATCGATCACCCTAACCCTGGTCCCCAGAGGGGAGGAGGTTCTGAATGGTCCAGAACATTTTCTGAAATTCCTTCATCCTTTCATCACCACTCCTCCTGGATGCCATCTAAGCTGATCCCTGATCAGTACCAGGCTGCAGGAAATGTTCAGCAGTTTAGTTCATGTTTACATTCAGACGTTTATCACATTCAAGACTTTAAACTAAAAGGAAAGCAAAGCAAACCTCTTCAAAATGGAACTGATTTGAAGTGAATCCTGAAACCAAACCAGGATAATTCTGTTTTCTATGGCAAAAGAATGAATAACATTATTTATTTGCACGTATTTAAAACATGTCTTGCTCAAAAAGGTCACACCATTGTGTTTGAACTCATATTGTCATTACATGTCAGTTCTCTACATTACCTCTTTGAACTTTATATTGCCCGTTAGAACCCTATATTACCCGTTAGAACTCTATATTACCCGTTAGAACCCTATATTACCCCTTAGAACCCTATATTACCCGTTAGAACTCTATATTACCCGTTAGAACCCTATATTACCCCTTAGAACCCTATATTACCCGTTAGAACTCTATATTACCCGTTAGAACTCTATATTACCCGTTAGAACCCTATATTACCCGTTAGAACTCTATATTGCCCCTTAGAACTCTATATTACCCGTTAGAACTCTATATTACCCGTTAGAAC
>SSNR01000311.1:263830-271313 GCA_006937965.1 Callopanchax toddi | reverse complement strand
CTTCATAACAAAGAAAGTTCCCTTTGTCACCTAATATCAAACATATTAGTCTACACTAACTCATGCAGGACAGTCACTAAGTAGTTTGACAAAAGATGAAACTTACCTGATTACCGGTATCGTTCGTTCCACTCCACCCGGTCCAGACGCCATTATCCAGTCACCGTAGGTAGGGGCTACTTCGTGGTCGTAGGAAATTTCTCCGCTTGAAGAATGGCTGTTCATTCCACATAATTTTACACATATATAAATATTCCTGAACTGTGATTGGTAACAGTTGTAGATGACATGTCTTGCAAAACCAGATTTTGCACTAGATTTTTCCAAGCAGGCCAATAAATGTAGTACACAAAATGTCTACAAAGTTCCTGAAGTTCCCACGGTTGATGAATGCAACATGAAAGTGGCAGCCTCTCCAGTCCCGTTGTTGGCTGTCAATCATGTTTCCCCGCCCACCCCTTTCAGATCAGGGCCAAAACTTGAATCTGAAAAAATCCAACTTGAAAGTGAAAAAAAAAGATCTGAAAGTGAAAAGTAAATCTGAAACTGAAAAACGAAGTTTTGAACTTGAAAAAAACAGATTTGAATCTGAAAAAATAAAATCTGAAACTGAAAACTTCAAAATAATTCCAAACATAATAAAGTTTAATTAAAAAACTTAACTGAATTAAAGATTATTTTAAGCTGATAAATTTTTTTTAGTATAGATTCTTCTAATATTGAGTTCATTTTTTTATTTTTCAAATTGCAAGTCAAAAATTTGACATTCAGTTTTAGTTTTTAATTTTTCAGTTTCAAAATTTTTTTTCAGTTTTATTTTTTATTTTTTCAGTTTCAGATTTTTTTTTCAGTTATACAAATATTATGGCCCTGTCTCGACTCCATAGTTTATAAGGTGTGTTTATAGTGTGTTTATAAGGTGTGTTTATAAGGTGTGTTTATAGTGTGTTTATAGTGTGTTTATAAGGTGTGTTTATAGTGTGTTTATAAGGTGTGTTTATAGTGTGTTTATAAGGTGTGTTTATAAGGTGTGTTTATAGTGTATTTATAGTGTGTTTATAAGGTGTGTTTATAGTGTGTTTATAAGGTGTGTTTATAGTGTGTTTATAGTGTGTTTATAAGGTGTGTTCATTAGAACAGTTGGTTTAAACCAGGTGACTTCATTAGAACGGCTGGTTTAAACCAGGTGACTTCATTAGAACAGTTGGTTTAAACCAGGTGACTTCATTAGAACAGCTGGTTTAAACCAGGTGACTTCACTAGAACGGCTGGTTTAAATCAGGTGACTTCACCAGAACAGCTGGTTTAAACCAGGTGACTTCACTAGAACGGCTGGTTTAAACCAGGTGACTTCACTAGAACGGCTGGTTTAAACCAGGTGACTTCACTAGAACGGCTGGTTTAAACCAGGTGACTTCATTAGAACAGTTGGTTTAAACCAGGTGACTTCATTAGAACAGCTGGTTTAAACCAGGTGACTTCACTAGACTGCGATGTACTGGCGACCTGTCCAGGGTGTCCCTCGCCTCTCGCCCCTTGACCGCTGGAGATAGGCACCGGCTCTCCTGCGACCCTCTGTGGAGGATTAAGCGGCTACAGAAAATGGATGGATGGACTTCACTAGAACAGCTGGTTTAAACCAGGTGACTTCACTAGAATGGCTGGTTTAAACCAGGTGACTTCACTAGAACGGCTGGTTTAAACCAGGTGACTTCTCTAGAACGGCTGGTTTAAACCAGGTGACTTCACTAGAACGGATGGTTTAAACCAGGTGACTTCACTAGAAGAATCTCGTCTCTGCTTTTTGCAGATGATGTGGTCGTCCTAGCTTCATCAGGCTCTGACCTTCAGCTCTTGCTGGGGAGGTTCGCAGCCGAGTGTGAAGCGGCTGGGATGAGGATCAGCACCTCCAAGTCTGAGGCCATGGTTCTTGGTCGGAAAAGGGTGGATTGCCAACTCCAGGTCGGGAGAGAGGTCCTGCCTCAAGTGGAGGAGTTCAAGTATCTCGGGGTCTTGTTCACGAGTGAGGGAAGGAGGGAGCGGGAGATCGACAGGCGGATTGGGGCAGCGTCTGCAGTGATGCGGACGCTGAACCGGTCTGTTGTGGTGAAGAAGGAGCTGAGCCGGAAAGCAAGGCTCTCGATTTACCGGTCGATCTACCTCCCAATCCTCACCTATGGTCATGAGCTCTGGGTAATGACCGAAAGAACGAGATTGCGGATACAAGCGGCCGAAATGAGTTTTCTCCGCAGGGTGGCCGGGCTCAGCCTTAGGGATAGGGTGAGGAGCTCGGACATTCGGGAGAGACTCGGACTAGAACCGCTGCTCCTCCATGTAGAAAGGAGCCAGTTGAGGTGGTTCGGGCATCTTGTTAGGATGCCCCCTGGACGCCTCCCCAGGGAGGTGTTTCAGGCATGTCCTGCCGGCAGGAGGCCCCCGGGTCGACCCAGGACACGCTGGAGAAAATATATCTCTGGTTTGGCCCTGGAGCGCCTTGGGATCCTGCCGGAGGAGCTGGTAGAAGTGGCTGGGGAGAAGACTGTCTGGAACTCCCTAATTGGGGTGCTGCCCCCGCGACCCGGACCCGGATAAGCGGAAGAAGACGAGACGAGACTTCACTAGAACGGCTGGTTTAAACCAGGTGACTTCATTAGAACAGCTGGTTTAAACCAGGTGACTTCACTAGAACGGCTGGTTTAAACCAGGTGACTTCACTAGAACGGCTGGTTTAAACCAGGTGACTTCACTAGAACGGCTGGTTTAAACCAGGTGACTTCAGTAGAACGGCTGGTTTAAACCAGGTGACTTCACTAGACCGGCTGGTTTAAACCAGGTGACTTCACTAGAACGGCTGGTTTAAACCAGGTGACTTCACTAGAATGGCTGGTTTAAACCAGGTGACTTCACTAGAACGGCTGGTTTAAACCAGGTGACTTCTCTAGAACGGCTGGTTTAAACCAGGTGACTTCACTAGAACGGCTGGTTTAAACCAGGTGACTTCACTAGAACGGCTGGTTTAAACCAGGTGACTTCACTAGACCGGCTGGTTTAAACCAGGTGACTTCACTAGAATGGCTGGTTTAAACCAGGTTACTTCATTAGAAGTCACCAGTTTTTGGACTTCTGTGCAAGTCTCAGTTTGGCCATAACGAACACCATGTTCGAACATAAGGATGCCCACAGGTACACCTGGTACCAGGGCAGCCTAGGTTACAGGTCGATGATTGACTTTATAGTTTTATCATATGACCTGATACCGTATGTTTTGGACACTCGAGTGAAGAGAGGAGCAGAGCTGTCAACTGATCACCACCTGGTGGTGAGTTGGATCAGATGGCAGGGGAAGATGCTACGCAGACCTGGTAGACCCAAACGTATAGTGAGGGTCTGCTGGGAACACCTGGCAGAAGAGCCTGTCAAGATGATCTTCAACTCACACCTCCGGCAGAGCTTTAACCGCATCCCAAGAGCAGTGGGGGACATTGAGTCCGAATTGGCCTTGGTCCACTCTGCGATTGTTGAGGCAGCTGTTGCTAGCTGTGGTCGCAAGGTAGCCGGTGCCAATTGTGGCGGTAACCCCCGTACCCGCTGGTGGACACCAGAGGTTAGGGGAGCTGTCAAGCTGAAGAAGGAGGCCTACAAGGCATGGCTAGTCTTTGGGTCTCTAGAGGCAGCAGACAGGTATCGGAGGGCCAAGCGGGGTGCAGCAGTGGCAGTTTCTGAGGCAAAATCTCGAGCATGGGAGGAGTTTGGTGAGACCATGGAGAAAGACTATCGGTCGGCTCCAAAAAGGTTCTGGCAAACCATCCGGCATCTCAGGGGAGGAAGGCGGCAACTCGCTCACACTGTTTACAGTGGGGATGGGGAGCTGCTGACGTCAACTGGGGCTGTAGTCGGGCGGTGGAAGGAATACTTTGAGGAGCTCCTCAATCCCACCGACACGCATTCCTATGAGGAACCAGAGATGGGAGACCTGGGGACGGACTGTCCAATCTCTGGGACAGAAGTCACTGAGGTAGTCAAACTACGCAGCGGAGGAGCCCCGGGGGTGGATGAGATCTGACCTGGGTATCTGAAAGCTATGGATGTTGTAGGTCTGTCGTGGTTGACACGTCTCTGCAACATTGCGTGGTCATCGGGGGCAGTCCCTGTTGAGTGGCAGACGGGGTGGTGGTTCCCATTTTTAAGAAGGGGGACCAGAGGGTGTGTTCCAACTATAGGGGGATCACACTCCTCAGCCTCCCTGGAAAGGTCTACTCCAGGGTACTGGAGAGGAGGGTCCGGTCGATAGTTGAACCTCGGATTGAAGAGGAGCAATGTGGTTTTCGTCCTGGTCGTGGAACTGTGGACCAGCTCTTTACCCTTGCTAGGGTGATGGAGGGGTCATGGGAGTTTTACCAACCAATCCACATGTGTTTTGTGGATTTGGAGAAGGCTTATGACCGTGTCCCCAGGGACACCCTGTGGGGGACATTCCAGGAGTACGGGGTTGATGGTCTTTTGTTAAGGGCCATTCAGTCCCTGTACCAGAGGAGTGTGAGTCTGGTCCGCATAGCCGGCAGTAAGTCGGACCTTTTCCAGTGAGGGTTGGACTCCGCCAGGGCTGCCCTTTGTCTCTGGTTCTGTTCATAACCTTTATGGACAGGATTTCTAGGCGCAGCCGTGGTGTGGAGGGTGTTGAGTTTGGTGACAGGAGAATCTCGTCTCTGCTTTTTGCGGATGATGTGGTCCTCCTAGCTTCATCAGGCTCTGACCTTCAGCTCTTGCTGGGGAGGTCCGCTGTCGAGTGTGAAGCGGCTGGGATGAGGATCAGCACCTCCAAGTCTGAGGCCATGGTTCTCGGTCAGAAAAGGGTGAATTGCCAACTCCGGGTTGGGAGAGAGGTCCTGCCTCAAGTGGAGGAGTTCAAGTATCTCGGGGTCTTGTTCACGAGTGAGGGAAGGAGGGAGCGGGAGATCGACAGGCGGATTGGGGCAGCGTCTGCAGTGATGCGGACGCTGAACAGGTCTGTTGTGGTGAAGAAGGAGCTGAGTCAGAAAGCAAGGCTCTCGATTTACCGGTCGGTCTACGTCCCAATCCTCACCTATGGTCATGAGCTTTGGGTAATGACCGAAAGAACGAGATCGCGGATACAAGCGGCTGAAATGAGTTTTCTCCGCAGGGTGGCCGGGTCAGCCTTAGGGATAGGGTGAGGAGCTCGGACATTTGAGAGAGACTCAGAGTAGAACCGCTGCTCCTCCATGTAGAAAGGAGCCAGTTGAGATGGTTCGGGCATCTTGTTAGGATGCCCCCTGGACGCCTCCCCAGGGAGGTGTTTCAGGCATGTCCTGCCTGCAGGAGGCCTTCGGGTCGACCCAGGACACGCTGGAGAAAATATATCTCTGGTTTGGCCCTGGAGCGCCTTGGGATCCTGCCGGAGGAGCTGGTAGAAGTGGCTGGGGAGAGGACCGTCTGGGACTCCCTAATTGGGATGCTGGCCCCGCGACCCGGACTCGGATAAGCAGAAGAAGACGAGACGAGACAAGAGACTTCATTAGAACAGCTGGTTTTAAACCAGGTGACTTGAGCATCCTGAAGTTCACTGAAGTTCTGTGAGACCAGGAACAACCCACCAGTGAGAGGATCAGTTGATGGACCAGACTGCACGTTTGCAGCTGGAACACTGCTCCATAAGAGTCATCTAACACAAGACACCCCTATTTTAAAAACATGAAATGATAACTTGCAGATGTAAATATGTTGGAGCTATACACCAATATTAAATAACAAGCTCTTACTGTGAGGCGTCGTCTGCCTAGTCGTCACTCTAATGTTTCGTCCTGCTTCCAAATAGCTTGTTTTTTTTAAGTTTTTTTTTTTAACCCCTGTCCTGTCCGGCTGTGGAGCAAACAGAATAATGTCTGAGTGCCAAAAACAAGCCCAACAGTGTTGCTGTTTCAGGTGAGAGGTTACAGCCACTGCTATAAAACTCCTCCTGATTTTTGTTTAAATATAACCCCCAAAATCTTTATTAGAATATTTTTTTGGTTGATTGGACACGGAGCCTGAAAGTGAAGGGAAGGGTACAGAAAGAGGGATGGGGGAGAAAGTAAACAGAAAAAGAAGAGAACAAGAGACGTGAAGAGTCCACTTCTAGACCTGTAAATAAAGCACAAACAAACAAAACAGGGAGAAAAGATACAACAGCAACAAACAGCATATGAATATACAACAGTTGTGATATTCTTCAAATGTATACGTTTACACCAGTTCAAGAGAGTTCAGTGTCAACCACAGCCCCAGTCAATGTGTCTGAAAACACCTGAGTCCGTCTTTATGTGAGCACCTTGTGATCACCTGTGTGTGTGTATATATGCGCGCTTGTTTATGTAAGGTTTCTCTATTGAAACATTCAATAATAAGTTCGAGGAGCCACAGACCCACCCCCAAGGCCCACGGAGGACGCGGAGGAGGTCCAGGCCCCAGACGTCCAGAGGCCACCCAGGGCACGGACACCCCAGGGAGATCGCTGTCAGGGCAGCCGCTAAACTCTCCCCCAGAGGGCGCAGAGGCTCACCCCACGTGGGCCCCCCGGCAGTCGCCGCGCTAGAGCCCCTGGGGGGTCGCGGCTAGGAGCTCACAGGCACCGCCTGCAGCCGGCCATCCAGGATAGATCTAGCCGGAACCAGAGACCCAAGACCCAGGAGCGAACCGGCCCCAGCAGAGGCCCGACCACCCCCGGGGGCCCAGATCCCACCAGGCAGCCACAGGAAGAAGAGCAGGCAGATGCCCCCAGCACCCAGCCCCAGACCCGGAGACACCCCAGTACGCCAGCGGAGAAAGGCACCACCAATGTCGAGGCGCAGCCAGGGAGGATAGTCTCTGCAGAGGAGGGTCTAGCATGTCACAGAAAGGGGGGGGGGGCACGAAACCTGACAGAAAAACAGTCACACACAGACACAATCACTCTCCCTCCCTCATGCGTGCACACACACATTCCTGCAAACATACCAAGACACACAATAGACGCTATACACCCACTCTCGCTCCCCATGCACTCTCTATGTTCAGGACCAGGGACCAGCGCCCTAAGGGTGAAGCCGGCCCTGAAATCCAGAAGAGTAGCTTGTTTTAAACATCTTATCCCACTCAGCTCAGCTGACAAGAGTGCTTTGTTTACTAATGTGTGGCGCTCATGTATGACATGATTTCTCTGCACCAGACCGCCCTGTCTGGTCGGTCACTTCTGAGTTTATGAGAAGGGTGTGTGAACACAACCGAGCCGTGAGGTGGCAGAACTTAAGCCTAGTTTATATTTCTCTGACAGCACGTTTGTGCTCACGCGTATTGACAGAGACCTTTTTGATTTATACTTCTCCGTCTGTGTTGTGAAGCAATTCTTCGCCAGAACAGCAGAGGGCATATAACTTTCCTGCAGTAACGTCTCTGGTCGACCAAAGTTTGTTTACTTTAGCTTACTAATGGCTGACAGAGAGTGAATTTT
>SSNR01000311.1:191330-256330 GCA_006937965.1 Callopanchax toddi | reverse complement strand
ATTTGACCTTTCACTGTGTAAACTTACTGAACATTTCAGGACCACAAGGAGCTGAAGGTGGTTCTGAGTTTGATAAGCTGGTAGCTGATTGGCTGGATCAGTGCACTCGAACAGAACCAGAGTTTGGTCTGACCTTTAACCTCACTCACACCTAGGGACAATTTAGACCTAACCTGCATGTCTTTGGTCCATGGGAAGAAGCTGGAGTACCCGGAGAAAACCCACGCATGCATGGCGAGAACATGCAAACTCCACACAGAAAGACCGGGATGCGAACCCACAACCTCCTTACTGCAATGCAACAGTGCTAACAGCTGCACTGCCATGCAGCCTGTAGTTAATAAAATGATATGTAGTAAATACAAATATATAAAATAATGTCAAATATGAATTAATTAAATTATATATACTGTATGTGTGTGTGTGTGTGTGTGTGTGTGTGTGTGTGTGTGTGTGTGTGTGTGTGTGTGTGTGTGTGTGTGTGTGTGTGTGTGTGTGTCACAAAATAATAAATAAAATAAGTGACAACTAAACTATTAATGAATTACATAAATATTTTTAAATAAATAAAATAATTTATAAATTATTAGTCACAAAACATTTGATATAAGGAATCAATTTAAATAATAATAAGTTACTAAATGGTTATTTTATAATAGTTAAAATTATTTCAAAAGAAATAATAAATAGAATAATATACTGTACAGTGAAATTAGAAAAAAATGAAATAATTTATCATAAAATTAATCATGAATAAAAAATACAATGAAATAATAAACCATTAAATAAATTACCGTATAAATAAATCTTAAAAAATGATAAGTAGTAAACAAGAAAAGTAAAGTATTAAAGAAGTAATAGTTAAAAACAGAAAATTATAAACAAGATAAAAAAATAATGAAACAATAATTAATGACATTAAAAGCAAGAATAATGATAATAATAATGAATTAAGAAGTAATGAAAAGAAAAAAACAAAGGACAAAAAAATGTATATTAATGATATAATCCTGTACTGTAAAAATTAAAATTTTATATATGTATATACATATATATATATATATATATATATATATATATATATATATATATATATATATATATATATATATAAACACACACACACACAGTACAACATATACCACATCCCATGCCTTGCTGGTCTAGTCTGGTCAGAGGCAGCATCCTCAGTAAGGAAAACCAGACTGTCTTCTCCCTGACCAGCTCCTCCAGTGGGACCCTGAGACGTTCCCAGTCCAGCCTGGACTTCCTCCAGCTTGTCCTGAGTCAACCTGGGGGCCTGCTGCTGGCAGGACATGTCCAAACACCTCCCAGGGAGACGTCCAGGAGACGTCCTGATCAGATGCCTGAACCACCTCAACTGGCTCCTCTCGATGTGGAGGAGCAGTGGTTCTATTTGACTTTGAGGGCCCTGTTCCTTGAAGCATCATTTTACACAGATAAACACTGCAGAACCTAGGCATACGGTAAACTTTGAATAAAGTTTCTAGAAGGAAGAGTTTTAAAAGCAGGGTTCTGTCAGCAGCAGTTTTCAGCAGGATTTGAAGAGTTCTCCATTCATTTCAATACATTTATGGGTGTATTTTTTTGCGTATTACGTGACCATGATAACTCAGAATTCCAGTAAATATGATAGTACACGTCACATGACAGAGCCGGTTGTTTAGAGGTAGTACATGAGTGTGTTGCACTCTTCTGTTTGGGCGAGTTTAGAGGTGAAGAGGTTTGGTCCTGTCCCATTTTGAAAACATATTGGATAAATATTAGTAAAGAAATAAGTAAGGTAATGAAGATGGACCTTCATATTGACCATGAGTTTGTCATGTTAGGCAAAATGCCAAAACAGATCACAAGAATGGAGGATGAGTATCTTATAAGAATCTTGAGAATAACGGCTCTTAAACTTATAACAAAAAATTGGCTTCAGAAACTAAGTCCTGGAGTGGAGAAGTGGCGAGATTTAATGGAACAAGTCAAAGAAATGGAGCAGCTAACATATAAGATTAGAGGAAATCTTCAAATGAGACACAGACTGTGGGTTAAATGGGAGAGTTATATAAAAACTGAGGGTAACATATAATAAATAAGACATGAGGTGATGATGTAGCATCTGAATAAATAGAAGATAACAAGGGGGAGCGGAGATGGAGAAAGGAAGAAGAGGTTTAATTACTCTTGAAATAGATAGAATTGACATCAGGAGGAGTCAACTACCAAAAAGGGAAATACTTTATTTTATTTATTTTCTGTTAGTGTTATTATTACTTATATGTTTTGATTTAATTCTACATCAGGTGTTTATGAAATCATTAGGAGGGAGAAAACGGTATAAATGTATATTGTGTTTTAATTGTACTTGTTTTTTATTTTGTTTATTTATTTTTTGTAACTTCTGTTTATGTGTTTTGTATAACCACGGTGTGGCACATGATGGAAGGGGGAAAAAAGGGGAAAAATAAAAAGTTCCAAAAAAAAAGAATCACAAAAAGTCTGGTACTAAAATGGAACAACCCGATAATAATCAGTTTGTGTGTGATTAATTTTTATTTGAGAGGCAGATTCAGCTCAGATCATCACTGTGTGTGTGTGTGTGTGTGTGTGTGTGTGTGTGTGTGTGTGTGTGTGTGTGTGTGTGTGTGTGTGTGTGTGTGTGTGTGTATTCATCAGGATGAGTTCCTGACAGAGACCCAGCTGAGGCTCCAGACTGAGATCATCCATCGCTGCGACACCAACGCCAGACGCCTGACCACAGAACCCAGTGTGACCTCTGACCTGGTGTCAGAGCTGAACCTATCCTGAGGTCGGAAGAACTGAACCGGGTCCAGTACTGAAGTCAGAGGGTGATCATCATCTGATTGGACCCAACAGAACCTCGGCTCCGGAGCCTCCGGTTCCTCTTTGACCTGCTGATGTGATTTTAGTTTATTTTAATGGAAGCTGGACGATGGTCCTGTTCTGGACCATTTAGTCCATCTGGACAAATGTCCTCTCCTTCATGGATGAATTTAGATTCAGAATCAGATTTTTACAGGAATTTTTAGTTTTCATCAGGTTTAACTTTACTCCTCTCTGGAGTCATTAAAGACCAAATAATCCACTTTAAAAATACAAGTACTTTACCAACTAATATTCAGAAAATGTTTCAAAAGAGGATACATGCTGAAAGGAATTCATGTCTAGATTCAGAACCATAATCAAGGAACGTAGTATTTCTGTAAATGGTGTAAGACTGTGGAACGACCTCAGCAGAGAAATCAAAGAATCAAGGTCACTTCTCATATTTAGAAACCATATTAAATCAAGTGTGTTGAACAGTTATGAGACTATGGTCTATGATTAAATCTGAAAATGAGAAATAATTGTCTAAAATTGACTGTATTTCTGACAGTTTGAACTGTGTTACTAATTTCCTTTTGTTAATGGGGCAGAAATTATAAGGTCATTTATTTTATCTGCTCCTTTTCATTCAATTGTTTTGTGTTATGTACGTACTCTGTTGTTGTTGTTTTATTCTTTTTATTTTATTTTGAATGAAATAAATTTTATTATAAAAGAACACCTACAAAATGACTTTCATTCATATATTTAGCTTTTTAGAACTGGACATATATTTAACTCTTTAAATGTCAGTTTGATTAAATAATGCAAATATTTTTTACAAAATGAGTTATTTTTAATCAAACTAATTGAGTCTGGCAGGAGGATAATTATTTAAATCAGTCATTATGTCAAGGATTTAATGAAAATGATGAAAACTAATCAGCATCAGAGGTAATATTTAGATTTTTCTTGACATTTATAGGACTGATTTGTAAAAAAAAAAAAGCCTCCAAAATTAGTTTGATTAATAACTTTTGTTTCATAAATGACACGAATATTAAGTAATCAACAATTTAAGGGTTAAAATCCTCCAGATCACTGACAGCCTGGCTGATAGTTTAGGTTGTTTAACAGATAAATTATTAGTTTTCTAGCTGGAGGTGGAGATTCTGTCCTTAATGAATCAGAGGAGGGAGTTAAAGCAAGATGAATAAAAATCTTTCCTGAACTCTGTGTTTCTCTGGTTTTATTTGGGTTCTGTTTCTTGTTCAGAACCAGCTCCACCAGAACTTCCTGGTATTGGTTCTGATGGAACCGAGCCTGATAAAGCTCTGCTCTGACAGCTGGGTGGAGGATGAACTGCTGGGATCCTGGAAGCAACAAACAGGAAGAGGGATGGTTCTGGTCCAAACCCAACAAACCACAAAGTTCTGTTTGGAGCAGATCGGACTCAGAGTTCTGCTCGGCAGGTGAATGAGACCAGAACCGGAGACGGACTGCAGCTTGGACCTGATCCCAGCATGCACCTGGAGTTCTGCTGAGTTCTAACAGAGAGAATCAGGTCCTGATGGTCCATCGGTCAGAACCGGTCCTCCAGAACATCCACGAGTTTACTGGACCAGGACCAGACGTCCTCCATGATCCCTCCATCACAATACACACACACTGTCTATGTGTGTGTGTGTGTGTGTGTGTGTCCTACTGAATGTTCCTCCCTCTGATGACTTCCTGGCTGCTCCTCTCTTCCTCCCCCTCCTCCTCTTTCTCCCTTGTCAACACAATCCCTCCATCCATCCGTCGTGATGCGGGAGCCCGGCGGGGGCCGATTCGCTACTCGCAGCGTCCTCTGGGTGCTCTCCACACACACACACTTTGGGCAGCAGTGAAGACCTTTGATTTATTACTTTGCTTCTCCAGACTCACAGGTTGGCGTCAGATTCTCAGCAGGACCACAACAAACCAACTAGACTACACAAGAATACACAACCAGACCACACTAATGTAAATGTCCTGCATCTGTACGGCTCTTTTCTAAGTCATGGACTACAAAGCTCTTTACATTACAGTCATTCACACACTGATGGCAGTGAGCCACATTGTTGCCACAGAAGTAAAGTGACCAGACGCCACCAGACCCTCTGACCATCACCAGCAGGAGATGTCTTGCCCAAGGACACGTCAAAATCACCCAGCCAGAGCGGAGATTGAACTAAATCCTCTGTTGCAAGTCAAACCCTCTACCTAGTGAGCTACAGCCTCCAGTAGCAGCTACACAACACAGTTCAACCAGAGACAACACCTTAACTACTGTGTGTTTTCAGTCTTTATTTAAGATGGATTAAGTCCTTTGCAGCTGTAACCTGCAGAAGGCGGAGCCTGTAGAGGAGAGAGTGACCAGGTAGTGTTTTGTTTGTAAACTGATGGTAAATTTTTGGTAACTCAGAGGCTTTATCAGCCCTTGCTTCTAGATGGTGTTTATTAACTACACCACTAAAGAGTTACACTGCAAAAACTGAAGAAAAAAAAAACTTGTTTTTAGACAATTGAACTTATTTTGTCTGAAAAGAAAATATATTCTTACAACCATACTTGAAATAAGAAAATCTTCTTAAATATGGTCACATTTTCTAGATTTGAGCAAAAAAAATAAATTTCTGCCAATGGGGTGCTTATAGAGTGCTTATAGATTCCCTAAAAATAGCAAATTTTTCTGCATTTAGTGTAGCGCTTTACCGAAGCGTACAGCATTCAACTGAAAAAAAATAAAAGAGCTCTGTTTTTCCAAATTAACATGATAATTTTTACAAAGAAAATAAATAAAAACGGTTCTGTTTTTCTGACTTAACGGGATTATAATAGCCTAAATTGACCTTCTACCTTGTGGTCCGGAGTTCAGCTGAGAGTTTCAGCTGCACTCCACTAGGGTCTAGGATTGTTAGTAATTCCGATTGTTTCCTGTGTCACCACACAGCCAGACTGAATGCCTTTCAAATGCATCAACTTACAGGGAGTGCAGAATTATTAGGCAAATGAGTATTTTGACCACATCATCCTCTTTAAGCATGTTGTCTTACTCCAAGCTGTATAGGCTCAAAGCCTACTACCAATTAAGCATATCAGGTGATGTGCATCTCTGTAATGAGAAGGGGTGTGGTCTAATGACATCAACACCCTATATCAGGTGTGCATAATTATTAGGCAACTTCCTTTCCTTTGGCAAAATGGGTCAAAAGAAGGACTTGACAGGCTCAGAAAAGTAAAAATAGTGAGATATCTTGCAGAGGGATGCAGTACACTTAAAACTGCAAAGCTTCTGAAGCGTGATCATCGAACAATCAAGCGTTTCATTCAAAATAGTCAACAGGGTCGCAAGAAGCGTGTGGAAAAACCAAGGCGCAAAATAACTGCCCATGAACTGAGAAGAGTCAAGCGTGCAGCTGCCAAGATGCCACTTGCCACCAGTTTGGCCATATTTCAGAGCTGCAACATCACTGGAGTGCCCAAAAGCACAAGGTGTGCAATACTCAGAGACATGGCCAAGGTAAGAAAGGCTGAAAGACGACCACCACTGAACAAGACACACAAGCTGAAACGTCAGGACTGAGCCAAGAAATATCTCCAGACTGATTTTTCTAAGGTTTTATGGACTGATGAAATGAGAGTGAGTCTTGATGGGCCAGATGGATCGGCCCGTGGCTGGATTGGTAAAGGGCAGAGAGCTCCAGTCCGATTCGGATGCCAGCAAGGTGGAGGTGGAGTACTCGTTTGGGCTGGTATCATCAAAGATGAGCTTGTGGGGCCTTTTCGGGTTGAGGATGGAGTCGAGCTCAACTCCCAGTCCTACTGCCAGTTTCTGGAAGACACCTTCTTCAAGCAGTGGTACAGGAAGAAGTCTGCATCCTTCAAGAAAAACATGATTTTCATGCAGGACAATGCTCCATCACACGTGTCCAAGTACTCCACAGCGTGGCTGGCGAGAAAGGGTATAAAAGAAGGAAAACTAATGACATGGCCTCCTTGTTCACCTGATCTGAACCCCATTGAGAACCTGTGGTCCATCATCAAATGTGAGATTTACAAAGAGGGAAAACAGTACACCTCTCTGAACAGTGTCTGGGAGGCTGTGGTTGCTGCTGCACACAATGTTGATGGTGAACAGATCAAAACACTGACAGAATCCATGGATGGCAGGCTTTTGAGTGTCCTTGCAAAGAAAGGTGGCTATATTGGTCACTGATTTTTGTTTTTGAATGTCAGAAATGTATATTTCTGAATGTGGAGATGTTACATTGGTTTCACTGGTAAAAATAAATAATTGAAATGGGTATATATTTGTTTTTGTTAAGTTGCCTAATAATTATGCACACCTGATATAGGGTGTTGATGTCATTAGACCACACCCCTTCTCATTACAGAGATGCACATCACCTGATATGCTTAATTGGTAGTAGGCTTTGAGCCTATACAGCTTGGAGTAAGACAACATGCATAAAGAGGATGATGTGGTCAAAATACTCATTTGCCTAATAATTCTGTACACAGTGTATAACTGTGGAGCAATTTAGTCAACTGATCCTGGAGAATCAGCCACGTCCAGAAGATCTGATGGAATATGCGTCTGAACAGGTGCAATTCCCTCAGGTGTCTGCTCTGATCAACAAACTAATAATAAACCCATCTACATAGTTCAGAGGCAATATTATTTCACAGTTTCTAAATTCATAAGAAAGTACAAGTGACTTAAACTCAACAAATGGGACATGTCTGAGTAACTTTTAGCCTGCCACAGAACAGAGGGATTCTTTAGAGCCGTTTTTATTTATTTTTGTAAAAGTTTTCTTGTTAATTTAGAAAAACAGAGCTTTTTTATTTTTTCTGGGTAAATGCAATACGCTTCCATAGCATTTAGAATAATTTGCTCAAATCTTTTTAAAAATGGACCATATTTAAGAAGATTTAGCTTATTTCAAGTAGGGTTGTAAACTATTTTCTTTTCAAGCAAAAATAAGTTAAATGTCTAAAAACAAGGCTTTATTTTTACATTCTAAGAAATCAGTTTTTGCAGTGTACTTACTAAGGTTTGTTTCTATAGTGCCTTTCAAAATATAAATCAAAAGGTGCTTTAGAATCACAACAAGTGGGAATTATACACAGAAAGCTGACAATAGAAATATAATCAGGTAAAGAGACAACTAAGTGCATAACTAGGAGTTCATAGAAATCAGTTTAAAGAGATGAGTTTGAGCTGCTGAGTCACTGGTCTCAGGTTCACATAGAGTCCTGGAGTCGGGGGGGGGGGGGGGGGGGGGGGGGCACAGCAGCAAATGCTCAATCACACAAATGAAGAACAAAAATTCCCAAAACAAAAATGTGTTTTAAGAAAACAGATGCTGAAACAAGCTGCCATCTTGAGCAATGCTATTCTAGAAATCTTAGGAAAAGTTTAGAGCATCAGGTGTTTTAATCAGTCTCAGTTAAGATCTCCAACAAGTACATATTCACTTCTACTAAAAAAAAACAGTCAGTGCATGGCTCAGGGGCACAGGTAGACTTTTTAAAATCAAATCTTTAATCAAAACTTCTGGGTCTGGACCTTTGTAACTGGGTTATGTTTGTATTTTGTTATGATTACACAAAATGTGTTCTGTTCCTATAAGATTTTTATACCTGACATAGTTATCCTACATTTATGTGCAGGAAACCTCAGCTCTTTGGAGCTCAGAATTGATCAAATAACAACCCATGGCCACATCATTGGAGGGTAGACTAACACACATTACCTGATGTAGCATGAATTTAGTGCTACACTTTTAGCTTCAACCTTTTTCTGAGAGGATTCTGTAGGAAGCAGATTTTAACTTATCATGAGTTAAATTCACTATAACTGTAATTATTAATATAGTGATATTAATATATATATATCTGATTGTTAATAAGAACACATTATAATATTACTGTTAATAACACTCATGAAATCCATCAAATGGAAAAGCTTTAAGATCTGAAAATCATGCATTTCAACTCACCATGGTTTTAAGACTTAAATCATCAAGGTTAAAGACTGATTAACATTAATATCAATATGCGACTGGAGTTATAGTGAGGAATGCATTTAAAATCATTAAAGCACTTCTTCTGGGGAAAGAGGAGTTAGGAACAGAGCAGTTTGTTATGGCTGGCATTTGAGATGGAGGTCATACGCTGGAGTCGTTTCTGTAAACAAGATGTTAGAAGTGCAGAAGTTATCCTGCACAGAGTGAAGAGGGTGAAGGATTGTCACAGATGACCTTTGACCCACATGACATTGTTGACGTTACACTGATATCATAAGCAGTGAATAAACATGACAAATGTTTTAAAAGAACAATTACCTGTTAGCTAACCTCTACAGTTAGAACACTATGTTACCTTAAAGCTGCATTCAGGATGTATCAAAGTTTTATAAATGTTTCAAATGATAGTTCAGTTCTAAACTATGATATGGGTAGGGTTCCACAACATTGGTTATTCTTCCCTCCTTCCTCCCATGGACCCCTTTGAATTCACAATGACCGCCAAATTTTTTAAGCCAATACATTTTTGAGTTTCCGCATTGTCTGCTGTCAAAGTGCATGCACCTGTAAAGGTGGGGCGTGCACACCCAACGCTCCGTGTCTTCCTGTTTGTGGCCAGACCAGAAGAGAGTGGTCATGTGTAGCGGGTGTTACCAACACATGGATCTGCTAAACAGTTAGCCATTCCCCGGCTACTGAGGGCTACATCAACTTCAGAAAGAAAAACAAAGAAAAGTCCAGAGACTGAACTAGAAGAAAAACGCCTTCGTTTCGACGTAGTACCTCGTCAGCATACGTTGGCAACAGTGTTTCAGACAGTTCTGAGGGCGACCCGAAGATGGGACACCTCACAGATTTCCTGGTGCTGTTAGTCTTTTTTGAGCAAGCCATTATACAGTATATGTAAATTGATCACACAGACAGGTTTCAATTGTTAGTTTACCAGTTATGGTAACATCTGCACACTGGAGGTTTTCATTTTCAAACTTGATTCTTATGCAGTGGCATGTGTAATTTATTCGAAAAATTCATTTTTTTTTTTTTAATTTGGGGGGCCTTGGGGAGGCAGAAGATATTATGGAATTTAGAAAATCTTTTGCATGCTTACTACAGGACCCAAAAGGTAACTTTTGCTCACTAGGGGGTTTTCAATTTCAAACTTGCATTTTTTTCAACCCATCCTACTGTACGTCCTGCTGCAGCATAAACACCATAAACTAACCACTAGAGTTTAATCTCTGTTACCATGGTGATCTACTTTAACACAATAATGTAACAGTTAAGTTTAGTGGGTGGGTTCTCTCTGAAGATAAATGAGAGTGTGTGTGAGACAGAGAGATATAGTTTTGATCAGAGTTTCAAAGTAAAAGCTTTCTGTCATGGTCTGGTGACCCAGCTGCTCCAGTGTTGCTGTGTGAAGCAGGGGATCGTCCGGGATACTGCACTCAGAGCTCAGTGAGCTGCTGGCTCTCTGCTGGATAAAGATGATGCTGCTGCTGCGTCTCATTAGAGGGGAGGAGGAAGCCGACTGCTCCTCTTCCTCCTTCTAGTTGGCCTGCTTGTTGGAGTAACACATGGCTGCTCATTAGCTGAGGAAACTAGGAGTGAGGAAGAGGAGGGCACTGCTCCTGCAGGGCTCTCGTTGCTTCACCAACCTTCAGGAAACAGCCAATAGGAGAGGAGGAGGAGAGATGAGCTCCAAGTTTCTACAGAAACTTCAGTTTGTCTCAGCTGACATCAAAAACATCTCAGATCTGTAAAGAACACTGATTGAGACTCGTTGACAGGCTGCTAATGCCACAGGTTAAATTATCAATTAATTAATTAAAATCAATTAGGTTCAAAATATAAAGACTCAATTGGTACGGAGCCTACAAGTACTGTATGTCTCAAAAAGTTAGAATATTGTGATAAAGGCCAATATTTAGTGATACTTGTGTCAGAAGTGAAACTCATATAGATCCATCACACAGAGTTAAAGAGTTCAAGTCTTTATTTCTCATAGTTCTGATGATTATGGCTACAGGTGATGAAATCCCAAAGCTCAGTGTCTGACAAAATTAGAAAATTACATCAGATGAATAAAAAGGATATTTTAATCTGAAATGTCAGGCTGTCAGTCAATGTTTAGTTAGACCTCTTTCTGGAACATTTACTGTACTGGTCAGAAAATATAATTATGTTCTATGTGATGTAAAATTTCCCATACTTGACTGTCTCTTATTTTCTATGATTTAGATTTTTACCCATGTGTGAATCTGCATGCTTTGAATTTTCTGTCACTTTGCTGCTGGTGCACCTGAATTTCCCCAGCTTGTTGTTGCTTGGGGCCCCAGATGGTTGTTCGGGGCCACAGTGTGAGTGTTAGTGTGTGTGTGCATGTGCTTGTGTGTTCCTTCAACTTTAATCAATAAGCGATCTGAGCTTAGGGTAAATATTGACAGAGAAGAAAAATGTGGCGTCCTCCACAAAGGAGGACAGGATGATGTTTAGGAGTCCTGCTGAGACACCTCAGACGTTCCTAAGCAACAAAACCTGTGTGTCTGTGTGTGTGTGTGTGTGTGTGTGTGTGTGTGTGTGTGTGTGTGTGTGTGTGTGTATAAACGGTGAATAGCAGCAGTGATGTGGGTTTGGAGAGTTCTGGTCTTGATGGGAGGACCAGAGGTCTTCTGGTCTGTTTAAGTTACCTGGAGGACTCATCAACCTCATGGGTCACAGGTGGAGTTCGACCACTGAGCCAGAACTCTAGAACAGACCAGAAGAGACCTGAATCCTGCATCTTGTCCATCATGAGGACACCATGGTCTCTGTCCCACTGAGAGATGATAATCTAACAGTCTGAGACTGCCATCTAGTGGACAAACTTGGTACTGAACCATGGGATGGGAGACAGACTGATCTCAGACCTGCTGCAGAAAGAAACCAGACTCATTCAGCTTCAGTGAGTTCATAAAAACTTGCAGAGGAAAGTAGATCTGATACAGAAACCAGTAGAGTCCTCAGAGCAGGACGAGCTCTGGAGTCGGTCCTGATGCTGAGTCCATCAATCACAGCTCAGCTGTTTGGGTCTGAAACACTGAAAAAACTCATCAGAGTGGAAAAGACTTTATTTTATAAAGACATCAAACAATTTAAAGAACTTAAAAATATGTGTCTCTCTGACACATAGTCTCAAACACACACACACACTGACTAGACGCTGCTGTACCTGTTAGTGGCAAACAGGAAACCATGTGTTTCTGACAGGATGTGAGTCTGATTCCTGGCTGCTGATGATTTTATTTGGATTCAGCAGCTGACTGTCTAACACTCAGATGAAAATCCAGAGAGATGAGAATCTATTGCTGTTCAGAACATTTCTCCATCCTGGAAGTCTGCAGTTAAATCTGAGTTTCTAAGAAAGTTTCAAAATGAGATTCCTGCACACTCTCAGATGCATTATGGGTGATTTTTAGATCCAGAGCAGCTGACAGGAGCATGACAGTGCCACCATAATTCAACAGATCACAGATTATCACACAGAGAACACAGTGACTCCATCAGGTCTTCAGCAGGTCTCCAATAAGTCTCCATCAGGTCTTCAGCAGGTCTCCAATAAGTCTCCATCAGGTCTTCAGCAGGTCTCCAATAAGTCTCCATCAGGTCTTCAGCAGGTCTCCAATAAGTCTCCATCATGTCTCCA
This sequence comes from Callopanchax toddi, assembly GCA_006937965.1. Taxonomy (NCBI): domain Eukaryota; kingdom Metazoa; phylum Chordata; class Actinopteri; order Cyprinodontiformes; family Nothobranchiidae; genus Callopanchax; species Callopanchax toddi. The sequence goes on along the minus strand of SSNR01000311.1, from coordinate 243,754 downwards.
TCAGGTCTCCAATAAGTCTCCATCATATCTCCATCAGGTCTCCAATAAGTCTCCATCATATCTCCATCAGGTCTCCAATAAGTCTCCATCATATCTCCATCAGGTCTCCAATAAGTCTCCATCATGTCTCCATCAGGTCTCCACCAGGTCTCCACCAGGTCTGGACTCTTTACTTTGTGTAGGTCTTGAACAGAAACTCGGCCTGCAGAGACTAGAACAGGTCAGGAGGACTCAAACCAGAGATGTTTTCCAGAACTTCAGCAGCTGATCAGTACCAGGAAGTCCAGCGGGTTCACTGGTTGGGTTCTGCAGCATTCTATCAGACCCTGGGTCAGCGTGGGCATCACCTGCTGCAACAGGTAGCTCCGCATAGGGAGGGTCACCTCCCGCTGCAGTTGCTCCTCCTGCTGCATCGCCTGCTCCAAGCTCAGGGTCTGAGACACACACACACACACACACACACACACACACACACACACACAGGATTAATTCTGCTTCTGAGAACCTCCTCCTCCACCTCCTCCACCATCACCTACCCACTCCTCCCAATGTGCAACTCTTCTGGCCTCCTCCTCTCTCCTAATCGTCTCCTCATTCTTGCTCCTCATCTCCTCTGCCTCCTGAAGGTGGGGCCTGGACACTCTGGGAGGTCCAATTAGGTCCAGGATCTTCTTCTTCATCAGATCCTCCTGTTCCTCACTACCAGTGACCTCTGGAGCACAAACAAGATGACCTCATGATGACCCTAAGGGAACCAGCCACACCCCTCAGATTACCCAGGTTAGCCACACCCCTCAGATTACCCAGGCACAGAGGAGAGATTCCCAGCTCCTGAAAGTAGTTCACAGCCGTTTGTTCTACGGTGTTTTTCTCTCTGTAGGCAGTTAGCCGCCTCAGGAAGTCCTCTGGCTCGTAGTGCAGCTCCTGCACCAGGTGTTGGGGCAGGTTCATCACACGGTCTGTCAGGAAGGAGTCTGATGCGTCCAGACACAAAACAAACTCTGAACAGAAAAAAAATCAGTGTTTTGACTGAAGCTGTAAAACGTTTTGATCTAATGAGGATGGAGAGCAGAGACCTGGAAGGATCCTCCTGCTGGCTGGAGATATTCCATCTGGTTTATCTGAAAAGACCAGAAACCAACTCACCGTTCCTGTATGAGCTGTGTGTTTAATCCTGTACTCTACTACTGTAAAGCTGGAGATGTGTTGTTGTCTCACCACCAAACAGCTCTTGGGCTTGTTTATACGTGTTGGGGAAGCCATCGAGAACCAAGCCATGGTTTCTGCATGTGTTAGACATCAGATGATCTCTCAAGACCTTCATCTGCCCCTCTGAAACTTCTGGAAGACCAAACAGGAAGTACACCAGCTTAAGAGTCACCACCTGAGGGTCAACCTTACCAACATCCTGGGAAGAACTTTGTTAGAAGTACGAGAAGTCAGCTGGAAACAGACCAGAGTCCAGAAACGATTAATGAGTTAACCTGGAGAGAAACACTGGTTCTGCTAGTTATTCATCGGACAACACCCACCAGTGACTCCACGTGGGCGGAGCCTTTAAAAACAGGCTGTAGTCCTCTGACCGGAGCACTACTATGGTTAGCCAGACTGAGGGAGACACTGCTGTTGAATGGTGACAAGCAGCTGATTCTCAGGCATTCAAAACAACTCTTGCTGTAAAAAGTCACCAATAGTTTGTCACCGCTCAGCAGCAGTGTCTCTCTCAATCTGACTGTTGCTCCTGTTAGAGAAGTACTTCCTGTTTCTTGAAACCCCTCCAACTTTGACCCTGGTGGGTGTAGCTGTAGATAAATAACTGATGGAACGCCACTTTAAAATGACCCAAATGTCCCTTTAAAGATGAAGACAGAGTCCAAACCGGTGTCGTTCTCCCTGTGGTTCTTCAGGCTGATGCGCAGCTTCTGGGTCTCTGATGATGTGTTGTCCTCAGATTTATGCAGAACTTCTTCCTGCAGGAGCGACAAACACAGAGGTGAGCTGATGGTGAAAGCTACATGATATCCTGGGTTGTTGACGCGACGCTCACCAGTTGGATGATGGCCGTGGAGATGGCGTCCTTCAGCGTGACGTGGTGGAGTTGGTAGTCCTTACAGACCCATTTGGACAGCATGGTCTTTCCCACCGCAGGAGGACCCAGGACACACAGCCGGAGAGGCTGCAGAGGACACAACATGGCAGGGTGACCAAAAACACCATACAGGTTTAAATCTGCATCCAGTTCCCACCAGCAGGCCCCAGTTCTGCAGGTACTCCTCCACCACCAGCTGTATGTTCTCCACCAGACCAGACTCACACAACCAGCTGACAGACAACAGCTTCTTGACGTTAACTGCATTCAGCCTAAGGTTGACCTGCATGGAACTGACCTCCAGCATCTGTCAGGAAGAGACGGGGAACAATCTGACTTCTGGACCTGAACAGTTTTAGAATCAAGACATCAGCTAAAATTTGCTGGTTTCACATAGGAAAAGGAAAGGAAAAGGAAAAGGGGAAATTTGTGACCACATTCATATATACCTCAGAACAATGTAGTGGAATTAGTTCTCTGCATTTGACCTATCCCTGAGTAGCAGAGGGCAGCCAGTGGGATGGCGCCTAGGAGGCAGTTAGAGGTTCAGTATATTGCCATACTTTGACACATGGCCGAGCCGGGGTTTGAACCTCAGTCTCCCACATGGACAGCCTCTTATCCCCTGAGTCACGGTCACTAGTGATGCGCGGGTTGTCTTTTACCCTGCGGGGACCACGGGTTACCTGCGGGTCGGGTTGGGTCGGGTTAATAAATTTGTACCTTCAGTGCGGGGCGGTTTGGGGCGGGTTCAAATCAGCAGTTGCGTTATCGGAAAAATTTCCGTCCGTCCATCTTCCTCCGCTTATCCGAGGTCGGATCAGGAGGGTAACAGCCTGTCAGGCTTCCCTCTCCCCAGCCACCTTGGACAGCTCCTCCGGGGATCCGGCGCTCCCAGATCAGCTGAGAAATACATCCCTCCAGCCAAATTTTCCGTTATTGTGTGTGTGTGCGTGTGTGTGTGTGCGTGTGTGTGTGTGTGTGTGTGTGTGCTCACACACAGGCCCACGCTGACAGCGAGCGTCTGCAGCTGTAATGACAGGCTGAGAGACGTCCGTTTCTCACTCTGCGACCGCTGTGGCCTCATTTATAAAACTTATAAAATAAATATGTTTATAATTCATTGTATTTTATATAAAATTTATAAAACAAAAAAACCGTTTGGAAAGGGAGTCACTTTCTCCGCAAACTTTAGGATTTGTAAAAGAAAATGTGACAGAGAATTTATAGGCAACTGTGCAAACTTTGAACTTTGCATAAGCACATTTTAGAGATGGTAAAAAAAAACTTTTTTATTTTGGAGACAGTCAGACTAAATAAAAGGCTTTCAGTGAGTCAATATTATAACGTGTTTTAATGAAGCGGGTCAGGGCGGGTTCTGAAAATAGACGCAGCAATGCAGGGCGGTTTGGGGCGGGTCAGAAGTTTTCAAATGTGCAGGACCCGCGGGTCGATAAAAACCCTGACCCGCGCACCACTAACGGTCACCCTGTGCAGTATGCACAGCACTCACACGAGTTTGACCAGAATCTGGAGAGAAGACCACAGAGCAGGACGAACAGAATACAAAGACAACAGTTTCTTGGCCATGATTTCAATGCAGGATGTTTTTGTCAAGATTTGTCAGGAAGCCCTGGTCTCACTGCTGTTGATAGGGAGAAAGAAGAAACAAGCAGCAGCAAGGAGAGTGTGGTTCATCAGATTCTTAAAGCCAGAGAGGAACTTGGAGAGTTACGGCTTGTTCATAAGCTTCAGTTTGATGATCAGCTCAAGGTCTACCTCAGACTGAACAGGAATAGGGACGATAACTTCTTAAACTTGAATCAAACACCTCTGGGTACTGGGACACCACCAGGATCAGCCTCTCCTCCAGTTTGTCTTTGTTGATATGACTAATCTGATTTCAAGGTTCAACAACCTCCTCCAAGCTACCCTGAGGCTGAAGGGTGGAGTGTTCTCTTCAGCTTGAGAATACGTTCCTGCCTCAGGTGGAGGAGTTTAGTATCTCTGTGTCTTGTTCTCTAGTGATGGTAGGATGCAGTGTGAGTTTGACTGACAGATGGAGCTCTGTCTTCAGTAATGAGAGTGGTGATCCAGTCTGTCAAAAGGCAAATCTCTCATTCTACTGGTTCGTCTACGTTTCAACCCTCTTGTGGGCATCTGATGAGGATCCCAGATTTAAGCAGCCAAAGTGATCCTCTTCCGTAGGGTGGCCAGACTCAGCCTTAGAGACAAGGTGAGAAGCTTCATACATTTGAGGGGAGCATGGTGTAGAGCCACTACTCACCTTATTGAAAGCAGTCAAGGAGGTTTGGACATCTGATCAGGAGACTCCCTGAACGCCTCCTGCTGGAAGGATTATGTATCCTCTCTGGCCTGGGAACGCTTTAGGATCCAGGAAAAAGGAGGTCTGGGTTTCTCTCTTGGACCTGTTATTGCTGTGACCTCAAGTTGGATAAGTGAAAGAAAATGGATGGCCATAAAGAATTTGCTTGTGATTGGATGCATGGAGGTATCGTCACTGCATGCTGCACCCAAGCTGGCATATTTTTAACTAGACTTGCTGCACTCTGCTTGTAGCTCAGCTCACAGCTAAACAAGTACACATGAATCAGTTTGGATGTGGCGTGCTGTTCCCACCGCCTCCTATGTCAAACCAGCATAATCGAGCAGCAGGAGTCTTCTGAGAACTACAGGAACAACATACGCTCATGTCCTGCAGGAGGAGGAGATCCTCAACCGGTCTCCTCTGGACCTTTCCTGATCCCAGCGCTGAGGAGATGGCCTGGAGGAGAAATCCAGAACATCATTGATGACCCATTTGGCTATGAGCTTCTGATAAATCCTTCATCCCTGCTCACCTTCACAATGTCCTCCATGGTGTTGTTGGATGAGTCCACAGCCAGCACATAGTGGGGTTTGGGCTGATGTTGGATCAGACTCTGCACAATACTGCAACACACACACACACACACACACACACATCTTCACACAAAGGTTCTCAGGAGTCTGAACATCTGCTCACATCGTTCATCAGAGGAATCACCGGGCCAGGTCAGTGATGTGGATTGTTGGAACAATGTTCTTCCCGTCTCCAAACACGGATATTTCTTCTTCCTTTCCCAGCCATGAGTTCTACAGAACACACACACATTTGTAAACAACGTGAGCAGCCATAGGGGGTGCTGTTGGCCTGGTTGTGTGTGAAGAACAGAAACGGAGTCCATGTTATGGTCACCTTGAAGTAGTTACGGAAGATCTGCTCTCCCATCCCGTACTGAAATCCTGAGGCCACCACGTACGTGGAGAACAAGGCTCGGTTCTGAAAACAGAACCCAGCCACTTGATCACACACATCAGCTACACAAACAGACACAGAGAGACACAAAGAGACACGCAAACGTACGGTCTCTCCTAGTCGGACCACCCGTTTCTCCAGGTCCAAGTGCTGCGTGAAGCTGGGATGAGCTCTTCTTAGCCAAAACATCTCATCAGTGAACGGAAGCTCCGGATTGTTCTGTCACACACATACGCACACACACACACACACACACACACACACACACACACACACACACACACACACACACACACACACACACACACACACACACACACACACACACACACACATATCAATGTGTGTGTGTGTGAGCTGAGGATGAGGAGCTAAACTAAAGTCCACTAACTGGATCTAGGGGTCTGCTGGAGGCCATGGTCATCACTGTGGAAATGAGGATGAAGAGCTTCGGTCCAGAGAAATGGTCCATCTGAGCGTGAAGAGCTGAAGAAAACTACTGATTATAGATCAGTTCTGATCAGGACCAGAGTCCTGCAGGATCACCTGTTCGCTCACCTGTCACAGCCCAGGTAGCTTCCTCCACTTGCTCCGCCCCCTGATTGATGTCATAGATCACAACCTGACACTCCATCAACCTGGACAGCAGGTGGCCTCGGTCAGGATTCTGCTGAGATGGGAGAGGGTCAGCTGATCCATCAGAGCCCAGTTGATCCAACAGGAACCAGATCCATCAGGAACCAGAGGATCCACTAGAGACTAGATGATCCATCATTGACCAGCTGTTCCATCAGGAACTGAGCAACTTCCTCATTCCTTCTGGATTTTTTTTTTTTTTTAATGGCTTTTGTTTGTTGGTTTCTCAACATTAGGCCCGTTTCCACTATCGGAACTTCAGGGTAATTTTACCGGAACTTTGCGGCGCTCGAGTGTTTCCACTTCATCGGGCCTTTTCGAGAGGGCCGTCTTCAGGGACCAACAGAGTCCCTGATCAGGGGCAGGTACTCAGTTCGGCCCGATAGACTCGCTGAGTGGGAAATGTGGTTAACTCGTGCCGATTGGTTGTGGGATGAAGGAAAATTATCAAAGCAGACCGAGCCGAAGTAAATTACCTGTGTGTTGTTGTCGGAGCTTGCAAAACGGCAGATACATGCCGTGTCTACGAGGTTGGATTAGTTCGTCATCAAGTATACTCGTCCTTCTGTTCAGCACTCCCATCACGGTGTATAAAAACAGCAAAATATGCAGCAACCATCACTTCTTTGTCCATCGTTGATCTATTTATTATTCTCCACTTCCTTGTCTGTTGGCGCCTTTACGCTTGTCAGTGACGTCGATGCTGACGTCTTACAAAAGTTCCGGAAAGGTGGAGGCTGTAATGGAGACATGCCCACTGAGCGGAGTGAGCCAGCTGATTGTCCCGGTCAATTTCTCCCTCTAGGATTTACCCTGAAGTTCCGATAGTGGAAACGTGGCTATTATGGATATAATTTTTTACACTCTCAAAACGGAGGAGGGGACTCCGCGGCTGACTGAGACACGAGCTGCGGGGCTCGTAATGGATCGAATTGCGGGTTTACAACTTTGGATTAATGATGATTGGGTGCACGCTAATTGGAATCTGCACGGGCCTGGTTTATCGGAAAATAAAGGCCAGTTCACACGGCAGGATGTTTAACCCGGTTTTTGCCCCGATTCTCCTTCTCTGACAATCTTAAAGACGGGCCTGATCACTAAAGATAATCTTGTCAGATCATCCTCTCATGTGTGGTGGGTTAAGAGTGCTCTGGTCCGCTCGGAATGCCGTCAGAACCGCTCCGATCGCAAATCTGTGAAATCGAACATGTTGGATTGTCTAGACCCGATATCGCAGCGTGTGTGGTGTCCCCCGAGAATCTGCCTGTGGAGATTGATGTGTAGCCAATCAGAGCGAGTTGACAGCTGCTCGGATTATTAAACTGTCACAAGTTCAATGTCCTCACCTCGCCTTCCTCCCCTTCTCCGGGTCCGGGTCGCGGGGGCAGCCGGGCATCCCAGGCCATCCTCTCCCCGGCCAAGTCTGCCAGCTCCTCAGCTGGGACGCCCAGGCGTTCCTCTGTCAACCTGGAGATGTATTTCCTCCAGATTGGGTCGACCCGGGGGCCTCCTTGCCAGCAGGACATGCCCGAAACACCTCCCGTTCATTGTTTTTAATAAAAATAAAAGCTTTCACGTTTGTTTACTCCAAAGCCACGTTTGATCTTGTGAAGTTCTGCGAGATTTCACGTCTGATCTGGGAATGTTTGTGTAAAATTGGTTCATGTGTGATCACACCACACACTGTAGGATTAGAACGGTCAGTGTACGCGATTTTTAAAGGAAAATTTCTCACCACGTGTGTGGTCTCTTATGATTTAAAATCGGCCGACAATTTGAAAATCCTGCCGTGTGAACCGGCCTTTACAGGTGTGATTGACAGGATTCCTGTGCTTGGGGGGGAGGGGTTGATGCGTGCTTTGAACACTGAAACGCTCGCAAGGAATAAGTTGTCTTGTAGGACTGACTGGAAATGAACTCTGGCGTGGAGCAAATGACGCTCGATGTGTCGAACTACATGGATCAGGTGGGGATGGCCAGGAGTCGGAATCTGGAAAGGTTGGAGCCTGTGAAACAGACAGTAAAGTGGCTGAGATCTAATCTGGTAACCCTGAGGACTACAACCCCCACTCAACAGGATGAATGAAGCGGCCACTCGGGGCCCCTCCTTTTCTACGCTCTCAATCCTAATTTCTCCATCATCTCTGCTGGAAGTGAAGGATGGTCACATACTGAGTGTCCTTGGTCCTGGGTGAGCTCCTGATCCACCCAACCTCCCTGACATGTTTTTTCTTTCTTTTTTTTGGGTGGGGTGGGGGTGGGGTGTTGTGACTGTGTATATAATGCTACTTTCTACCCTTTTGTTAACTTTTCTTCTGCATCCATTTATTCCTTTTATTGTTTTGCCCAAATATTGAATTAGGTATGCCTAAATATTGTTCAGCCCAAGATTTTTGCTTTTTGCCCAAGCCAATGTCCCACATAATCTCATAATTTACTATGTAGATCCCCTGCTGGTACCCCAAAATCTTCGTTTTGTTTTCATTTTCAATGTTTTTCTATGTTTTGTTTATTATTTTATGTTGTAAAGAGCTTTGTGATGTAAATCTGTGAAAGGTATATAAACTTTACTTACTAGCAATCAGTTAGCAAGTAGCAATCAATTATGAATTAGCAATACACAAGCGATTAACTGGCAATGACTCTGCAATTAATAATCAATTATTCACACTTTTTTAATCCAGGAAGCAATCTGTAATTGATCAGGAAATTGATCAGTTAGTTCCTTACTCACAAAGTATTCCTCCTCCACATGGGGCCTGTCCTCATTGGTCCGATCAGTAACTGTTCCAACAATCTGGAAGCTTCTGATTCCACTCAGGTGAGTCTTGTCCTCTTTACCACCTGGACCTTCACGCAGCACCTGGAAAGGACCACAGCAGAGTTAGCGAGCAGCAAGCAGCCAGCACTTCCGGTCCGGGTCTAATGGAGTCCAGGGACCTTGGCGAAGTTTCTGGAGAAGAACGAGTTGATGTTGTTGAGGAAAATGCTCCTGGGTTTCTCTCTGACTTCCTCCATCACTCGGCTCTGAAGGGCTTCTGGTCACAACCACTCTGTTGGCGACGCGTTACCATGGAGTCCGCCCTCCGGAAGATCACATGACTAAACCATCGGAAGTGGGTCCGTTTTTCTGCTTTTATTTTGGTAGAAAAGGCCACGCCCCTGACCCTAACCTTATGCTAAATAGTTTTACTAGTCTGAAAGGATTTACACCACAATATATACATGATTCTAATGACTCATCATTTTAAATACCATAATACTTTTATCGGATTTAATTTTCTATAACTTAACACGTGACAAGTATGTTAATTAATGAGACATCAATTAATTTATGATTATGATTTTCCTATTTTTAAACATTTTTTTACGAAATATTTTTTTTAATTTTGAAAATACAATTTTATTCCATCCATTTAATAAAAATAATCATATAAAACATTGCATTCATTAAGATTAGATTTAAATAGGTGTCTGATCTGATCCAACTTGTAAAAAAAAGCAGCAGTAATTTAAGGTCACAAGGTCCAATCACATTGTGTGTGTGTGTAGAGGATGTTCTCCATCATGTTCTTCATTTTATGGATTGTCCTCCTTTGTCCAATCAGCTCTAGAGGCTCCAGAACAGACCCCGCCCTCTTTATCAGCTGATCTCTGGCTCTGATGCTGCTGCCTCAACAGATGACTGCAGATCAGATCACACTCTCCACAACAGACTGATAGAACATCTGGCTGCAAACACTGAAGGACCTCAGCTTCCTCCAGAAGTCCAGTCTGCTCCGTCCCTTCTTGTAAACAGCTTCACTGTGTCTCCAGTCCAGTCTGCTGTCCAGGTCAACACTCAGGTGTTTATATTCCTCCACTTCTTCTCCATGATAGACAAAGTGTTGGACGTATTCCTGCTTCTTCTAAAATCCACAATCATCTCCTTTGTTTGTTGACATTTAAGATGAGATGATTGTTTTCACCATTCCACAAAGTGGTCCACCAGGTCTCTGGACTCAGTCTCTTGTATCTCTCTGAACAACTGCTGAGTCATCAGAATGTTTCTGTAGATGACAGGACTCTGACTGGTACTGAAGGTCTGAGGTGTTCAGAGTAAACAGGAACAGTGAGAGTCCAGTTCCCTGTGGAGCTCCTGACCAGCTGGTCAGACACTCAACCCTTCAGTCTGACAACCTGAGGTCTGTTAGTCAGGTAGTCATTAATCCAGGTGGTTGTGGAGGATCCACCTCTGTCTTCTGGAGTTTCTGATTTAATAAATCAGAATGGATTGTATTAAATGCACTGAATACAAAAACAATCTACTATAAGCAAATACAAAGTCAAACAAATTGTTAGTTAATGAATTTATTTTCATCCAACACATTCAAACATATAAAATATGTTTTCCCTCATTTATATAAAATCATTTCAAAATAAAAGCTTGATGCCTGTTGTTCAGTAAAAAGCTGGAGGCCAAATCTCACCATCAGCTGGTTCCTTTGAGTCAAAACACTTTTGTTTTTTCAAAGGATTCAGACTTTGGCTCAATGAAGGCCAACACCTTTCATCTCACATTCACGAATCAGTAAAAATCAAACATTTCTAACCAATCAGTGCAGCTCAGGACATAGTGCAGCTTCTCAGGTTCTTCTTCTTTGGATTAGTGTGCAATGTTTCAGGGATCAGGATCCCTTTGGAGGTCAAACCAGATCCCACCTTTACTCTGCCAACACAGAGAAGTTATCAAACTGAGCCAATTCGAAGGAACGGGTTCCAATCGCGGCCCAGCCGTTCGTTGAGGATGACGTCGCGGCAACCTTCCACAGCTGGACTCCATCCAGTGTTCCAGATGCACTCTGACCCTACAGCAGGAAAAACAGGATTTATAAAGGTTCTGCAGATAAATTTACCCTAAAAATAAACGCATCAGAATTACAGATCAGCAACACTGTTCCTCAACTTGAGGAAAAAAAAAAAACTGATGAAAACTATAAACTAATTGCTGACATAAATGGGCGGAGCCAAAATGTTTGTTATGAACAGGCGCAGAGGTGACTACATTCTAAAGAGTCACAGTACCAATGTTTAGATCAGGTCCAGAACACGTAATGAATCAGCTGTTAGCACAGTTAGCAGTTAGCCAACAGCATCAGGAGCGTGTGAAAGCTCTTTACATCAAACAGCAGGAGCTTCTGCTTCAGGACAACAGGCTGAAGATTAAAGATCCAATCGTTTGGTTCTGATCAGTTGAGGAAAAGTTCAACCCTCAGCAGCCACAGCCAGTATGGCAAACTCTTGTATCATATAATCAACTAGAAATGACAGGTCATCTGTATTAATTGGTTTATCAGAATCATTTTACCACACTAGGACTTAGCTAGGTAAGAAGTTTGGTGTTAGTGTTTTATTTAGTAGACATTACCGGTGTATTTACGGAGATGTTATTCAGTTGTCTGACTTAATTTGATATCAAGTCCAGATCAGATTAACTGAAGCAAACAAGCCTTTTTTATTATTATTTAGTCATTTGTAATATTTTCAAACTTCGAGAGAAAAACTTTTGAGGAGTAGATCAAACTTCCTGTGTGACTCGTATCCTGTAGACTGATTCCAGTTCAGATCAGATGAAAACAAGTATCTGGTTCTTAAACATCTACATTTGCTGTGGCATTCAGGATCCAACACCTAGAGCTAATCAGAAGTGAGGGTTGTGCATATAATTAATAATACTAATGAGGAAACCTACTGTTTCAAGCAGACCTCTGACTCAGCAAACTTCTGCATCAGAGAATAGAAGCATCACAGCTTTTTTCTTTATAAAAATGACTCAATGCATTGATTTACACTAGAGAACACTGCAAAAGTTTTGTTTTTTTTAACAAGTAAACCACACCTTTAATGGCTCCTACGTTGCGATATATTTAGTTTCCAGCATGCAGAGAGCTGATTGGTTGGTTGTGATATGAAAACTAGTCCCACTCAGGGTTCTGGTCCATATTATCTACCCCTAACCAGAATCAACATCTTCTATTCAGTACCAGAACTTCTTACCTTTACAGTGAGCGATAAGTGGTACCACCCAAACGCTGCAGTATTGGACTTTCCCCTTGTCAGAACCGTCTTCCCAGCTGCAGACAGAATCATTAGTTAGAAACCTACAGAGGAGCTGCAGGTCTTTGATCTGGACCCGGTTCTGGACTGACCCAGATCAGTAGTAACTTTGAAGGTTCCGTCAGCTAAAACCCAGAAGAAGATTCCATTAGCGGCACGGACTGACTGTCCTCCTTTATCCACCCTCGCTGCTATGAACACGCCGCCAGTACCGTTGCTCTCCATCAGCACGTCACACGTGATCGTCACGTTCTGCCTGTAACACAATCATCTGCATGATACTCAGACCTGGACCCCACCGGGCCAGCAGCCACCAGAGCACGGTCTCACCACTGGTAGTCTCCGATCACGCTGATGGTCTGGTCGGCGTCAGCAGCCCAGGTGACCGGTCTCTCCGTCACCACCTGTCGAAGCGTGAAGATGTGAGGACCAGGATCCATCAAATTCCGGAAGTACTCAAACACACCGGTCTGGTCCGCGAAGTTCGGAGCCTCGGAGAATGGAGGGATTCCTGTTCAGAACCAACAGAACCTTCAGTAACAAACAATACATTTAGATTTTAATGTGGTGGATAGAAACCAGATCTTGGTTTATTTACTATACCCGATTTAACTATTTAATACTTTGACTTTATCTAGCAAAATCTTTTTGTACCAAAAATTCTGTTAGATTTGTTGGACCTTTCTGCAGCTTTTGACCCTGTTGATCACAGCACCTTAATGAACAGACTCCGTGACCTGGTGGGGATCTCTGGAACAGTTTTAGACTGGTTCAGATCGTACCTCTCAAACAGAAGTTTCAGTGTCCATATAAACAACATCATGTCAGATACTACAGATCTGTTCTGTGGAGTACCCCAAGGCTCTGTTCTGGGTCCACTCCTGTTTTTACTATATCTCCATCCTCTTGGACAGATCATTAGTAGATGTCACAATGTCTCCTACCTCCTTTATGCAGATGACATTCAGCTGTACTGCTCCTTCAAGGACTCAGAGTTCTACAAACTGTCTGAACTACTGGAGTGTCTGTCAGCCATTACTAACTGGTTAGAAAAGAACTTCCTTCACTTAAACCCTGAAAAGACTGAATGTCTGATTGTTGCCCCTGATAGGACGGTCCCTCTGATCAGTCAACATATTGGACATTTAAGTTCTGCTGTAAAGTCAAACCTGAGGATTCTGGGAGTTATTTTCAACCAATCAATGTCTCTTGAAGGTCACTCAAAACAGCTGGTCAGAAACTTTTTATCATCTGAGAAATATTTCCAAACTGAGAAAGTTGGTGTCAAAACCTGAACTGGAAATGGTTCTTCATGCTTTTATCTCCTCCCGTCTAGATTACTGTAACACACTTTTCACATGTTTGAACCAAAAAGCCCTTTATGGCCTTCAGCTGGTCCAGAACTCTGCAGCGAGGCTCCTCACTGGAGCAAACAGGAAAGATCACATCACTCCTATTCTGAGGTCTCTGCACTGGTTACCTGTTAAATGTAGAGTTCATTTTAAAATCCTGACTCTAACTTTCAGGGCCCTACATGGTCAAGCTCCTCTTTATGTTACTGAACTGATAAAGCCGTACGCTCCAACCCGAGTCCTCAGGTCCACAGACCAGAATCTCCTAACAGTTCCAAGGACCAGATTTAAAAGTCGAGGTGATCGCTCCTTCCAGTCTGTTGCACCGCGACTTTGGAATGACCTTCCTTTAGTTTTACGCTGTATAGACAGTCTGGACTCCTTTAAAAAGCAGTTGAAGACCCAATTATTTAAAACTGCTTTTAACTAAATCCTTTATGTTCTCATATTGATGTTTAACCATTTCTATTTGTACTTTGATTATTGTGTTTTACTGATATTTTTAATTTATTTTTATAGTCTTTTTTCTTGTCTAAGAAATTTTAATCTGTATGTTTATTTGTGTTTTTGTGAAGCACTTTGTGATTTATGTCTGTGAAAGGTGCTATTATATAAATAAACTTTACTTACTTCAAATCTATTAATATATCAATCATTACCTAACTCGTTCTACCTAACCCATTTCACCAGACATCCTCTGGCTGCAGCAGTAATCTGGACTTACGGACATTAAAGTCATCCTTGTAGGCTTTGGGGAAGCGGGCGGAGCTAGGTGGGTCAGGGTAGCTGCCCTTCTGACCCGTCCTGATGGTGGTCAGGGTGTAGACTTCATCTTCAGCCAGGGTCAGAGTAAACAACCCATTCACCAGCTGCAGAAAGGAGTTGGGTTTAGATGAGTCCAGACAGCTGTTGGGTCAGAATCTTTGGATTTTACCTTCAGAGGACTCAGCTTCTGGAAGAATGACGGGTTCTTGGTCTTGAAGTTGAACTGAGACCTCCAGACCTGAAGCTCCTGGATGGAGGCCTGAAGAAACAAACATCTTGTGTTAAACAGCTGCTGGTGTCAGCCGACCTGTAACAATCTCCGATGGACTCACCAAGGATCCTTTCAGCTGGAATGTTGCATTCTGGGCCATGACATTGAAGGGAGGAAGAGGAGGTCTGATGCAGATTGAGTGATCGTGAGTCTGTGGAGGAAATAACAGTTTCATGTCTTTTCACTCAACTGGGTCTAAACAGCTGATTCAACTCACCATGGTTTCTATGACGACAGTGAGGTTCCCCCTCCCATCAGTCAGCGCCACATAGCTTCCTCCCTGGTCCAGGTGACCCACAGTCCTCAGGTAGGTCCATCCAGGCTGAGTGAACTGGGTGCTGTGAGCTACAACCAGAACCACAAAGAATGTTACTACAGGATGACCTCCTCTGATGACCCAGGTATTGGTCCAGAACCACAGGATGAGCTCCTCTAATGGACCTGTGTCCTGATCTAGAACCACCCTGTACAAAGAACTGGTTTTGAGTCCTGGTCCATAACCAGAGGTTCGGTCAGAATGACTAAATTTTCCAGGTGTGTGAGATGCTTGGTTCTGTCCCTCTGGTTCTGGTTGGTTCTGTAAAACAGATCCTTGTAGGTGACTGGAGGTATTAGAAACCCAATTGGACCAGAACCTAATGTTTAACTCAATTCTGGTCCAACCCTGGACTCCTGAAGGACCAACAGACTCTGTGGATCCTTTACATGTTGACCGAGTAAACTTGAACCCAAACCTTCAGTCAAACAGAACCGTGTGGTACCATATTTAGAACCTGATACAGACCTGTGATCCAGATGGGAGAATCCACCACGTAGTTCCCGCTCCAGGGCTCCTCGGCTGTCATCAGCCCATCTCTGCCGAACGGCAGGTCCTCATAGTAACTGGCCACCAGGTTCCAGGAGATGGTTCTGCAGAACCAATAAAACAGTAGCTCAGACCCAGACTATACCTGTTGGTTCTGAAATCAGGCAACAGGAGTAACAAGAGCTCTGTCTGAACAGGACCTTGTTTCTTTTAATCAAGTCTGAACATAGAGTTGAGTGGTCTGATGCTCCACAGTGACATTTATTTCTCTTTCCTGCCTCTGGCCTGACTGTAAACTTTACCCACAAACGCAGCAGTTGTTAGAAAGTTGTTGATATAGAGCTGATTAGGGGTGGGACTAGAGAACCGGTTCCAACAGACTAATTCCATAGGAATTGTACACCTCCAACTTTATCAATCCTTCATGGCAACACTCTTGTTTACGGATTTCCCAAAAACCTAATGAGGTCACCTGGTTTAAACCAGCCGTTCTAGTGAAGTCACCTGGTTTAAACCAGCCGTTCTAGTGAAGTCACCTGGTTTAAACCAGCCGTTCTAGTGAAGTCACCTGGTTTAAACCAGCTGTTCTAGTGAAGTCACCTGGTTTAAACCAGCTGATCTAGTGAAGTCACCTGGTTTAAACCAGCTGTTCTAGTGAAGTCACCTGGTTTAAACCAGCCGTTCTAGTGAAGTCACCTGGTTTAAACCAGCCGTTCTAGTGAAGTCACCTGGTTTAAAGCAACTGTTCTAGTGAAGTCACCTGGTTTAAAGCAACTGTTCTAGTGAAGTCACCTGGTTTAAACCAGCCGTTCTAGTGAAGTCACCTGGTTTAAAGCAACTGTTCTAGTGAAGTCACCTGGTTTAAAGCAGCCGTTCTAGTGAAGTCACCTGGTTTAAACCAGCCGTTCTAGTGAAGTCACCTGGTTTAAACCAGCTGTTCTAGTGAAGTCACCTGGTTTAAACCAGCTGTTCTAGTGATGTCACCTGGTTTAAACCAGCTGTTCTAGTGAAGTCCCCTGGTTTAAAGCAACTGTTCTAGTGATGTCACCTGGTTTAAAGCAACTGTTCTAGTGAAGTCACCTGGTTTAAACCAGATGTTCTAGTGATGTCACCTGGTTTAAACCAGCTGTTCTAGTGAAGTCACCTGGTTTAAAGCAACTGTTCTAATGAAGTCACCTGGTTTAAAGCAGCCGTTCTAGTGAAGTCACCTGGTTTAAACCAGCTGTTCTAGTGATGTCACCTGGTTTAAACCAGCTGTTCTAGTGAAGTCACCTGGTTTAAACCAACTGTTCTAGTGAAGTCACCTGGTTTAAACCAGCCGTTCTAGTGAAGTCACCTGGTTTAAAGCAACTGTTCTAGTGAAGTCACCTGGTTTAAAGCAGCCGTTCTAGTGAAGTCACCTGGTTTAAACCAGCCGTTCTAGTGAAGTCCATCCATCCATCCATTTTCTGAAAACGCTTAGTCCTCCACAGAGGGTCGCGGGGGAGCTGGTGCCTATCTCCAGTGGTCAAGGGGCGAGAGGCGGGGGACACCCTGGACGGGTCGCCAGTCCATCGCAGTCTAGTGAAGTCACCTGGTTTAAACCAGCTGTTCTAGTGAAGTCACCTGGTTTAAAGCAACTGTTCTAGTGAAGTCACCTGGTTTAAAGCAGCCGTTCTAGTGAAGTCACCTGGTTTAAAGCAACTGTTCTAGTGAAGTCACCTGGTTTAAAGCAGCCGTTCTAGTGAAGTCACCTGGTTTAAAGCAACTGTTCTAGTGAAGTCACCTGGTTTAAACCAGCTGTTCTAGTGAAGTCACCTGGTTTAAAGCAGCCGTTCTAGTGAAGTCACCTGGTTTAAACCAGCTGTTCTAGTGATGTCACCTGGTTTAAACCAGCTGTTCTAGTGAAGTCACCTGGTTTAAACCAGCTGTTCTAGTGAAGTCACCTGGTTTAAAGCAACTGCTCTAATGAAGTCACCTGGTTTAAAGCAGCCGTTCTAGTGATGTCACTTGGTTTAAACCAGCCGTTCTAGTGAAGTCACCTGGTTTAAAGCAACTGTTCTAATGAAGTCACCTGGTTTAAAGCAGCCGTTCTAGTGATGTCACTTGGTTTAAAGCAGCCGTTCTAGTGATGTCACTTGGTTTAAACCAGCCGTTCTAGTGAAGTCACCTGGTTTAAACCAGCTGTTCTAGTGAAGTCACCTGGTTTAAACCAGCTGTTCTAGTGAAGTCACCTGGTTTCTAGGTTCTAGTATTTTAGTCCAAAAGATTTTATGAAATTAAAATTAATCAATAAACTTTTTCAGCCCTATATAGTTTACCACCACCGGTGTAAATGTGTGTGTGAATGAATAATGGAGTTTCTGTCAAAGCGCTTTGGGTGTCTAGAAAGGCGCTATATAAATCCAATATTATTATTATTATTATTATTAAACACCTGGCGCTATATAAATCCAATATTATTATTATTATTATTATTAAACACCTGGATGACCCAAGCTAAATTTTCTTAGGAACATCGGGATCCCGTCAGTTGTTTCCCACCACTTTAAAGCCTCGCTCATGAGTGTGTTCCTTACGAGGTCATGAATCCGTTGACATAGTTCTGGTTAAGGATGCGTGCCCAGCAGCCTGCCCCCACCTCATCGTTGAAGGTGCTATAGTCCTCCGATGACCACAGCTTCTTCTGTGTCTTCACAGCTTGCGACACAGTGTTTGTACCAGGGTAGTGAGCCCTGAGCCAGAACAAACCCAAAATCAGGAAAAACAAAGAAGAGGACTCAAACACAGAACCTCACTCAGCAGAAGAGTTTAGAAAAGAACTTCTTCACAGCATTCCAGAAAGACCACGCTCACAGGTTGGAGGTAACGTTAGTGCAACAGGAACAAGAAGTGGGATGCAGCCTACCCTATCACGTCTACAACGCTGCCAAGCTCTGGGTCGAGCAGCAGCGACATGGTAATGGGCTCCCACAGGTTGTCACTGGCTATGATCCTGACCCGGTCCAGACCGCTTTTATCCAGAGTGTAGCGCAGCAGCTGGCGGAGTCGGAAACGGAAAGAGCACACGTTCACACACCGTGCACGAATCAGGTGTTTGCTGCCAACATGGAAAATTCTTTAAATGGGACTAAAGCTGCTGAAACTGAAACTCTATGACTGATTCTGCTTCTGAGTCGATGTGACTCCTGAGCAGCAAACATTCTAAAGATTTTACATGAAAGCAGCAAAACGGGAGTTTCCTTCCACCCAGTTTATGAGTGATCAGGTATAGCACGGGTGTAGAGGTCGGGACTAGCGGTCAGTGACGAGGTCGGGAGTAGCGGTCAGTGACGAGGTCGGCCGTAGCGGTCAGTGACGAGGTCGGGAGTAGCGGTCAGTGACGAGGTCGGCCGTAGCGGTCAGTGACGAGGTCGGGAGTAGCGGTCAGTGACGAGGTCGGCCGTAGCGGTCAGTGACGAGGTCGGCCGTAGCGGTCAGTGACGAGGTCGGCCATAGCGGTCAGTGACGAGGTCGGGAGTAGCCGTCAGTGACGAGGTCGGCCATAGCGGTCAGTGACGAGGTCGGGAGTAGCGGTCAGTGACGAGGTCGGGAGTAGCGGTCAGTGACGAGGTCGGGAGTAGCCGTCAGATGATGGGCATTAGTTCATGAACAGTTGAGGAGAAGAACAGCCACAAACACTCAGTAGAGGAGGAGAATTTGGAGGAGGAAAATTTTTTCAAGCGATTCTGATTTGATGGAAGCATTTTTCACCAGAACATCAGGTGTAGCGACTTCCACCTGACCAATCAGGTTTTACTCACCCAATCACCTGAACAGAGCAGTTCAGCTCCGGATCATTGATCAGGGAATCGGCGATGCTCCAATCGCCGTCGGCTGCAATGATGCTGACATGAGTCAGACCCAGTTTATCCAGAACATTCCTCAGCACCTTGGTAACACACACAGGTTCTCAGAGGAACGCAGCAAAAACGTCTCAGCTCAACGTGAGTGGCTGTTCTTCTCCTCCAATCACAGAATCACACACACAAACCTTGATGTACTTGGCATCAAACGCCCTCTCGTTCCAGATCTGGTCAGAATAAAAGAAACGTTTAGTTTCATAAAGATCTTCTATGGAGCTATCATCTCTAGGAACTCATCTGTTAACGTTCTCCTAAAATCACTTCTAGCTTCCTGTTCCCACTAGATGTCTAAGCTACAACAGATATGTTAGACTATTAAAAACTGGATGCTAGGAAGTTTCTACAATTGATTCAAGACAAAACCTAAATCCTCCTGTGTGCTCTGTCTGGAAAAGCTTGTTCCTAAAGTCAGGGATTCCCTTGGTTGACTTACTTTGTTTACAGAACCATTTGTTAGGAATCTTGTTGTAACCTTTGACCCAGCTCTGGACCAGGATCAGGCTTACACTAAAACCAGGATCAGGTTTAAAATAGAACTAGGATCAGATTTACACTAGGACTAGGATCAGGTCTAATACCAAGATCAGGATCACACTAAAACAAGGATCAGGCTTAAACTAGAACCAGGATCAAGTTTAAGACCAGAACCAGGATCAGGACTAAGACCAGAACCAGGATCAGGACTAAGACCAGAACCAGGATCAGGACTAAGACCAGAACCAGGATCAGGTCTAAGACCGGAACCAGGATCAGGTCTAAGACCAGAACCAGGATCAGGTCTAAGACCAGAACCAGGATCAGGTTGCGTTTTTACACTGTGATCAGCAGGAGGTGATCAGGTGGTGTTGTAGTTTCTGTGGTCTCTGTGTGAAATAAAGACTGGATAGTTTTCGTGTCTGTAGGAAGGGTTAGGGTGGATAAAGGTGGACTCATGAGAGGGACCAGGACTCTACTCACCCCCACATACTGGATGTCCAGGTCATGGTACTGCTTGGCCCCCAGGATCCAGTTGACCACATAGGACACAGTGACATCAGGGTAGTCATAGGGCCAGTTCTTCCCCCGGCCCACCCAGCCAGGAAAGGCCCATGGTAGACCTTCAGACACACCAGGAGACCAACAGGTCAGGTTCCTATGGGGTTCTCAGAGTTCTGATGTGGTCACACCTCCTCCTGAAGAGGAGTTCCTCACCAATCAGGGTGATGTTGGGGTTCCTCTTTTTCGCCTCCTTCATCAGCCACCACTCATATCCTCGGAAGTAGTTCTCATCATTCTCGTAGTGCATGTGGGACGGCTCGGTTCCATCTGAAAAACCACCACAGGATAGGGTCTATCACAGGTTCTCAACTGGTGAGCCGTAGACCCGTTGGGTCTCCAGCCTGAGCTATAAAAATAATAAAAGTTACTTCATCAATTTATGATCCTCAACAGTAGGTGGTGATAGCACCCTGTCTAACCGACAGTCCACACATAGAAGACCTGCTGGGTTATACCAATAACAGAAGGCAGGTGTGACACTAGGAGACCAATTTCCCTACAGAGAACAAAAACCTTTGCTCAGCCTTTGATCTCGGAGTTGACTCATCTACTAAAAATAGAATCTACTTCATTTATTTGGGTCGTGGCTCATTATTAATGGTGAGTGCCAGGACTGGTAGAGAACCGCTGGTCTAACGGACCAGGTTCTTCACCGATGCGAACAGCTGAAAACAAAATCATCTGGAGACCTTTGGATGTTGACGATTATTCATTTATTTATAGTTAAAGAAATACTTTCCATTGAATAAAAAAAGCTCACATTTTTTTCTGTGAGAAGCAGATTCCAGAAAGTCACCTGGTACAAACATTCCAACTATTGACATTTTAATCATTCAGACCTCTGAGTCCTGTTTATTCAGGAGATCAGCTGATTGGTTACTCTAGAGGAATAAAAACCGGTCTCAGAGGTTGACGAGTCGGATCACCTGACAACAAGCTGCCAGTCATAAAGTTATGAGGAAGTGTTGATAAAAATATCACCTGTAGTTTGAGCGTCTCCTCCGATCTCCACCTTCAGAATGTGTAGAGACGCTCCGAAGTTCGGCTGCAAGGAAAAACAGAACTGAGAGCGTTTATGGGCCCACAAACAGATTCACAGATCAGGAAATATATCAAAATACTTCAATAATACTTCAAAATAAACCCTCAGAACACCTCATACTCATATTTATAATAAAACACAACCAGAACATGGCAGATCAGATCATCAGAACACACACACACTTCCTCAATTAAATGTGCTTTGGAAGGATGACTGACAGGCCTCTGGACCAATCACCTTGCTAAACCTTACTTTCATTAATGCATCAGTAAATAAAGCAGTAAATTCTTCTAATATCAGTGGTTCTGATCCAGTCCGGTCCACCGTCCTTCATGACCTGCTTCATCATACCTGGTTTACCTGAAACAGGTGGAACCTGAATCTGGTCTGGTGGAGCAGGAACCCACACAGAAAAAAAAATCATTCATAAAAATAAAAGCTCTACTTTACAACATTTCATTCAAATGATATAATTAAATACACATCTAAATACATTTAGAATCAAGTCTATAAAACAAAATTAAATCTATCTACCAGTAGAAACTTGTATGTAAACATGATGGATTTATTCTACCTGGATGAAAATTCAGACTGCTTTATACCAGAACCAAAATAAAAGCTGGGTGAAGACGTCCCAGAGTCCCTTTGATAATGAGATCATGTGATTCTAAAGCAGTGTGATGAAAGAAACCAGACAGGAAGTTAACCACTCACTCACTCTAACCATGAAAGGGACCCCGAGGCCTTCGATAAATCTTCTCACCCAGCTTTTATTTTGGTAGGCCACGTCTGTTTCACTGCAGTCTGATTTAACATGTTTGCCCACCTTATCAATACTTAGATTTAACTTACTTTGAGACTTTATATTATAGGGGATCTCATTACCAAGCTTTTATTTTGGTAAGCCACTTCTGTTTCACTGCAGTCTGATAGGTCAGACTAAATATTTAACCAGCATATTAATATTATTTATATCTCAACATTTAGATTCAACTTACTGAAACCTCAGACAGTGGATCTCCTATCCAGCTCTTAGCTAATAGTTTTATTTTACCATCCTATTATTATATAGATTTGAATCTAGAAATATTTTACTGTTTATTTTGAATCATTTAAACAATAAATAGTAATTTTCTAAATAAATTAAGTGTTTTTGTCATGAGGAACTAACTGTGGCTAACAGTAGTTATTCCTAAATATCTCACTTTATGTCCAGACACACCTCTATTCATATATACATCTACACATTCTACACACACCGGAACCGGAATGCGGTTCCGTTATCAGCTGCTGGGTTCGGTTCTAGCTCTGGTACCGGTTCCGCTCACCTTGAACAGGTAGTCCAGGATCTGGCTCCGGTACGGCTCCTCGTAGTTGACCAGTAACCGGGACGTGGCCTTAAAACAAGCAGACGGAGACCTTCAGAGACCCGGACAGGTTGAACCGAACCCGGTAGTAGAACCAGAACTCACCCCTCCGCCGCTCAGACCTCCGATACCGTCAAAGACTCTCCCCAGACCCCCGTCATCGGTCAGGACGTAGCTGAGACCGGAGGAGGCCCCGGTGGAGAGGAGGAGGAGGACAGCGGTCAGAGACACCGGACCGTTCATCTTTACGGCTGGAATACACCACCGCGCGCTGCCGCCGAACACTTATGTGAGCGCTCGTTGTTCTTGGGGTCACGTGACCACTCTGCTGAGTGGTCACGTGACTGTTCTGCTGAGCGGTCACGTGCAGACTGAGCGCTGTTTATTCAGCTTCAGAGGATTTGATGTTCCTGTAAAATACCAGGTTAAGATCCTCCTCCACGCCACGATGAGATCATAAATGATCAAGATTGAACCATTTATTCAATTTGATTGTTATCTTTGAAACTATCAGTACAAATGGAATCATACATATCAAATAACAAGGGTTGATCAACTTTTTAACCCATAAAATGCAAAGTGTTTGTCCTGATGCGACAGTGGTGTAAAAACAATAAATCTAGCCTGGAGGTGAAAGATCAGCTGCCTGCCTTCACATGTAGAAGGAGCATATTAGATTAGAGGCCTGCAGATGTTCTTTGTCCAGCGTCTCCAGTCCAGCTGGACTCGCAGGTGGCTGGAGACAATCCACCCCATCTCCTGGGATACAAATACACAAAAAGCTGTATCATAATACAGATACAGAGAGTTCAAAAGTCACAAAGAAGTGAAGATTTAATTTTTCCCTGAGAATAAAGTTTAAAAGTAAAAGTATTTATTGGAATAAAATCATCTCCAGGAGCCTGAGCTCCTCCTTCAGTATCTGACATGTTCACCTGATCACAGGTAGGCCAGCAGGTCAGAGGGGCACCTCCTGCTCCTTTAGGTGACCTGATGAACCTGATTCAACATTCAAGTTCATTTTTTATTGTTAGGTGCTCTCGTAGGGTTGTAAGACAAGACTAAAATAGATGTCACACATATGCACACACACACACACACACACACACACACCAACTGTAGTGCACCAACTGTCCCTCCTCAGATTCACTGACTGTGTGATCTGTTGTGTAGAAGCTGTTCTGGTGGTGGTGTTTTTGTGGCCCTGTATCGTTTGCCAGATGGGAGAAGCTTAAAGAGATGGTTAGCCGGATGGGTTGAGTCTTTTAGGATGTTTGTTGTTTTCTGAAGACAGCGAGCAGTGAAGATGTCATCCAGGGCAGGCAGGTGTGTGTTTGTCGTGACGACTCTGCAGGGCCTTCCTGTCAGCTGCTGAGCTGCTGCTGTACCACTCCAGGATGCTGTTGGTCAGGACACTCTGTCTAAAATGACACCAGCAGTTTTTGTGGCAGGTTGATCTTCCTGAGAGCTCTAGCTATCGTTGTACCTTTATTGTCAGAGATTTGGTGTTGTGAGGTCCATGTGAGGTCCACTACAGTGTTTGTGCCCAAGAACTTGAACAGTGACCCCCTCTCTACCTGCTCCCCATTTATTGTTAGTGACTGGTGGTCAACCTTTTTTCTTCTTGGGTCAATGATGAATTCTTTTAGCCTGGCAAGTGTTGTGTACAAGATCCTATATAATCACTTTTGGGTCACTGTTTATTGTATTAATCACCACACAGGTAAATCACTGTTTTATATGATGTTTAACCATTTTGATTAAGCTTTATTAGACACAATCATATAGTCATTTTGATCATCACAAATAGTTAGAAACATACACAGTAGAAGTATCTCTAAGCACTTAGTGCGCTGCACACAGAACAACAAGATGACCTTGCAGACACATAGTTTAGAGACTTAGAAAACTCACCCTCACCCACATGAGATAAGGCAGACACACAGAGAAGTTAACTCAGAGAAAGCAGGAAGAGAGGGTGCTGCTGACACACTGCAGGTAAATATAATTTCTTAGAACACACTCACATAATATTGACACTCTCTTAAGTATTTATATTAATATAACAACCTCACTGTCATAGTATTGGGACTTATGTAATAGAGAACAACAAATATACGGGTAGAACAGGATATTTGGGAATTTCAATCTAATCAGGTTTCGGTGTGAGAATTTACAGGAATGTCAGTCTAATCAGGTTTGGGTGTGAGGCTTTACAACAGGCCTGGGGGAGGAAGCTCCCCGGGGCCTTGCTGCAGAGGAAGATGCCATGGTAACAGATACATATCAGGGTGTGCTAGCATAGCTGACTGTCTGATTGTTAGCGGAGCCGAAATCCCTGTTATCATATCAATATTATCATAAAATGTAAAGCGACAGAAAGACCGCCTTTCGTCGCTAGGCTGACCTGTTTTATTGTTATCAAATG
Organism: Callopanchax toddi; assembly: GCA_006937965.1. Lineage (NCBI taxonomy): Eukaryota > Metazoa > Chordata > Actinopteri > Cyprinodontiformes > Nothobranchiidae > Callopanchax > Callopanchax toddi. Next base: position 218,683 of record SSNR01000311.1, on the reverse strand, counting down.
TATAAAATGTGCATCCTCTGAGGACTGCCCTCAGAGAGATTTTGGGACCTCTGGGGAACAGACTCTCTCTCCTTCTGCAGAAGTATATTAAACTGGTGTCTTTAACTATAACAAGCGTGATTTGTCTTCCTGAATAGCTTCAGACTTGTAGAACTGGGAAAAGGTGAACGAGGGGATTTCTTGACCTCTGCTCACTTCACAAGCCAGACTGCAGAGCAGATCTGACGGTCTAGTTTACTAGGCTAGATTTCTTTGGTTTTGTTGCTGTTCGGGGTCAGGGTCAGGTTATTAGCGTTGCACCAGTCTACCAGCTGCTGCACCTCTTCTCTGTACACTGACTAATTTCCTTGGCTGATTAGGCCCACAACGGTTGTATCATCAGCAAATGTAATGATAGTGTTGGTGTTGTAGGTGGGTTTACATGAGTGTACAGGGAGTACAGGAAAGGACTCAGGACGCAGCCTTGTGGGGCTCCTGTGCTGAGGGACAGGGAGGAGGAGCAGTGGGGGCCTATTTTAACAGACTGTGGTCTGTTTGTTTAAAAAGTCCTGTATCCAGTGGCAGATGTTGTGTTTGAGGCCAAGGTCAAACATGATAACGATTTCAGTATAAATAAAATCAGACTATAGGTGCAGATTAGACCTGTAACCTGTGAAGTTCCTGTTGAGAATTTACAGGTTTTTCTGCTAAAAGGTGAGAAATGAAAGTTCATATCCAACGGACTCGTTATTGCCAGACCTATTAAACGTACGCTGACTCAGCCTCACAGATTTAATGGAACCAACAGGAATTCAGTTCAACCAGTAAGTAACCATTAAGCTGCTGGTCTCTGGGAGATTCAGGCCTTCATGAGTCATTTGATAAGAAAATGCATCTATCAGATGGAGAAGTTTTCATCATCAGGAATGTGCTGATGACCACACACACACACACACACACACACACACACACACACACACACACACACACACACACATCGGACTCATCATCACCAATTTGACGACTTGAAGAATCTTCAGATAGTCTGACCTTAAAGTTGCTGAACATCAGGAGGTTCTGTAAAACTGTATGTAATACATTTCAATTCGTATTATTGTGGGAAACTATCTTTGTTTTAGTGATTTATTTTATTATTTGTAACATAAGTTTGGAATTATTCAGTTTATTTTCTCATCTTGGTCTTTTACTGTCTGGAGCAGCCGTACACACATTCCTCTCAGGTTAGTTCTGATTTCTGTTCAGTTTGGAGCAAACCCACACATTCAAGATACATCAGAAGAATCTGCTGCCACCTGGTGGATGACCAGAGGAACTCCTCCTCAGTCTGACAGACCTCACACTATCTTTTGTTTGTTTTTGTTTAAGCTCATTTAGTTTTTAAAATCATTTTTATTTCATTAGAATTTTTTTTTATTTTTACTTTAATCATAAAAAGTTGTATTTGTTTTATTTATTTAATTTTTAAAACATATTTCCTTGTATTTTTAATGTACCTTGATCTTTGATTTTGTATACATAATTCTTTATTTACCCTATGTCTAGCTTTTCCTGAGTAGAAGACTGAGTTATGAATTTATAAACTTTACATTATAATTAAAGACTTAGCATTGTCATGGTCTGTGTGTGTGTGTGCGCGCGCGCGTGTGCGTGTGTGTGTGTGTGTGTGCGCGCGCGTGCGTGTGTGTGTGTGTGTATTTTCTCTTGAGAGTGAGACCTCTTCTCGTGGCTCAGATCTTTGGGCGTGATTCTGCAGAGCACCTGTTGGTAATCTCCTCATCAGACTACGGGGATTTAAGGAGCTGCTGGAGGATGATGGCCTGATGATCGACCTTAGTGGTATAGTCAAGTCTCCAGAGTCTGTTTTCTAGCTTGTAGTCATACTAACTTTTCCTGTTGTGTAATAGTACTCACCTTTTGTTCTTTTTTTCCTTACCATCCTTGGACCTCCTGCGCTGCCCAGGTTGTGAGCCTTCGCTGGTTTCCAAGCCATCTCCGGACTCCTTCAAACTCACTGCTACAACCTCTTTTCCAACATCCCTTCAGCTCCACGCCCATCCTCAGCAGTTCTCTAGCTCTCCCGCCGAACACCTACCTGCTCTGCTCTACGTCTCACACGCTCTGCTCCAATCACATCAGGATCTCTACATCTCCAGCTCTCACACACTCCACCGGGATCTCCTGCCCTCTAAAGTTCTAAGAAAATCCAGTTACAATAAGACCATCTTCATCATTTCTCTCTCGAAATCACAGTTGTTCTCCACTTCATCTAACAGCTCCTTTGTCTTATAGATCCAGACGATTCTCCCCAGAGCTCAGATCCCTCCTCCTTTAATCGTCAATATTCTTAAAATAAATCCTTTAATTCTTTATCCTTGTTTATTGAGTTGATTCTGCATGTGGGTCAGGAAACTTGCCTCAAACATGACAAGCATTGTATCAGACCTGGTGCTATGGAGAGAAAACAGTCTCAATATATCTGTGCGTGTGTACTATTTGATTTGTAACTTGTGTTAACCTGTTTGTGTGTAACTTTGGGTAGTTGTAGCTGTACAACATGATTTGTAACCCGTAAATTACATTTTGTGTGTAACTTTGTGTACTTGTAAATGTGTCTTTAAATGCACACACAAATATCAACAAATCATAATTACAAAAAATATTTAAATACACACAAATAAAAATTACACAAACATTTAAATTCCACACACAGATTTCTTACCTTCAACCTCACAAATCTAATAATTACACCTACAAATAGTTAAATACATGTGTACAAATCACCTGTTACACACAGACAAAACTATTTACACACAAATCAGTTTACAAGTGCACAAAGGGTTTTGAGACTCCTTTCACGCTTCCGGGAGCTCCACAGATTCGTGCGTAAGTGGTGCGTTTAAATGCTGGTGGAAAGCTGGGTCATTTGATTTTCTTCAGAGTCTAGTGTCTTCCTTCAATACCTTTTGCCAGAGGGGCATAGATGTTTTTCTGTGTAATAAATAATATCTCAGCACACCTTAGTTCTAACATATATATCTTTATTTACTTGTTATTATTCTATAAATGTTTATATAGGCATATATATGCATGTATAAGCCGTATAAATGTATTTACACAGTTAAATAAAACGACCACTAGGTGGTGTAAAGGTCTGTTGGCTGATGAACACAGGCAGCCTCAGCCCTGAAGGCAGCCAGAGGCAGGAACACAGCGATGGCTGGGAATCGCGGTGGTCTCCTCTCTGAAGTCAGTACAAGTTACAGCTGCACTCTTTGCTAGCTGATTATAATCATACAGCCTGCCATGATTTTTAGATCATTGACCGTCCACCTCACGTTTCTCTGTTAGCAGGAGCTAATGTGCGCTGAGCTGAGCTAATTTAGCAGTTGGTAGCTTTTATTTAATCTTTGTATTTCGTGTCAGTACGGTTTAATTTGGCATTTTCTTGATCCATGAGAGTTAATGATCACCAAGCTAAGCTCTTTTTATTATGTAAATGGCAGCTTGTGTAGCCCTTAGCCACGATCAGGAAAGTAGGAAGCTATCCCACCAAGTCGAGTTTTGCTGTTCTGTCTTTAATGACAAAACCATTTAATGACCCATTTAAAAAAAAAAGTCAATCATACACACATGCTTACAGTAAAACAGTAAAATAGTAGCTTATAATGTAAACGAAAAAGTAATGGCATTGTTTCCCACTTCACTAACAAGTTAAACTTAATGCACTGTGAATTTGATGATGCTCACAGCCAAAATAGGTATAAAATATCAATACCAGAGGGGCAACCAGTTACTGATTTGGTACAATGTGATTTTTTTTTTTGTATAAAACGAGCTAATCTTGATGATTCAGTCACCAACTCCCCCCCCTCTCTCTCTCTCTCTCTCTCTCTCTCCCTCTCCAGAACAGCGACTTTGCTAAGAACCGGAAGACCTTCAAAATAAAAGCCTCCACAGAAAAGTCCTTTACATTATATTGTACTGATGTGAATAATAACAAGTAAATAAAGATATATATGTTAGAACTAAGGTGTGCTGAGATATTATTTATTACACAGAAAAACGTCTATGCCCCTCTGGCAAAAGGTATTGAAGGAAGACACTAGACTCTGAAGAAAATTCAAATGACCCAGCTTTCCACCAGCATTTAAACGCACCACTTACGCACGAATCTGTGGAGCTCCCGGAAGCGTGAAAGGAGTCTCAAAACCCTTTGTGCACTTGTAAACTGATTTGTGTGTAAATGTAGTTTTGTCTGTGTGTAACAGGTGATTTGTACACACGTATTTAACTATTTGTAGGTGTAATTATTAGATTTGTGAGGTTGAAGGTAAAAAATCTGTGTGTGGAATTTAAATGTTTGTGTAATTTTTATTTGTGTGTATTTAAATATTTTTTGTAATTATGATTTGTTGATATTTGTGTGTGCATTTAAAGACACATTTACAAGTACACAAAGTTACACACAAAATGTAATTTACGGGTTACAAATCATGTTGTACAGCTACAACTACCCAAAGTTACACACAAACAGGTTAACACAAGTTACAAATCAAATAGTACACACGCACAGATATATTGAGACTGTTTTCTCTCCATAGTTCTGGTCCAGTTCTAAAGAGCTGTCTGTTCTCTCTGCAGGGTTCTGAATATTTCTGAGTTAACAGGTTATTAAGGTCTTATTAACTGTAAATCATTATTCTTCGGAGACGGATCATCTTAAACAGATTTATGAGTGGCTCTGACACTCAGAGCTACATCTGTGTCTGATAAGGTACATTAATATTTATACATTATGTCATACCTGAGCAGGTGTGTACCTGTCTATTTACTTTATTTCAAACCATCATGTTTTACCACCCCAAAGCTTCCAAAATAAAAACTCTTCACACAAATTGTCACTCTCTTTCAGAAGAAACAAATTATGTTTCCTTTGACAAAAAACCCACAAGAAAAAAATCAACACCAAAAATCAACACAAAACATTCAGACTATTACAAACTGCAATAAACACAAGAACAAACCAGCTGTTTCTGATGTGTTGTGTTTCTGAAGTAGAATGTTTTCTATTTTACCTGTGGGTCACCATACGCCTGCTACAGCTGTGAGGTAGTTTGAGGTTTGTGAGGTGAACTTTGATCAAACACACAAAGCCAAAAAGAACAAAATAAATATGTGGCACCACCAGTGACATCACTCCAAATGGGTGGAGCCTCAATAAACTGGAATTTAAAACACCTCAGTCTAAAACGTCATAGGCTGTAGGCTAACTGTAGAGGTTAGCTGACAGGTAATATAGTGTTCTAACTGTAGAGGTTAGCTAACAGGTAATATAGTGTTCTAACTGTAGAGGTTAACTAACAGGTAATATAGTGTTCTAACTGTAGAGGTTAGCTAACAGGTAATATAGTGTTCTAACTAGAGGTTAGCTAACAGGTAATATAGTGTTCTAACTAGAGGTTAGCTAACAGGTAATATAGTGTTCTAACTGTAGAGGTTAGCTAACAGGTAATATAGTGTTCTAACTAGAGGTTAGCTAACAGGTAATATAGTGTTCTAACTGTAGAGGTTAGCTAACAGGTAATATAGTGTTCTAACTGTAGAGGTTAGCTAACAGGTAATATAGTGTTCTAACTGTAAAGGTTAGCTAAAAGGTAATATAGTGTTCTAACTACAGGTTAGCTAACAGGTAATATAGTGTTCTAACTGTAGAGGTTAACTAACAGGTCATATAGTGTTCTAACTAGAGGTTAGCTAACAGGTAATATAGTGTTCTAACTGTAGAGGTTAGCTAACAGGTAATATAGTGTTCTAACTGTAGAGGTTAGCTAACAGGTAATATAGTGTTCTAACTGTAGAGGTTAGCTAAAAGGTAATATAGTGTTCTAACTAGAGGTTAGCTAACAGGTAATATAGTGTTCTAACTGTAGAGGTTAGAAAAGTGTTCTAACTAGAGGTTAGCTAACAGGTAATATAGTGTTCTAACTGTAGAGGTTAGAAAAGTGTTCTAACTAGAGATTAGCTAACAGGTAATATAGTGTTTAAATAGAGGTTAGCTAACAGGTAATATAGTGTTCTAACTGTAGAGGTTAGCTAACAGGTAATATAGTGTTTTAACTGTAGAGGTTAGCTAACAGGTAATATAGTGTTCTAACTGTAGAGGTTAGAAAAGTGTTCTAACTGTAGAGGTTAGAAAAGTGTTCTAACTAGAGATTAGCTAACAGGTAATATAGTGTTCTAACTAGAGGTTAGCTAACAGGTAATATAGTGTTCTAACTGTAGAGGTTAGCTAACAGGTAATATAGTGTTCTAACTAGAGGTTTGCTAACAGGTAATATAGTTTTCTAACTGTAGAGGTTAGCTAACAGGTAATATAGTGTTCTAACTGTAGAGGTTAACTAACAGGTAATATAGAGTTCTAACTGTAGAGGTTAACTAACAGGTAATATAGAGTTCTAACTGTAGAGGTTAGCTAACAGGTAATATAGTCTTCTAACTAGAGGTTAGCTAACAGGTAATATAGTGTTCTAACTAGAGGTTAGAAAAGTGTTCTAACTAGAGGTTAGCTAACAGGTAATATAGCGTTCTAACTGTAGAGGTTAGCTAACAGGTAATATAGTGTTCTAACTGTAGAGGTTAGCTAACAGGTAATATAGTGTTCTAACTGTAGAGGTTAGAAAAGTGTTCTAACTGTAGAGGTTAGAAAAGTGTTCTAACTAGAGATTAACTAACAGGTAATATAGTGTTCTAACTAGAGGTTAGATAACAGGTAATATAGTGTTCTAACTGTAGAGGTTAGCTAACAGGTAATATAGAGTTCTAACTAGAAGTTAGCTAACAGGTAATATAGTGTTCTAACTGTAGAGGTTAGCTAACAGGTAATATAGTGTTCTAACTGTAGAGGTTAGAAAAGTGTTCTAACTGTAGAGGTTAGAAAAGTGTTCTAACTAGAGATTAGCTAACAGGTAATATAGTGTTCTAACTAGAGGTTAGCTAACAGGTAATATAGTGTTCTAACTGTAGAGGTTAGCTAACAGGTAATATAGTGTTCTAACTGTAGAGGTTAGCTAACAGGTAATATAGTGTTCTAACTAGAGGTTAGCTAACAGGTAATATAGTGTTCTAACTGTAGAGGTTAGCTAACAGGTAATATAGTGTTCTAACTAGAGGTTAGCTAACAGGTAATATAGTGTTCTAACTGTAGAGGTTAGAAAAGTGTTCTAACTAGAGGTTAGCTAACAGGTAATATAGTGTTCTAACTGTAGAGGTTAGCTAAAAGGTAATATAGTGTTCTAACTGTAGAGGTTAGCTAACAGGTAATATAGTGTTCTAACTGTAAAGGCTAGCTAACAGGTAATATAGAGTTCTAACTGTAGAGGTTAGGTAACAGGTAATATAGAGTTCTAATTGTAGAGGTTAGCTAACAGGTAATATAATGCTTTAACTGTAGAGGTTAGCTAACAGGTAATATAGTGTTCTAACTGTAGAGGTTAGAAAAGTGTTCTAACTGTAGAGGTTAGAAAAGTGTTCTAACTAGAGATTAGCTAACAGGTAATATAGTGTTCTAACTAGAGGTTAGCTAACAGGTAATATAGTGTTCTAACTGTAGAGGTTAGCTAACAGGTAATATAGTGTTCTAACTGTAGAGGTTAGCTAACAGGTAATATAGTGTTCTAACTGTAGAGGTTAGCTAACAGGTAATATAGTGTTCTAACATGAGGTTAGCTAACAGGTAATATAGAGTTCTAACTGTAGAGGTTAGCTAACAGGTTATATAGAGTTCTAACTGTAGAGGTTAGCTAACAGGTAATATAGAGTTCTAACTGTAGAGGTAAACTAACAGGAATATAGAGTTCTGATGTATCAGTGGGACTTTTTAAAATAAAAGTTGTTTTCAATTCCTGAAATTTAAATTTGTCACTCATCTGCAGCAGACGAGTGACAACTGAAGGAATGCCACTTCAGATGACCTTTTAACCTAAAGGCCATTTGTCCTCAGAGTAATGCATCAGATGTAAACTGTTGGCTTGTTTTGAAAAAGTGAAATTACACAAACTGTAGAGTGGGTTTACTGTGTGTGTGTGTGTGTGTGTGTGTGTGTGTGTGTGCGTGCGTGCGTGCGTGCGTGCGTGCGTGCGTGCGTGCGTGTGTGTCAGAGCTGAGCTAGTCCTGTAGTCCAGTTCTTCTATCAACATCTCCCATATGTTTAATAATAATTAATTGTCCTTGATTTTTTCCCCATATGGAATTTGTTTTTCTGCTCTTCACCCATCCTCATGTTTGAAGAGCTATGGACTTCAGCTTGGATGGCGTCCAGGGGGCAATTTGGGGTTCAGAATCTAGCCCAGCAATAGGTGGCCCAGGCTGGGGTTTGAGCCCTCGTCTTCTGGTCAGTGGTCAGCTGCTCTTCCCCTTCCCTACGGTCACCACAGACACTGTTGCCCTGCTTCTTACTGTAGGACACAATTGTTGGGCTTCCTTGAAGCCTTTATCTCGTGCTGGACCTCTGCCTTCAGTGTGTTCCTCCTCTGCTGCTCCATCACCTTCAGCGCCTTTGAAACTCTTTGCTTCTCTTTCTTAGAGACCCTCTTTGCTTTGTTCAGGATCTTCTTGGTGTAGTGGTTCCCATTGTTCTCCTCAATGATGGCATCAATCTTCTCCAAGAGCTTGTCTATCTGCCATTTGTCTTGGACTTCATTGTTGAAGACGTGGTACCTGTTGGAGAAGCCTTGGACGAGTTCCTCCAGCCTCTCGCTCTTTGAAATAAACTGTTCGATAGTTTGCTTCTTGAGTTTGTCTCCATGTGTGAAGAGCAGCAATGAATATCTGCTGAACTCCTCGCCAAACACATCCAGAATTATTTTAAATGTTTCTTCCTCCTCCTTGGTGAACCTGCCCAGCTTCAGGACCACCAGGAAGATGTGAGGTCCAGGAGCTGCCAGGGACATGCACGTTTTGATCTTCTTCAACACATCCTCTCCAGGAAAGTTGGTGTCAAACAGCCCCGGAGTGTCGACCACAACAACACCTCGGCCCTGAACTTCTCCATCCACCCTCTTACAGTCGATGGTCCAGGAAGTTGGACACACCTCCGACTGGAACACTTCTCTTCCCAGAATGGTGTTTCCAGAAGCGCTCTTCCCTCCTCCGGTCTTCCCTAGCAAAACCAGCCGAAGAGCATCATTGTCCTTCTCCTTCTCCTTACTCTTCTTCTTCTTCTTCTTCTTCTGAAATCCTGCAGAGAACAGACAGGAACATCTTTGGTGTCAGCTTCTGGTGCTTTTGCTGTTAATACAAGAAGTAAGATTGAACTCTACCTCCAGACTGAGCTCCAGTGCAGCAGACTGACTACTAAACTTCATGGTGAACCTGGTATCTCAGGCTATTGCTCTTGTTGAATAAAACCCCATAAACCAGTTTTCTTACAGAGTTCCCCAGGGCTTTGTGTTCAGATTCCAACATTTATAAACCATTCCTGCAATCGGTTTAGATTTATTTATGATGAAATCAAAATAAAGACTCAGTGACCAGGATGAAAATCAAAGTGTTACCGAATGAAACTCATCAGTTCAAATATGTTATGTCTTTATTCTGATTTTGCACATAGTAGCAGTAAATACCTGATTACAGAGGTGAGTTGAGGAAAGGTTTGGTTTAATGTCTTATTTTAGATCTAAACATTTACTTTTGATCATCTGCAGCCTTCACTTTCTTCTCATCTTTAAAAGACTTTTGAGGTAAATTTTATTAAAACAGACGACAGTTTGCTGTAACACACCATGATAGCAGAAAAAGAGAAAGCTGCTTCACTGAGCAGAGAGTCCCCCATGTTGGAAAAAACATGTAATCACAACTTCTCACAGGTCTTCAATCCACGAGGAACACCTCTTCATTTTCATGTAACTACAGAATGTTTTGGGGTTAGAAGAAACAGAATAATTGTTTCATTTTTTTAAATGAGAGTGAAGAAGCTGTCTTAAGTCTCGCATCCTGTTTTCACATCATTTCACCAAACAGGAAGTGATCAGAATCCTTCTGTCCGTCATGTTTCACTGCACATGGCAGCGGTCGTTGACCCGTATCACGATTGTTCCGACAGCAGCTCCAACAGCGGCTCCAGCAGCGATTCCAATCGCCGCTCCAATCGGACCTCCAGCACACCCCAACAGGCCTCCGATGGCAGCACCACAGGCCGTCGCCACGGCGATGGTCGGCGCTGCCAGGAACTCGTTGGACTTCTCGGCTCGATTTCGCGCTTCGTTCTGGTACCTCATGGTCAGCTTGTTCTCCTCTCTGCGGTACACACTTCCTGAGTACTTGGCTCTGAGCTGTTCTAGTTCCTTCTGCCTCTTTTCCTCCATCTCACTCAGGATCCGCTCCTTCTCCTTCTCAATGGCGACCTCTGCCTTCGCAAACATGTCGTTGGTGTAGTAGCTTCCACCGTTAGCCATGGTCATACTGTCAATCTTGTCCAGGAGCTGCCAGATTTGTTTAGGGTCCTTGATCTCGTTGTTGAAGACATGGTATCGGTTGTCACACTTCTTAAGGAGGGCCTTCAGTTCTGGGCTCTCTGCGATGTAGCTCTCAATGCTCCGATTCTTGAGCTGGTCGCCGTGAGTGAACAGAACCATGGTGTATCTTTCAGCATCTTCTCCAAAAGTGGTCTGAATCATCTTGACAGTGTCCTGCTCCTCCTTGGTGAACCTACCCAGCTGAAGGACCACTAGGAAGACGTGAGGACCCGGAGCAGACAGAGAGATGCACATCTTGATCCTGTTCAACACATCCTCCTGAGTGAAGTTGGTGTCGAACAGTCCTGGAGTGTCGATGACAGCCACACTCCGGCCCTCTATGACCCCCTTGGCTTTGTGACAATCAGACGTGAGTGAGGATGGAGACATGTCCGCCTCGAAGGCTTCCCTCCCCAGGATGGTGTTTCCTGTGGCACTCTTCCCCACTCCAGTCTTCCCAACCAGAACAATCCTCCTCTCATTTGGGTCGATGCCAGCCGTGAACCCTGTCAGACAGAAATAAACTGATCATCATTCAATGCTGCACCGTTTGGAGGGTGAACTGGAGGCTGAGAGCTGAACCTACCAGGATCCAGGTCAGTCTTCTCCATGAGAAAAACCAGAAAGGCTTTGGTATGGACTGATGATGTCACAAACAGGTCAAACATCATCATGTTTTTCACCTGACTGAAGCTAAAACGTTTCTATTGGTTTACAGACGATCACAACTCTTACTGACCCCTCCATGTCCAGCTCTGTGTTTCTAAAGGAGACCAGAGGGGACAAACCACACCTAGATGCTTAGTTCAACAGAAGAATCTTCTCCTCAGGTGAAGCGTGAACTCGCTCCACCTGTTCCCTTTCTTTCTGGATGCCAAACGATCCAGTTTGTGTTATTTTAACACGCCATCACATGTTTGTGTCTCAGGCATCCAGAGAACAGCTGATGAAATGTCCTGAGGTGTTAGTTAGCTAAAAACATTTGAGATTCATCCTTCCATCACAGAGCTGATGTGTTCTGGTTGGTTGGTTGTTTTTACTGCTGTTTGTAACTTTCTGTTTGACTCAACTATGAAAAACTTTGATAAATTCTTTTTGTTTTTAATGTGAAATGAAACAAAACATGAATTAAACTATAGAGATAAGTCATCACACTAAACTAGATTCATTCAGTTTAATCTAGACCAGATTTCATCTGATCCAGACTGGATCTTGTGGGACTTTAAAATAACTTCTAAACATTTTTAAAACGCTGTAATAACAGCTACGTTTGTCTAGTTTGTGGCATTCCTGTGGCTGCAGCAGCTGTTTAATCAGATTAGGATCTTCTCACCATCACAGAACCTTTAAAAGCTGAGTTCTGCTCAGACTGAGCTTTGGGCTGCATGGTAGTGCAGTTAGCACTGTTGCCTCACAGCAAGAAGGTCGCAGGTTTGAATCCCTAGTACAGGGTCCAGGACTCCCTTGTAAAAGAGATTCTGAAACTCAATGGGACTTTCCTGGTTCAATAACGGTTAATACATAGACGGACGGCAATCTGACCCAGGTGAACCTCTGAGGGTTTCAGGATCTGAACCAGGACAATCACACTGTTTACAGAAAACGTTGATTTATTAAACCACTCAGGTGTAACCCAACAAGTCTTCAATCAGATTAATGAGGTTTTGGTTGTTTTTATGGGAAACTACAGAAACATTTTAGTTTAGGTTAGTCCTGCTGTTATTTACTGATGTATTTGTTGTTTTAATGGGATCTGTTTGTTATTCTCTGTGTGCTTTTCTGGTGCTTTTTTTTTTTTTTTGCTGTTTCAACAGCTGTTTTGGTTTTTATGTATTTGATACTTTTTTTAGATCTTTTGTTTTTTGTGACAGTTTTGCCCTATTGGAAATGAATGTAATATCCTTTAACCGCTTGAAATCCTTTGTGCTTATGTTGCTCATTTCAGCAACTTTCCACATAGAAACGTCCTTCAGACTTTAAACAAGTCACAGTTTAATCCAGTGTTTTATATTGTTTACTGCCTTCATAAAATCACAGTTTCTGTTTTATGAAAGTTTAGAAGAGATCCAGATTTTCTCCCCTCTGATGATGTCATCACCTGACTAACGCTGAGGACATTTTTCAGATCTTATGAAAACAACTCATTTTCCTCCCACGCCCTTGCGTACAGTCACTTTGATTTAGGTTTTTTTCTTCTTACACTTCAGATCTTCAAACGATTCCTGATAACAGCTCAGATCAGATTCAGCTGTAGTTCCATTGATGCCCCATTAGAAATGAATGTAGAATCCTTCAGCTGCTTCAAATTATCCTAACTTTTTGCTCTTCATCTTATTTCCTGTTGTTCAACTTATTTTCAGAACAACCACTGTTTAAAGGGCTTTTTAAAACTTCTTCTAAACTGTTAAAATAAATCAGCTAGTGATAACATTTCAGCTTCAACTCAGGTCTTCAGCAGTTCTCAGCTAATCCATTGAGCATTCAGCACTCATACATTTATGCAACTTTTTAAAATAAACCTTTTATTATTGAGTCAAATTTAATGAGGGCTAGTTATAAAACTGATCAGAGGAAACCTGCGTCATCATGCTGAACTCTGAAAACATTTCATCTCTTTCTAGATAAAAAAAAAACTTAGATGTGAAACAGAAGCAGAGAACCAGACTGGGAGCTGGGGAACTGGTTAGTTCTGTTTGTTACAACACGCTGCCCAGTTATTAGTTACAACACGCTAACCGGTTAGTGCTGTTATGTTTATGTATTTGACAGATGCTTTTATCTAAAGTGGCTTAAAAATAAGATAACAAAGAGGTTAGCATTGAAGCTAACAACAAACTACTTAGAGGGACGAGCAGAAGTCAGGCTCTGCCAGAGGTCACAGGGGTCACATTGTGAGAAAACAATACAAGCAGAGAGGGAGGTGCACAAAGAGTGTAGGGGGAGGGAGGCACAGGTTAGGAGCTAGTCTAGAAGATGTTCTCTGAAGAGCTGGGTCTTCAGGAGGTTCTTGAAGATGGACAGGGACGCCCCTGTTCTGGTAGCTTGGTAGGTCATTACATCATCATGGAACGACACATGAGAAGAGTCTGGACTGTCCCAGCGTGGTGTAGCTCTGCTAGCTGACAGTCCTTTGATGACCGGAGTGACCGAGCCGTGACGTAAGCCTTAGCAAGAGGATTCAAGTAGATGGGAGCCGTTCCTTTCAGGACTTTGTATGCTAGCAACTTGAATTGTTAGTTAGTAACAAACTAACAGGTTATAGTTATAACTAGGGGTGCACATAAGGGGTGCTGGTGGTGCTGACAGTGCAGTCGGTGCAGAGTGTCTGCAGCTGTATGAGCACTCCTTCACAGCGTCCTGCAATGGGAAGTGATGCTTCCAACACGCCGCTCAGCACACGCTGCAGCATGTCAGTTTATGTGATGATCACGAGTTGCACGATTGATGTCACGATGTAACACACTAGTGTGAAGGAACCTTGTAGCAGAAAGATCTGGTGGCATTAATCACATTTACATACTTGTGCAACTGTTATAACACTAACAGGTTATTAGTTATAACCAATATTAAATATTAGTTATAACCATTGATCCCAACAGCAGTCAGACTATAACACATCATAATGTCATGAGCAATGTATGTGGTTTAATGTTGTAAATAGTACCTATTCTCTTGTTTTTCTATTCGTCTGCTGTGTCACTATGACACAACACCTGGATGAGTTTCTGTTTCACCTGCAGGGGGCGGAGCTTGTTGAATTGAATAACAACACTGATTTAGCCCTTCATGTCTTGCTGCAGCAGCTCCATTCATCCAGAAACCTTTTGTTTACCTTTACTTTGGTTTCATGGCTCTTATAAAGCAGCAGAGGCTGAGGGCTGATACCAGGGGCCACAAATCATTATTATAATAAACAACAAGCATGTAAAACAATCATATTTAACCCTTTAAATGATGAAATATATTTAAATGTAATAGTAGCTACAGTATAACCATTATGTTTTATTGATATTTATTAAAAGAAAGGTTTTCTGATATTTTACTTTCATTTTATATTTATTTAGTTTAGTTTACTAATTTAAGGATCTGTATATTTAAGCTTTAATATTTCAGTAGTTGTTTTTTTTATTGATTTTTTTGTCTCATATTTTGAATGTTGGTACTTTTACATTTAAAAATTCTGTTTTCTGTTTTATCTTTATGTTACAAATGTTTAAAACTGATTTTATTTAATTACTTTGTTAACTTGTTTAAATGTTTTTACATAATAACATTCAAATTTTAAAAAATGTATTTTGTAATTGATATTATTTAGGTATTCTTTTCTTTTTTGAATGCTTGTATCTTTTAGATTTCAGTTTATTCTTTTAGTCATATTTTAAAGATAAATCAATTATTTAGTTAACTTTTAAAACTTTTGTACATTTTAAGCTTTACATTTCTTTTTTTTAATTTACTTTATTTAGTTATTAAGTTTCCTTTTTTGAATATTTGTGCTTTTTACCCTAAAACTAATTTATATATTTAAAAAGTTTGTTCTTTACTCGTTAGAACTTTTTAGTACAAGTCTCAGGTTAAGGCTGCAAACCAAATCTAAAGTCATTAAATACTGTATATCACCTGCTCTATGAAGGTTAAATACAAACAAGATGTTCAGTAAAGCTTGATATTAAAGTGTCTCTTATCTCTGATTACACTTTAAAAACACCCTGGATCAGATTGGTTGACTGTTTGCTGGTTTCTATAAACTAAATGTTCATAACAGACCAGGATCTGATCTTTCATCACGCTGCTGGATTCAGTCAGGTTTTAAGAATGGAGCTCATAGTAAACGTCAGTGAAGGTTTGAAGGGTTGTTTTTTTTTTGCCAGGAAAGACTCAAACTTTAAATTAAACTGAAACTCCATCATTCAAAATGATTCAAATGGAACTACATTTTTTAACCTCAAGTGTTTATCAGCAACCTAATGAAGAACTGAACTCATCCATCCTGAGGACCTGGTTTCACCTCCAGTTCTCTGGTCCCCCATCCTGCAGGTTTTAGATGTTTCTCTGTTCCTGATCTGACTCAGTTGGTCTCAAAAGGTTTCAGCAAAACCTGAAGGGAGTTTTCAACTTTTGAATCAGCTATGATGGGTCAGAGAAACGTAAGGACCAGAGCAAGAACTAGGACCTGGATCTGGATTTTAATAAACAGACCTCCTGCTGACCTTTGACCTAAAGACCTGAGTTTTGGACCAGGTGTTTCTTACCTGGGTAGCTGGCTCCATACATGATGGACCTCCTCAGATGATCCTGCTGTAGAGACTCTGATTACACCTGTGCTGTTTACCACCTGGGTGTTGTCTCTGTCAGTCAGAACCTGCTCCCAACCCGGACCGGTTCATCTGAGCTCCGCCTCCTGGGTCTGAAACCAGGATGGGATCAGAAAGAGAAACATTCCCCCCTCATTCTGGAAAATCAGGTCTGATAGGCCTGGGGTGGGGATCCAGGTCTAGGTCCGTGTTTGGACATACCTGGATTATATATATATAATTTACATTATAAAAAATAATATTTACATAATAATTGTGTAAAACTTTTTATTCTAACATTTCAATAATTTTAGAAGTGTTATTTTATGAGTTAATGTTTCATTTAGTGAAGATGACTAAAAGCTGCTCCACTAACCAGTTTAACAGGTTAACAACCCATCATTTATTTATCAGGTTAGTTTTAACAGATCAGTGTTTGAAACTTGTTATTGATCAATTAAATCATTGTTTAAACTGGTTTTTCCTCATCAGGAGGATCATCTGGTCCCTGCTGACCTTCTGTTCTGGTCTGGACTCTGGACTGATACAGCGCCAGCTCCTGGGTTTGTGACACAGTTGGGTTTGGTCTAGTCTGGTGTAGGGTTTGTGTTCTTTCACCCAGCTGACATTCTGACACGTTCCGTTTTATTTATTGAGTTCTGTTCAGTATTTTCCCTCTGCCACTTGTTTCAGCTCAGGTCAGCCTGGGTCGGCCCAGTTTAGCCTGGGTCAGCCCAGTTTAGCCTGGGTCAGCCCGGTTTATCCTGGGTCAGCCCGGTTTAGCCTGGGTCAGCCCGGTTTATCCTGGGTCAGCCCGATTCAGCCTGGGTCAGCCCGGTTTAGCCTGGGTCAGCCCGGTTTATCCTGGGTCAGCCCAGTTCAGCCTGGGTCAGCCCGGTTCAGCCTGGGTCAGCCCGGTTCAGCCTGGGTCAGCCCGGTTCAGCCTGGGCCAGCCCAGTTTAGCCTGGGTCAGCCCGGTTTAGCCTGGGTCAGCCCGGTTTAGCCTGGGTCAGCCCGGTTTAGCCTGGGTCAGCCCGGTTTAGCCTGGGTCAGCCCGGTTTAGCCTGGGTCAGCCCGGTGAACTGTGTCATCCTGATATGAGCAATCAGAATTTAGGGCAGCTGAACTCACATTCAGAAGTACAGACACAATATCGCAATATCTTGAAGATGACACAGAACAGAGTCCACAGATAGAGGGCCCTTAAATGACCACACAAAGGCCCTCACCATAGCAACCACAGATTAGAACACCAGGCCACAGAGGAATGTCACAGAACTCTGATCTAAAACAGAAACAACAGGATAATTTGTGCACCAGCTCGCATCTGGCCCCAAGGCCTTGAGGCTCAGGACAGATCAGCAGAGGCAGGACACAGATAAGGACACCTGCAGTAATCACCAGGATATAAGACACGGCAGACACTTCTTGGGACACTGAGAGGAGAACAGAGGTCTTATACTTAAATAAACAGCTTAAACTTTGGAAATGTGTCCTCCTCTTTTCTCTCACATTCAGCAAACCCATTTCAATCCCAAACAGAAACATGCAGAGAAACCAGCTGGACTTGTCAGTCTCCTGTTATGAAGGAGGATCCAAAATAAGAAGGAATGTGGCAGAAAACTAAACTAAAGATACTTAATTGAATAAACCAAGGCAGACATGGCAGTAACCATAACAAAACTAAACCTAAACTACAGAAACCATGAGAGCACTGGGAGAGGACTGGATGCAGAGCTGCTGAGTGGGTTGAGTGGGATGATTCACTGTGGAACTGCTGTGACACAGGAAGCAAAGCTAAACTAAGAACCCCTGGGCAGAGTCACTCTGATTTATGATTATTAATAAAAATTATTAAATGAGTTCAAGTGACCTAAAATCCATAATGATAATAATTATTTTAGTTATTATATATGATTAATTATATTTTTATTGCAGTGGTGTTGACCTGTTTTAGCCGATTCAAGCTGAATATTTTGTTTTTATTCATCTTTGTTTTATTTGTTACTATTTGCATTAATGTCTTGTCTTTGTTGACATGGTGACCTTTAACCCCTAAGATCCTTATTGGTTCTAAAGACCGGTTCACAATCTTAATATAAAATTTAGTAAAATATTTAACTTTCTGAATCAAGTCTATTTTTTTCCAAACACAGCATACGGATTTTCATGAAGTTAAAGGTGATATAGGTAATTTGGTAAACAATGTAGCTTAAAATGTTTTTCTTCAGGCCTCTTAACAACGTTCTAACATAATATAGCTCTAAATATATTGTGGCAATTTAAAAAAAAGAAATCAATAAAGTGGTTCCCTCGCAGTTTTCTAAAAACCTCATATGTTTCGGACCTAAAGCAACTATTGGACAATCCGGCTGTCTGTCTCGCTGAAGCTCCTCACTGCATGGATCCTCCATTAATGCGTGCTGGAGCTTTTTAAAGCAGAACATCCAGGAAGTGAGAGAAAGACAGAAACAGCCAGCTGTTAGCGCTTCAATTTAAGGAAAAAATACCAGAGTCCCAAAAAGATTAAAACACCTTTTCAGCTAGCAGAAAACAAAAAACGTTTGGAGGTAAAAAGAGGAAAAACCTGGGGGAACTTTAGAATAGCGTTTCAACGGCTGGTGCTTTGCATTCTGTTACTGTGGCAATGTGTGGCCCCTGTCAGGTTTGGGAGGTTTAATAAGGATCCAGGCGCAGATGTAGACTCAAAAACAGACTTTTATTGAAGGCAGGGAGACGAGGAACACAAACCAGGGCTGGGGACATGAAGACAAAGATCCGACAAACACAGACGAGACAGGCACACTAATATACTGGGGAGGTGACGACAGGACGAGACACAGGTGGCAGGATGACAATTGGATTCACCTGTGGGAGACAAAAGGCAGAGGGTTAGACAAAGCACAAGACAGGACACTAGAGGGAGACATATGACAGCCCCATGTCCGGAGGAGACATGGCATAAGGATTATACCTGACGGGAGGGGTGAGAGCTCTAAGACATGTTTGTGTAAAATAGCTAGCTGAACCTAGCTTGTTTGAAGATTACACAGTGCAGCTTTAAAGAAATGACATGCGCCAGACAGGAAGTGAGACATGAGCCAGCGAGGCGCATCCGCTATATTTCAAAATAAAACCTTTAGCTACATTGCTAAATTTAGCACAATTTGGATATTTAAAAGACAAATAAACAACCCATCCATCCATCCATCCATCCATTTTCTGTAGCCGCTTAATCCTCCACAGAGGGTCGCGGGGCAGCTGGTGCCTATCTCCAGCGGTCAAGGGGCGAGAGGCGGGGGACACCCTGGACAGGTCGCCAGTCCATCGCAGCAAATAAACAACATAAGACTTAATTAAGCGTAACAGTAAACTATATAAAAGTGGAGTGTGCTTACCCATTGTAGAACAAGCCAAGAAAAAATAATCCTCAACAAAAAAATGAAGCGGTTTTTGTTTACCAGCTCCTGTTTATACACATAGTTGTTTTCACATGAACTTGCTTGAACCATGGAGAATTTGTGATCTTGCTGGAGCAAATTTCTGGAGACATTCTGCACACAAACTGCAAGCGGTGTGAATTGCAGTCCGTACGGAAACTGGACCGCATCCATTCCGGAGGCGGTATGAACTAGGTATAAGTGTCTGGGGCTGCACATGACTTCACTTGGTCCACCAACACCACTGCCATCACCAACAAAGTGTCATGACTGGGATGGTGCAGGACCCAAATGCAGAGCACGGAGGCAGGAACAGGTGAGGACACAAACAGCTTTATTGCTGGCAGGACTCAGGAGACACATGAGGCTGGGAATACGACACAAGGAACCGACCGGGAATGACTGAACTAAACAGCATATATAGGGAGGGAGCTAATTAAGTAGATGAGACTCACCTGGAGGGGATTAGTGCAGGACACTGGAGGAGGAACACACTGGACACAAGGGGGCAGAACATGACACAAAGCTCAGCAACGTCTTCATTTTCTTCAGACACTAAAAAGGCCGAATCCCACAAATCATGACATCATTCTACAGGGGGGCAATAGGAAGCATCTTGAGCCACTGCATCACAGTTCAACAGCTCCTCAGCTGAAGACAAGAAAAGTCTGCAGAGTAGTGAGAGCTGCAGAAAAGATAATCAGTGCCTCACTTCCAGCCCTAACAGACATCTACAGAAAACAATGTGTCAAAAGGACCACAAGCATCCTGCAGGAGCCTTCTCCTCATCACACCACCTCTCTGTTCCTCCTACCTCTGGAAGAGGGCTATTTGGGCCAGATCATCCAGACTGTTAAAACATTTCCTTCCTCAGGTCATCAGGGTACTGAACAACAGACACACTGCTCCTCAACTATGTGTACAGTCAAACAAACACCTCCACCTTGAACAAAAAGCTAAAATAACTACAAGCCTTGCTGCTACTGTTTTATTACCTGTTTATAAACTGTTGTTGATCACTGATCACCTACGAATAGATGCAGTTGACTACTTGTGAGGAACATTTATGAGTGGACCTGTTGCAGGGGTGCACATAACTGGTGGGCAAGCGCAGTTTTTATCAAATATGCTCACCAGTTCTTTCTGCCACAATGCTCCTTTGTGTGTTGCGTCTCAGTATCAATCGTGCAGCCTGTGATCACATGGCGCTGATGTTTATACACATATCCTTATTGTGAGGTTGTCTCTGGGGCGGTGGTGCTGGGAGTGCTGGCGCTGCAGTGTGTGTGTGTTTACAGCTGTATGAACAGTCCTTCACAGCTCCCTGCCTCAGCAAGTGGAACTTGTAAGAAGCCACCTCCATGATTACCTCATTTAAAAAATGATGTGCACTGACTATCAGCCATCACCATCTGATCTGCAACTGGCTGTAACCAGATCCACATCTGAAAGGAGCTAATGTACATTAATTCAGTGTTTAGTTTGTTAATCAGCTCATCAGGACTTCCTGTCAGTTTTGTGTTTGATCCTCTGACTTCCTGTTTTATTTTGAATGTCCTGTTTGATTCTGTCCTGTAAACCTGTCTGCTGCTGCTGTTGGTTCTGTTAGAGCACTTTGTATTGGTTTGTTTTTCTGGACTTTGTTGGACCTCTTTGTGTGCTGGTTTAAGTTCTGGTGCTCCATCTCTGTTCTGTTTTTAAGAGCAGAGGCTCCAGCAGCATATACTTTCCTTCAGGCTTTCATAAATAATTCACTTGATGTGCAGTTGGTTCACTTTTTGCTGCAGAAAAGACGCAGCTGTAAATATTGATGTAAACTCACATAAGCTGAGTTCTGATCAAACCCACTCTGAGCAGCTTCACCAGCTTTGATTATTCACAGTTTACCTCCTGTCCTGAAATATGAACACAATAACAACAAACTGCTGACAGACCACAAGGCAATAAACCAGAATGGAGCCCAAACTGGAGAACAACGAGGAGGAGAGGAAGCTGCTGCCATGCAGATTTCCAACACCACAGCTATTACCTCTGCTCAGAGGCACACAATTTATATGGAGCTCCCTGGGGAAATTAATGCCTCTGTGACAACTCACAAGATCAACAATCTAGGAATTCAGGCCATTCCCACGCAGAGTGGTGGAATGTAATTCCAGGCCTGAACCTTTTAATTGTTTGATTCCTTCCTGAGATAACGTGTTGTGATTTACAAACCAAATTAAGGATCCAGAATGTTGAAAGGGTCATCTGGGTCATTAGCCAGAGCTTCTGCATGTCTTCATCTTTATCAAAATCAGCTGATGTTCCATAAACATGACAGCGGTATGCTGCGTTCACAGACTGATTATACACTCGGTAATCTCATAACCCACAACAGACATGACAGACGTCTTCTACATTATAAACAATGTAGATTAATGTAAAAATCATTTCTGTATGCAACCCAGTGACTGAAAAATCAGCAAAACATGTGGTGGGATGTGAATACGTTACTTCTGGTTTCCAGTCCAGTTTGCTGTTTATCAGCATGGTGACAAAAACTTACCAACACAGCTTTTATAATTAAGTATCATTTTTCATCATCCTCCGGGCTTCCATGGATCGATGGCAGTGTGTGGTGTGTGTGTTCAAGGAGAGAGGGGCTCTCTAATGTTATGTGAGCCGACGTCAGTAAACCAAACCAATCAAGATTCTGTTGGTTTTAAACCACACAGAAATAAATCAAACACAGTCACCTGACTTCTCAGGTTCAAGTGTATTGTGGGTGTGCCTGCTCCTTACTGATGTCATCCCCACAGGCCACACCCACTCCCACACATCTGTGGGAGAAATGAGCCGGTGTGGGCAAACAGCTGACAGCATGGATCATTGACTACCTAACTAACAGACCACAGTATGTGAGGCTCCATGACTGTGTAGTAGTAGACGGTGGTAATTTGCAGCACGGGGGCACCACAGGGCACAGTTCTCTCATCCTTCCTGTTCAGCCTGTATACTGCTGACTTTCGCTACAACTCAGACCAGGTTCTCAGACAAAGGTTCTCAGATGATACGGCCATCATCGGATGCATATCAGACGGGAGCGATCATGAGTACAGGGGGGTCATCAGTGACTTTGTCGGATGGTGACCAACGCTCTCCAGATCAACGCCAGCAAGATGAAGGAGATGGTCATAGACTTCAGGAGGAAGTCACCCCCACAGCAATGGTGAACATCCAGCGAAAAGACATTGAGATAGTGGACTCATACAAGTACCTGGGTGTTCACCTCAAAAATAAACTGGACTGGACTACAAATACAGACGCTTTGTGTATGAAGGGCCAGAGTCGACTCCACCTGCTGAGGACACTAAGGCCCTTTTGGAGTATGCAGGACTCTGTTAAGAACCTTTTATGATTCTGTGGTAGAGTTTTCTAAGCAGTGGCCTGCTGGGGGAGCAGATGCACGGGTAGGGACAGGTGCAAGCTCGACAAACTGGTGCACAAGTCTAGTTCTGTACTGGGATGCCCTCTGGAGTCCGTGGTGGTGGTGGGCGAGAAGTGAATGTTAACTAAGCTGACATCCATCATGGACAACCCACATCACCCTCTGCATGAGTCGGTGGGAGCGCTGAGCAGCTCCTTCAGTCAGAGACTGATACACCCCCGCTGCAGGAAGGAGCGCTTCCGCAGATCATTCATTCCAATGGCGGTTAGACTTTAAAACACATTATGATGTCATGAGTCACTCAGTCACTATGACTTTACGGTCACCAATCCATGCATAATGCATCAGATATGTGTATATTGTACATGTGTGCTTACACATTCATGCCTGTATGTACAGACATCTACCACCTGGACAGTAAATTGTAGTTGTAGTAGAAGAGCTGGTTCTGCTTTATGTATGTATTATTGTTTGCACATGGTTTCATAACTCCCCATCCATATTGCCTACTTTGTGCCTACATAGTAACTACTGTTGTAAATAGTGTCTTGTCCTATTTTTTACTTTTTTGTATTCTTGGTCACTTTTTGTATTCTTTTGCCATCTGTCCTGTGGTAACACAAATTTCCTCACTGTGGGATCAATAAAGTCTTGTCTTGCCTTATCTTATCCTATCGTATCTTACAGTAAATAGAATAGGATAGAGTAGAATTGATTTGCCATTTGCACAGGTACATTGCAGTACAGTCTTTCTCACCAGATCCCTGTATCTTTGATGAGGCCAAGAACAGTCATGTCATCAGCATATTTAAAGGGATACTCCACCAGAAAGTGATTTGTTTTGCCTTAACTACTGCCTTAACTACTAGCATGCTAGTTGTTACCATTCACTTACAATGTTTTATGCTAAGCTAAAGCTAAAGGAGTATTGCTGGACTGCTAAAGGAGCACTGCCGGATCAGGAAAACGGCTGGGCTGTTTACAATTTGTTTTTACCCACTTATCTAACTCTGAGGAATATGACAATAAACAAAAAATAACTTTCTGGTGGAGTATCCCTTTAAAGACCATGTTGTTGCCCTATGTGGGAATATAGTCTTGTGTGTCCAAAATAGGGTTTTAAATAAAGGTAACTGGACTTATTTGGTTCTTTGAAGATGTTTCGCTGCTCATCCGAGTAGCTTTGTCAATTCTGTATGTAGTAAAGGAGAGAGAGTCTTATATACTGTGCTTATCTTCATCTATCTGTGACACACCTCCTTCTACCCCCTTGAGGAGGTGTTCGCTCCACTGTATTCAACTGGAGTCCTGGTGAGGTGTTTTGATTAGAGGCGTGAATTGTCTGGGAATTAAGACTCCAGTTGAATACAATTCAAAAGGTATTCAATTCCCTGCTGCTTCTGATATTAGCTCTGTTAGAAGCGAGCTGCTGCTGGACTCTGAAGCTGAACTTGACTCGGCCCTGGATGAACTTTCTGACCAAAATAAACGCGTAACCCTGTCAAACTTTGCCATTCTGTGAGGTGAAAGGTTTAAAAATAAAAATAAATCCATATTTAGCTGGGAAATGGGTAGGTTTTTAGTAGAAATGAACTGTGTCAAACAGAGAAACACACGGAGCGTCCTGTACGACAGCGCCCCCTACTGGTACAGGTTTGGTCGATGCGCGTGCATGTTGAGAGAATGCAGACATTTGAATTTCATTGCCTGAAAAATGTCGGCGGCAAGAAATAATGCAAAGGGGTCTCTAGGAGGAAGGAGGGTCTTCATCAGAATGACAGATGTTGTGGAACTCAACCCATAGATCATAGTTTAGACCTGAAATATCATTTAAAACATTTAGAAAACTTTGATACAGAGAAAAATAATCCAGAGAGCTGCTTTAAGATAGACAAAACTCAACTAGCGACCATACGGAAGATGTACAATAAAACCCAGGTTTTATAACATTACAACTGTTTTGAGGTGAAAGTTTGGTTTTGCAAGAAAAGTCTGAGATTTTGTGAATTTAGCTTGAAAATTGGGTTTTGTGTTCAAACTTTGGAGAAATGGAGAGCAGTTTTCAAGAAACGTGTCTTAGCAACCGAGAAAAACTGTAATTCTGCACATGCTGGACTGGTTTACATCAGAATGTCTTCTACCATGATGAGTCTCCTGACATAAATCAGACCCAGAAATAGACCAATCCACCACCAGAATCTCTCAGCATGTAAATCTTATGAGTTTCACTTGGAGGAGGAACAGAATATATCCTGGTTTGATGAAGTTCAAATGGTTTAAAGGTAAAGTTTATGTTTGACCTGTTAACACCTAAATGTTTAAATTCATATCATGTTTAAACTTCAGCCTTTAACTCCTGCAGGGATTTCAGGGATAAAAGCCTCTATTTTCAGTTGACCTCCAGACACCAGGAGGTCAAAGTTCAGGTTGTGTGGCTATCAGAACTTGTTTATCAGGCTAAAGGTTAGGATTTATCTCACAACAAGCTTTTATCTCCAAGGTTCCAGACCTTGTTTACGTAAACAT
This sequence comes from Callopanchax toddi, assembly GCA_006937965.1. Lineage (NCBI taxonomy): Eukaryota > Metazoa > Chordata > Actinopteri > Cyprinodontiformes > Nothobranchiidae > Callopanchax > Callopanchax toddi. Next base: position 193,485 of record SSNR01000311.1, on the reverse strand, counting down.
TAACTGACCCTGTTAAATGTCGTGTTGCTCAGATAGAAAACTTATTTGTTTCAGCAGTTCGGGACTCTCAGTCAGTCTCAGTCTACAGAATCCCATCACTCATACACTGATAACATTTCTCATGTTCATTTCAGATTCTAAGCCTCTCTGGTCCTGATAAATTTTCCTCCTGACATGAAACATCACTGTATATTAAATTATGTTGCCTTATAGCAAGGAGTCCTCGTCCAGCTGCAGAACACCACCTTCAGACACCAGTATGACAAAACCATCAGATACCTGCATGATACCACTATCAAATACCTGCATTACACCACCAGATACCTGTAGGACACCAGCAGCAACCCCCCCCCCCCCCCCCCCCCCCCCCCCCCCTTCACTGTAACTCTTGTTCTGTCCAAGTCCAATAGGCCTACCATGGGTCCATTACACAAAACATGAAAACAAATGATAACACTCAAAAATGCACAAGTTTGCATCAATTTTTGACAAAATGCAAGAAAATTAAAAAATATATAAGAATTTAAACAGAAAAAAACAAAAACGTGCTTGGGTGTATCAAATGGTTAAAGGATTGTTGTTCAGACAAACAGTAAAGTCGAATATAACACCTGGATCTGAGCTGATGGACAGCTGGTCTCCATAACACTGATGCTGTTTCCTGTTTACTTCCTGGTGTTATCCTGCTGATATATGTTTTATAAAACCTTTCATTAGTTTTGTTTTAGACTTTAAAATTGAGTTTGTCCCCAAAAAGTTTTTTCCCCAGAGTTTATTTAAATTATTTAAAAATTCAACAAAGTGCACCACAACAAAGCAATAAACAAAATCTCAAATATAGTTTATAAAAAACAGGTTTGGTCCTCAGAAGCATAGATATCATTGCTCAGCAGAAAGTCAAACAGGAAGTGAACGTAACGTTGGCCCCGCCCCCTGAGTAAGTGGGAGGTGTCCTATTACACCACAGCTCACCCTGCTGATCCGGGGACAGTTCTACCGAATCCAGACCCGAAGGAACCAAGCTGTGAGTTTTTATCATTGGGACTGGTTCTGGTTCCGGTTCCGATTCAGTCCTGATGAAACCGAATCAGAACCAGTTTGAACTGATTTCACAACGGTTCAAAGTTACTGTGTGAAAGGCGAAGGGCTTTTATTTTGAAGGAGTTTTACCTGACTAACTGTTGTGTGGCTGTGAGTAGTAGTAGTCTGTGTGTAGTTGTGTAACTTTGGCTGTTGTGTGCAGGTGTGTAAGGGCTGTTGTGTGTGTAGTTGTGTAACTTTGGCTGTTGTGTGCAGGTGTGTAAGGGCTGTTGTGTGTGTAGTTGTGTAACTTTGGCTGTTGTGTGCAGGTGTGTAAGGGCTGTTGTGTGTGTAGTTGTGTAACTTTGGCTGTTGTGTGTGTAGTTGTGTAACTTTGGCTGTTGTGTGCAGGTGTGTAGCATTAGCTATTGTGTGTAGTTGTGTAAGGGCTGTTGTGTGTGTAGTTGTGTAACTTTGGCTGTTGTGTGTGTAGTTGTGTAAGGGCTGTTGTGTGTGTAGTTGTGTAACTTTGGCTGTTGTGTGTGTAGTTGTGTAACTTTGGCTGTTGTGTGCAGGTGTGTAGCATTAGCTATTGTGTGTAGTTGTGTAAGGGCTGTTGTGTGTGTAGTTGTGTAACTTTGGCTGTTGTGTGTGTAGTTGTGTAACTTTGGCTGTTGTGTGTGTAGTTGTGTAAGGGCTGTTGTGTGTGTAGTTGTGTAACTTTGGCTGTTGTGTGCAGGTGTGTAAGGGCTGTTGTGTGTGTAGTTGTGTAACTTTGGCTGTTGTGTGCAGGTGTGTAGCATTAGCTATTGTGTGTAGTTGTGTAAGGGCTGTTGTGTGTGTAGTTGTGTAACTTTGGCTGTTGTGTGTGTAGTTGTGTAAGGGCTGTTGTGTGTGTAGTTGTGTAAGTGCTGTTGTGTGTGTAGTTGTGTAACTTTGGCTGTTGTGTGTGTAGTTGTGTAACTTTGGCTGTTGTGTGCAGGTGTGTAAGGGCTGTTGTGTGTGTAGTTGTGTAACTTTGGCTGTTGTGTGTGTAGTTGTGTAACTTTGGCTGTTGTGTGCAGGTGTGTAAGGGCTGTTGTGTGTGTAGTTGTGTAACTGTGGCTGGTGTGTGTGTAGGTGGGGGATGATACAC